>MU157831.1:371860-535502 GCA_015657495.1 Crepidotus variabilis | reverse complement strand
TTCCGCAGAAGTGACATTAGGGCTTGCTAAAATTTGAGTGTCTCACTGGCCGGGTGATCACTGTATCCGTATCGGTATCCGCAACAGACACGAGTATCGAGCCGCGCGATGTGCTCTAACATGCCGTTTTCGGATCAAATAATTGATTATACTTTCACACGCCGGCTCCTTCGTGTCAGAGCGAAAAACAGTAGCTTGCTTGTGCCCAACCCTCAGCTGAAATCTTCCAAAGATACTGCTCCTGCGAAGGAAACGTCATTTCAAACCACGCCGACTATTCCTTATGCTAAGATAAAAAGATTTATTCTCTGGCTATGCTCTCTAGTTGCAACATGGCTGTTACAATGCTCAAGCTGTGTTACGATTGTCCGGACTTCTTCTCTCCTATGTCCGCAAGCAACTTGTTAATAAATTCAAAAATCTAGCGCTTATTAAAGCTGTGGATGGCGGTTCTCTGATCGTTCTATTTTGAGGTCGGGTCTCTGGCGAAACAAACGTACGTTACGTACTTAAACAAACACCAGTATTCTTTCTTGGTTAGAATATAGGAGCAGTCAAATATAGGTTTCCCAAAACTCAAGAGTTCGACTGAAAGCGTCTTCTTTCTCCTTACAAGTGGTGAACGGCTAACAGAAAACGATCGGCACAAATCTGCATTACCATCCAGAGACGCAGGGAACTTCGGCGGAGGAATGGCTCATCACAACAAGGCGACATTGATTGTAGTTGCAACTATCGCTTGGAATTATCATCTGAGCTGGGCATGGGACTTGAAGGTGCTTCAAAGTAGTAAGATGTTGACTTCGGGGACTTTGGCTCCGTTCCTAGAAAGTACTTCCGCTTGCTCCGTCTCCGCATTTGCCAGGCCGTCTTTCCCATCGAGCTCGATCCAGGTGGGCCGGTGTGCATCCGGCAAAGAAAAATTGGCCGATTCACCGATTCGCCGTTCATGGCCCTAGGTCATCCGGTCAAAAATTCAGGTGGTGAAGGAGGTCAGTAGACATCAGTTCGTATAACTGCGCAATTGTACATCGGTTAATATTTATCAGCGACAATACATAGTCACCGGCTTTCGGTATTTTACAGTTCTGAATCATGCTTCAAGTTGATCTGCAGACTATGGTTTCGGTTGCCTTGCCCCACTTTATGATCAGTCTGCGGGCATCAACGATATAGTATGGGTCGTAGCTCGGAGCTCATCTTTACTTACTTGCCGTGAAGCCCAAGGGGATTCGGAAATCGGTTTTCACTTCCAATAGAATCATGCCCAGATTGCCAGCTGGAGCATAGGAGTAAACATGGTTCTGGGTCTCCGCCGTTCAATGATTGATGCGGGGTGTGATTGATGAGTGCCAAAGCGATCGAACGCAAATGAGTGGGGCCGGAAAGATGCGTGGCGGCCAAACGCGATTTTCAAGGATTTTGACAGAATCAAGAGGATGATTTTCGATGGTTCTTGATATCTCGAGACCTCGAGGTTTTCTGAGGCTCTTTGAAAGTTCCTTGACGGGGCGAACGAGGATTCAATGTGACATAGAAGGTTGAGATAAAGGTCCGAGTTGTGTTCAAAGAACATAATCGAAGAAACAAGCGCTGATGATGGTTTAGAAGTGTTCCCATTGTACCATTTTGTAAGTGTTATTCCACTTCCCACAGATAATCTTCTGATGCTTAGTGGATCATCTACAGCCAAAAAAACTGCACAGAGACCTCAGGAAGTGGCGCCGCCATACCCAAGGAGACTAGGTGTTATACCCTACATATACACGTGTATTCTGTAACGGTTATGAAGTGATGGGTCGTTGTAAACCCTATAACCAGTAAGAAGGAACAGGAACCAAAAAGATGGGGAATGAGAATGACGCAGGCGGTGGCCACGTTTAAAGCGAAAGGGGTTTGAAGAGGGGCATGTACCTCTATTTGACGATCGCATAGCACTCGATCATGATCATGATGGTGTTCGGATAATTTAATTGAATATTTGTGAGCGCCGTTAACCTTCTATGATCTATTGATACCATTTCCCCACAATTAGGCAAGTTGATTGTTTGAGTGCGGTACGGGAACAGGTTGATGAACGCGCTGATCAGCACCATCAGCATGGCGAGAGCTTCGTGAATTAAGTTGTAAGTTGTGGATAATATATGATGCATGATGTATCAAGGGGCATCGGTGGATGGTACTATAGATGATTCTGTGTATTCGGGACTAGTATTCGGAGAATTGAAAGAGAAGACAGTAAAATTATCAAGAGAAGCCTGAGATAAGAGAAGATAAACATGATACATACTGGAGAATCGGCGGACCCATCGAGCCAGCTTCTTTGAAATGGTGGGTGGGAGAAACTTGTTGACTCCATATTCCCGTCTGGATGAAACCTCCATTTGTACACCATTGACGCCAACCGAAGCTGATGTGTAGTGGGGAGTGAGGGCAAGACTACAGAAGATAACGATGTTAGTTACGTTACAGCGACAACGAGATGATCTCGGAGTCTTGGACTTCTCCGACTCGTCTCAAGGTACCTACATACCAGTCCAAAGAGACCTAAGAGACCCAGACATCCAAACGGGTACATGCGGGTTAAAAGGTAGTCTATCGGACAAGTGTCCAGCCCATCAAGTAATTGTTTGATTAAATAAACTCTAGTTAACTACATAGACTCGAAAGAAACCTCCGTTAGCGCTCGACTGTTGATCGGAGTGAATGTTCAAAGGGGTAACTATAGGTAAATGGAGTTATGGAGTTATGTGAACCTGAACCAGTAAATGGAGTGATTACCCAAAGTAGACTAGCTTCAATGTTCATTACTCCAGTGATACACTCATTTTAGACTTTCAAATTGACCTATGTACCTAGAAGTCATACTGAAAATCCCGAGATGCAGAGAATCAATAGCCTAAAGGTCCGTCACGGTCGGGGTACTAGTTCAAGTTGGGCGCTAGCGCTCGTTGAACTCGTTGAGCTTATCAACTTCAAATTGCTAACCCTTAAGGACCTAGCACTCGGATGCGCATGGCGTCCCTGTCAGCTTGATTACTGCACTAATTCCGAAGTATTGATCTAGTTCTCTTTATCGAAAGCCTAAATATCCAACTCTCATGCTAGGGCCACCAAAATTAAATGATCGGCAGTTCCAATCTTCTCAATCGTTATAGAGCTAGCCATTCAAAGTCATCTCAAAAGGCTGACGCCACTGGCACGGATTAACTAGCAGGCAGCTAGTAGGGTTTCTAGAGGATCGGTTTTTAATTATGTGACCAGGCTAGATTAGTAGATCATCTCTTTACCAGTGCTCCGAGTAAAAGCGTATCGATATATCTAGACCTACTATATCTATAACAGAGACGAAAACGCGGACGTCTAGCCCGCCTGAGCTGTAAATTATGCGACATAAATAATCCAGTTGAAAAGTCTAGAGTTTATTATTTATGCACTTGCAGCCGATGAGTAGACCGACCGAGGCCACTCAGGCTGGATGTGGCCTCCGGTTCATCCACTGGCATAGCCGAGGCCTTCAAGCCGCTTGAATAAATCAAATCGAAATAAATCGACGCTTCAAATAACTTTACGCCCCTTACAGTACCGCCCCCTATCTATGACTCGAAACTCGACTTGCAAGCCAGCACTACATAGTAGTACATCCAAGCTCTAGAATTCAACATAGTTCCGTATACCTGACTTGAAGTCATACGTAGGCGCCTCGTGGCCTCGTGGTCATGACTGGGAGACCGGTGGTTAATATTTTAATCTTCGAACGGTGAACAGAGGTGAGCGGCGCAGTAACTTGGCTTGAGCCTTGCTGCGTAGCGGAACATTTACATTTACATTGTTTTCGCTTTCACCGTTCAGGATGAAAGATAAAGATAAGAACCTAAAGATACACTCGAACGACCTCGAGGCGTTCAATGACACCATGAGAACCATGAGAAGACCTTCCACCATGACCTCACATCTCCAAGCTTCCGAGACTCGGAGCGGAAGGGAACATTGACACTTGGGTTCGCGCGTCTCGGAGACAGCTGAAATCGCTCATGGCTCAATTAAACAATCGTTCGGAACAGTCGAACTGGAACGATTTATGCGAAGGTGCGAATGGGTACACCCGGGGATCATCGAGTTCAAACGTTCAAGTCGTGGACTAAGCAGAGTTTAGTAAGCACTGAGAGCAGCATAACTGCGGTTGCGTTTAGTAAGGAAAGCATAGCAAGGTAACTCTCGAATATTAATGAACGGGGATCCGAATGTATTCGGAAGCGGCTTATTTAAATTCGAATTCGAAGTACTAGTGGAAGTACTGTAAGCCTGTAAGTTTGTAAACTGCGGCAAAGGTGAGAACCTGTGAACCTCCATCTTCCATCTTCCGTGTTCAATTGAACGGAGTCAACGGAAGTACGGAAGCAAGGTTCAAGGTTCCAAGTAGGCTGACTAAAGAGATATCGGAGTGTGTACGCGTAAACGCGAGGCATAAGTATGAGCATGAGTATGGCGTGTTTGGTGCCTGTCGTATGGGGTAGACTTCAAGACGTTTGGTGTCCATGTTTGGTGTTTTGGTGTACAGTGACGACATGCCTACTGTATCGATATAATAATATCACCTATATATCGTCGACGTGGAGACCGGGACTCCGGAGAAATTGTGAAAGGAAAACTGGGATGCGATAGGATAGGCTCCGAGACGCCGAGTGCGGGATGCATATGGTGACGGTGTGAGATACGCAGATAGGGAATATGATCATGAAGTGTGCCAGGAACGAGAGAAGAAGACAATCGTAATGAAGTGAAGAAGGAAGAAGCGGTAAACCTTAGCCAAGCGTGGAAGAGTGGGAAAGTGGAAAAGTGACGTACGCCTACGCGTACGTGGACAGCTCATTGAGAGGCGATAAGATAAGTAGCTGGAGTTCCAGTCATGAAGAGGCGCTGATAGCGATACGACTATCGTGGTGCAGTGCAGTACTTTATAGTTTACTTATAATTAGAGAAGACTCGGAGCTCAATTCAAATGGGACATGGAGAAAGTGGTGTGCCTGTTTGTGGGGCGTTGGGACGTGGTGTACAGATGAATTTGCATCGTGGTGTGTATGAACATAGCTTATGAGGCTATAACGCTACAATAAGCGTCCTCTTAGGTTGTTCGAGAAAGATAGATATATATCCAAGAATATCGAGGACGGGAGAAGCACGTTCAGAATGGATAGCTATAGCTATAGCGCGAGTTATAAACAACACAATCCTACTACCTCTAATCCAAATCGCATCCCGAGCATATGGGCGCCGTCAACCTTTCCAAGGATGGAAGCGAGTCCCAAGTAAGAACGATGTGGATGCGACGATGTCAACGAGCTACGAGTAAGGGGTTTAGCTTTGAGTTTGATTAGAGATGGGAGCTGATCAGAAAGAATCAAAAAATCAAGATCGGCGTTGAGTGGTGTTTCAAGGGGCGGTTTTTCAACGGATGTAAATTATTTCGTCTGCGCAGAACTGTACAAGTAAGTAACCGAAAGACAACGACGAAAAGACGAAAGACGAGAGGACAAAGACTGTGGCTGATTATTGTTCCGTAACCCACCCATTTGTTTACACTTGCCTGTTGTTTCCTGTTCTTTGTTTGGTCACAAGCTTTTGTTTATTTCCGATGCGATCTGAGGATGACTCCCCCCAGATCTGTCACGGAGATCCCCGGTTGGGTACATAATGACTCGGCAAAGGGGCATGGCTGGCTGTTCGCCCGTCCCTACTACTTGAAGGCTTTCAAATGTCTGCCTGTGCCGTCCTCTGCCCTACAGCCATCCCCTCTGCTTCTCCACGCAAACGCACCACTTCCTTCTCCTTCAGTCCTACAGACGAATACCACAGACCAGCTAAAGCTCCCCGAACAAGCTCGCACACACAACAAATGGGTGCTTCAACACTACGCAGATCAGAGTCTGTTCTCATCTTGCCTACACCCCAAGTCTCTGCTGTCCCGTATAGCAGGACTCTTTCGTTTTACAAAGAACAAAGACAGAGGCGGAAGATGAATCAGAGTCATCGTGCACCGTCGGAGCAGTTGACAATTAGGACGACTGTGTCGAGTAAAGTCGTGCCTCCGAGTCCTGTGTTGTCGCCTCCTGCCAAGACAACCACAACGACGACGAGGACGAGACCAACTCAAATCGCACCCTCCAAAGTCATCCTCCCATCCGCTTCAAAGCCATTCACGACATACCAAACCCCGCGGCGTTCATCGCTCCTCTCTCCACACCCTACGATCCTCCCTGGCCGTCCAGTCTTCCCGCGCTCGAAACCGTGTCCTAATCTCCACAGGTTAGCCATCAAGATACGCATGCTTTCGTCGGAAGAGGGAAAGCGAATTCTGAGTCTGGGACCCAGGTTGGCGATGGAGATTATGCAAACGGGCAGAGATATATTGAGGGTTACGCAGGAGTTGGAAGATATGGTTGGGGGTGAAGAAGAGGGCGATTTGGATGCGGAGGGTGATGAAGATATCGTTATGGAGGATGCTACAGAGTCTAACCCAGAAACTCCTGCGTCGTCGCCTATTGAAGGTCCAGCCGCATCATCGATACCTCTCCCATCGCTTCCTACCTCGTCCTCAACAAACTCCACACCAGTGACACCCCGTCCCGCATCTCAACCCCTCCCTCCTCTATCTCCCCTCCTCGCATCGTATACACCCACACCCACGAGTACCTCTACTCCATCTACGCACAAACCCCCATCTCCATCCCGCTCATCTACCTCCAGCTCACCAACACCCGCTCCACCCGTCTTGACGACCTCATGGGTCGTTGTAAAAGGCGAAGATTGGGAAATGGTCGATTGTGCTGCGTAAGCTGCTTCGTTGTGTAGCTGTGAAGATGGTGGAGATACGAGGATGTGTGGATGTTTAGACTGCTTCTATTCTCTTTTTTGTTGGGATTTGGGACTCCTTTTTTTCGGGTTGAGATTCTCGAACTTGGGTCGTTCACATGGAGAGCAGCAGGAGAGGAACACGAAGCGGGCCTCCACTGCGCAGTCCATTCGTCAGCATTGCGCCGCATACCAATCGGGAACGCCGCCTCGCCTCGCCTCGCGTACTCGGTGCAGAGTAGGCGAGGCCGTCGGGACGTCCAGCGGCACTTCCGCCCGACTGTCCCGTCTGACTCAAACAGACACAACATGTCGTTGTCATGATGACTCGAAGTCCCGACTCGATCATTGACATCTACGCGACGCGACGCGACCCATCTTCCCGCTCGATCATTGAATCGACGTCTGCGTCGGAGTCCTGTCTACATGCGGCCCACTTCGATCGATCGATCGACTCGAAGCAGCTGTTGTCGGTGTACTTTCGATCTCGGGCAACCGGGCTTGAGGGAATGCGGGCTTGCGGCTACCTACCTACCGCTTCCTCCATCTCCCTCTGCGGCCTCTACCCTGCTCTTCCTCAGGCGACGACTCGGTGACTCGGTGACTTGCTTCACTTTGGCCTCTCGAACTCTCTTTGGGGTTATCGGACTACTTCGAACAACAGACAATTCAGACATTCGTAAACATAACATTATTCGCCTCCCTCTCTTGGATAATGGATTTTCGAGACTTTCGGGGGTCTTCCTTTGTTCTCCATCCCCTCCCTCTCTCGATTTTTTGTTGTTTGTACAATTACATTCACACCTCTTCACACCTCTTCACACCTCGTCACACCCTCCGTTCATTCGCGTCACCGTCATCTTCAGGCTTACCGTTCGCCCATTCGTCCCTTCGCCCATTTGCACCACACTCCTTCACCCACGCTTGTCCTCTTATCTTTATCAACACTTGACCTCATCATTGAATGTCGAGTCACAATATCCAATATGCATCTGTACTACCACCCACCCACGCATACGCCCAATTAAACCTTCCACATTACACATTACACATTACGCGTTAACACACCCCATCTTTATCTATCTGTCTATCTATTCACACTATCTTATTGTCCCTGTTGTTGTTGTTCTTTTTACATGTGTTCTACTCTGTTCTTGGGTGGTTACCTCCTCACCAACGGATCGTTATCGCTATCACAGATTTTACTCCTTACTCATACATCTACATCTACACTTCATTTTAGTTCATTCGGTTCGTTTACTTGGCTTTCGGTTTCGTTTTTTTTGTGTTACTACGTTATCTCTCATGGGTTTGAGTCGAATATAAATCAATTACATTTCAAACACATTGCATTTCATAAAGACGAATATAAAGATGGAGATGGAGATGAAGAGAAAGAGAAAGAGAAACAGCGCTCTACTCTCGATGCACCGCTTGAGACTCGAAGATAGACGAGTAAGTAATTTTCTTTGGGCGGTGTATACAGCCCCGCTCATGATCAAGCTGACTTCCATCATCCAACTTGGACTTCTCTCGCGACCCTCAGCGGGCGTAGATGAATGATATGGATTCATTATTTTCCATAGATGCGTCACCACCGCCACCCATGGATATCTGGATCCACATCCACTTCGAACTTCGAACTGAAAGCATCGAAGCACCTCAGAACCGCCTCGACCCCTCGAGGTTCTACTGTATGACATTGAATTATGACAGTATGAAACTAGGAATCTCCGGTTCCTGTGCCGAGTACAGTGTCATGATCGTAACAGGTATGTATTTTGGCAAGTCTAAGAACGTGGATATGTATTGCTTGTCTTAAGTTATGTCTTGGGCTTCTTGGACATTGCATGGTTTCGCCGCTCCCGAGTCGTTCCTGTACGCGTGCGCTCATGCTCATGTCATTGGCGTTGTCAAACCGGGATTACACAATCGTACAATAGAAGTCATACAAGAGCCTTCTTCCGCTTGTCGTGGAGTGGATCTGGACGGCTGTAAATCTATAGAGCTCAGTGAGTGCTGATTCTTGAACATGTGTCGTAGATCCAGGAGCCAGGACCTCGAGACATTGAGTGTCATTTTGTGACAGAGCTGGTAAGCTTGCGGCTTAAGATAAGCAAACGGACATGTATACCATATCGTGGCATTACCTCAGGCTGAGTACGGCTCTATGCGTCATTGACACTAATAGTACACATACGGTAATTTACTGTAATAAGTACTTAACTTCAGATTACCTGTGGTAGGGCTGCGTTCGAGGACCCAGGTTGATATTGAGTCGTACTTAAATTATTATTAACAGGCTTGACTCTTGTCATACCATGCCACGATTGACTTGGATGCCAGACAGGTGAGTTATCTTTAGCTGTTACACTACATTGGTATAGATCACCCCTTGAGACTTGGATTGGATTACGCGTCCTCGAGGCTCGATTAGATATGTACGTGTACTAATCTAGGTATCTTACGAACGCCATCCCGAGAAATAGCGCTCAAAAAGCGCGCGGTGGATGAAGCGGAGATGAAAGGGTTGATACTCTTACAACCCTTAGTTGAGCTCCGTAGATGACCGTGGATGATCAGTGAGCGCTGGATACTCTACAGTGCTCGGTGCTCAGTGTACGGTGTCACTGTGGGGAATACTGTAGGTATCACTACTAATGGTCAATATGATCGTGTACACTTGTCAATTGGAAGTAATTGCAATGTTTGATGTGTCCAACTTGAAATTGTCAATGACGACGCATCGCGTTGGTATCTTGGAGATGGCTTTGGGTAGAGTATACGCTACGATCGCGACTGATTCAAATTGTAAACGGCAATTCCCATATCAAATTGCATGATCATAAAGTCAAGGAAACTGGAAGTATCTTATCGCCCCTGTCTACTGCGCCGCGTCGCGTTGAGTCACGACTCGTCCCGAATCCCGAACCTCCGATGCACTTCAAGTTCAAGTTGCGCTCCGAGCCTCCCGCCTTTCACATCGTCACATCCGGCCGATCATGTACTTTGACCTGTCAGTGTTGCATGTCATTAGGTACTAGTACTTCAGGAAACGGGTACTTTGAATTTCAAATCATTGACTCGTTGTGGTAATAGTTGCCTGAGCGCTGGTTTCTCTGGGAGAAGCGTTGTACTTCTTGTCGACCCTGCACCGGCTGCTTTGCGTACTTGTGCAATTATGGCTTTGATGAGTGCTTTGACTCGGACTACCGGTGCCGATGAGCAAAGAGGCTCAAGAATCGTGTGTTAGCAGCGTGAGTAATGTCAGATTGAAGTTGTTTTCGTGGGAGACATGACGAGCTCATGCATGTTTTCCATGTGTTAGCACTCACTGAGCCGGAAGCCGGAAGACAATGAGTGGTACAATAGCAAGACTCTGATTCGCTCGCGATGTCAACCGAGAGTTCTGCTTGAAGGAGATGCAGACAGCGCTTCAGCGTGGCTGTGATATTGATCGAAAATCCGGCTCGATACTCATGCCTGGAGCTGTAGATACAAATTAAATAAAAAGAAAAGAAAAATCGAAAAAGGAAAGAGGGAGGAAAAGGAGAGAGATGTGTCTACCTTCCTCATAAGTTCATCTTTATGGCTTACTATGCATGTTTAATAGAGTTTTATTAATACGGTGAACGCAGATGAGCTCTGCCAGCTTAATGACAAGCTTTTCCACGCATTTTGCTCAGTTGGGCCGCCGTGAGTGCTTCATATCGCAGGAAGGTATCTTTTTGATACCTTTTCTCCCTTTTTGATAGGCTGGATAGCGGATACCGTTATCCTGGGTTGAAGCCGACACTAGCTGACACGTCCGGAGGTGAGAGAAGCGAGGAGAAGCGCCGAAGATATCAAGGTCGCTGCAGAGCTGAACTGACCATTTTTTTCCGGTCTGCGACACAGCAACACCTAAAGGCACATTCCTTTCAATATAGTTAGAAAGATTAAGATATATGATTCAATTTTTGAACTTTCAGGTCTCAAATCTCAACAAATTTCAGTAACTTGTTTTAATTTTTGAACTACAGATACACTTTCATAATCTATATCTACATTCAAGCTACAGGGATCACAGCGCAGAGTATAAGTCATGTTTAATCACATATAAACCGCTGGAGATAATTTCAGACCCACCTCTGTAGAACAACCTCAAAATCAGGCGCCCGGAATGGGTATGGGAACGTGTTTAGGGGCTTTCAACACGCTGCACGTGAGAGCGCGGAGATCATTACATCAGCGTGGCTGTGGGAGATATCCAGTATCCGGATAGCCGACTCCAGACACGAGTATCGAGCCTCAAATCCCGAGTTGCTAGATGGGGATGCCGGAGCGGAAGCAAATTCGAATACCTAAGCTACAAAGGAATTTCCGTTCGTAGCCCGCGTTACCAGACCCAGAATGTCAAGATACGATTGGCAATTAAACAAAAGAGAGTTTTATATGCGGAAGTTCGGTACGAGAACCCAAATTTAGCAAGGAGAAAGGGAACTTTCGTTCAAAAGTAATGTGGGGTAATTGTGGGGAAGGTGTAAAGACTAAAGTGAAAGTCTCTTTGTTGGCGTTGTGTGCACTCACACAAGCGAACACAAAAAGCTGGATCTCTCCGTCTACTTCGGTTCTGAATAATAATGTGCTAGCCAAGATAATCGTGGTTTTTGTTAGCCCGGTCTTTATCTGGCGACGGACGGTATGGTATGAGGTTCAAGCAGTACTAGCAGTTTTTTAGCCGTATTATGTGTTATCCAGTGACTGGGCCTGGCCCCGTTGGAGGGTTTATGGTTTCTCGAGCCTAATCATCGTGACCATCTACTGCTGTAGCAATATGAAGCGAAGGTTGTCGCTGCTGAAATGGTCGGTTGCTCCGGAGAGTGGACGCTAATATCAGAATCCCGAGGTTCATACTGCCAAAACCCGACTATGAAGCAGCATAGCGAAGGCATTGCTCTACTTGCGCAGAATATTCTCGGGCACCTCAGTGTTCGACATTCGATGAGAGGTTTAATTGAACTTGAGAACAGAGCGGAAAGCCGATTTGGACTTTATTCAAGATATACACAGACTCATCCGCAGCACTTTTGACATAGCGATAGTGCTGAATTAATAACTGTGGTTGATTTTGCAATTTAACATAACCATATCATTGTGAGGAGGAGGTTGAGCAGTGTCAAGACGCTTCGAAAAGCGACGCATATGTGTGTAGGAATTTAAATTAATTGCCCTTTTGGTCCTATTTGTAACCACAAGGAATTACAGTAGTATGTATCAGAAGGGAGAATACTCAATCGTACGACCATACGTCGTTCGCAGCGATGCGCCCTCTCTAGAGCCCGCAGCGTCCAGTGGGAGTCTACATACAATGTGAAAGTTACGCACAGAGCTGAGCGAATTTTGCATATGTCGACGTGGTTTTGACGGAAACAATCTTTTCACTTCCTTGCTACAGGTGTTACGGTCCGAGACTTGGAATCGTCGATTGCATCCAGAGCTAATGACAAGTGAGGTTGAGCGAGAATGTGCTTAGATGATTTTTATTATTACTCACCATTGAAGTGATATTGGTCCGGAAATGTATTGGTTCCATCTTCTGCAAGTTACGGAAGGGCATTGACACCATTGGTCACGAAAACGAGTTTCAATAGCAAGAAAGCGCATGACTATCTTGGTGCCCGACTCAACCTTGGACCAATCATGTTCTCCATCGATGGGTAACAGTTGGTGGCCTTGATCAATGGCCAGGTCATATTGCCTGTTCCACACAATTCTCCGCTGGATTTGGCCCTCGGATACGTCTTGTTTGAATAGTAGTGAGATTGCAGATTTGAAGCTCTGTCATAGGCGGCAAGTCTATGGTGAGTCAATATTTGATGGGAGGTAGAAATTTACGTACCGAATACGATCCAGAAAAGAATTCTGGCATTTGATACTCCTTGCCTGTAATATCGACAAGGAGCACCCATGCGTGAGGTGCCATTCTACCCCAGTAAACGTTGAAGGATGGGCTTCCACTGATGTTCACATCGTTGGCGCCATGAAAGAATGAAATTCCATCGTTGCGAGCTGTTTGAATCTTTTCTTCTTCTCTTCGTAATCGCTCCTCCCTGGCCTCGAGTTCGAGTTTCGTTAATTTGAGCTCCAACTCCGTCACCTTGAGCTGCAGCTGTGTTGTGTTCAAATCTGCCTCTGATTTTTCTCTTTCCGACCGCCTCACTCTTCTCCTCTTGCGCGATGCATCCGCATCCGCCGGAGCTACATCTCTCTGCCATGGTGATGAGATCGATGATTGTTCGGAGGCATAAAAAAGCGAAGGTTGTTGCTGGAACGGCCGGTTGACCCCGAGAGTGGACGCTATCAGAGTTCCTGGATTTATACTGCCAGAAGCTCGATTGTGAAGCAGCATAGTGAAGACATCGCTCCGCTTAGGTAGCATATTCTCGGACACTTGAGTGTTCGACATACGAGAAGAGGATAGGTTGAACTAAGAAATGGAAAGACCTACTCTCAGACTTTATTCAAGGCATACGAAGACATACGCAGCAGCATAGCCATAGCATAGAGATGATAGCTGCAGTTGATACCGCAATTCTGCATAGCCATGTAACGGTGAGCAGGTCGTTTTGACGCGGAAAGCATTGCGAGATTGTTAAGTTAAGCAGTGTCACATGGCGATGCACTGGGGTGTGAGAACCTAAATTACACATTTTGTGATCCGAAGACGGCATCAAATCATAATAAATGGCTGAGACACCGTACGCATTAACTCGAATTGTTAACGAAGGGACGTCATAAAGTAATCTATCGCTATCTTCCACTGGAGCCCCTTGTTGGCGCCAAGTTTTGAAGCCTGATCACAGCTGCTCTGTGCCCAACAACAACGTTCTGAACTGCCTATCCAAGTACTTGGCTGATTTCTGCCGCATATCTCCAGAATAAAGTCGAGAATTATCAACGATGAGTTGAACATCATCCACGAGATCGCCAAATTGTACGTAAAGATTGTGTTCCATTTTCTTGCGAATTGTGGATAAATCTAAGTCAAAGAACTTTCATTAGAGCTGAGGGCGCAAAACAACAAAAGCCATTTACCCATTGGCTTTTTCACTAGGAGATGATAGCCTGGGACTTCAGTGCGTGACCATGGCTTGGCGTATTGCTTATTTTGAGGGTCGCTTGTCAGTTGCTGTATGGTTGCTGCAGCAAGTGGCCTCTGGTCAGTAAGATGGATGTTGCGAATCATGAGGCTATCCTTGTCCCAGAATTTGCTGCCATCTCGCAACATAAAGCTTGTAAACTCGACATTACGCTTAGGCCTGCTGAGATGGTCACTGCCATCCAAGACCTGCAAGCGGCAACCGCAACCTTGACTGTAGACATCGTCACATTAGTCTACAAATGATACTTCAGAGATGCGAGTTATCTTACCAGTCCATGGCTGCGTTGTAAAGCGGGCAGTCGTTCCATGTGTCACACCCACGACGAGGGCACTGATAAATAGTCCCAGAAGCCCTTGGCCAGGCACCTATTGCCACACTCATGACGATCTTGGTACCCGGCTCAACATTTGCCCAGTCTGCTTCGCCAAAAATTGGAATCACTCGGTTCCCATCGTCAATGCAAAGATCGTACATCCCTGCGGAAACATATCGGCGTTGAATGTTGGCTTCCAAAGTCGGACGTTTGAAGAGAGCTTCAAGAGCTGTTGTAAATCCCTGCAGAGAACGCTCAGCGACTTGGAAGGATGACGAACAGAAAAATGAATACAAACATCGAATGACCCTGCAAAGAATTCTGGTATATTGTACTCTTTCCCGACAGCATCGATGAGAATAATCCCAGCGGTTGGTCCAGCCTGGCCGTAGTAAACATTGAAAGCTGATTGTCCACTAATGTTTACATTGCTGGCACCATGAAACAAGGAAACTCCCGTATTTCGATTGAATTGAAGCCTCTCTTCCTGTCGCCTCAGCCTTTCGATACGAGCCTCAAGCTCTAATCTTTCAACGCGAAGCTCCAGTTCGGCCAGGATAAACGCCGACTTCTGAGTCATTGTATCCGCGGGTCTTGTCATGACATTCTCTCCCTTTCCCTCGGAAGTGTAGGACCCAACATCAGATTGATATATGGAGTACCTCTCAAAGGATTTCTTTAATTGCGTGGTCGTCCCATTCTTCGTACAAAGATTGAATGCCAATGACTTTCGTTGTAAAGCAGAGGCGATCAGAGCCCCAGGTTTAGCATCAGCATTCGCTCGATTCTGCAGCAGTACAGCAAACACCCTTCCGATAAATTGAGGTGGTTCACTTGCCATCCCAAGGGGTGTTGGTTAACAGAAAGGCCCAGACACCATAAGCGACGCTGGCCAGTCAGATGTCCGAATAGAACCAAGAGATGGATGGTGGTGTAATTGTAAGACAGTTCTTGTCCTCAGTCTCGGCTCTTCATGTTTGTGACAGCGAAGCACAGCCGTGGGACTACAAAAAACAGGTATAGTACAAGACTACAAGTTGAAGAAACATACACATGTACAGCTGCTCCTCGTCTAGTGTTCCGTAAATAAGAGATGACGTCCATATACTGATATAATCCTGAACACTTTTGTTACTAAAACAAGTTATATTCTCTCGCCAAAGGCACAGTTGTCGCTGGCTCGACATCCATCCTTACACCATCCGCCTTAACTTCATAGCTCTCTGGGTCAACCTCCATCTTTGGCGTCTTCTCATTCCACTTCATATCGCCCTTGTTGACCTTCCTACAACCTTTCACGGCGATACCTTTTTTCCTCAATCCGTACGCATTGTAAATACCGTTCTCCAGACTTGCTTGTGAGACGAAGAACACGCTATTGCTCGGTGCAGCACGAGCAGATGACGCAGGGTGTGCCGACCACATGGGTCTAATATACGAAGGTTGGACGGATGGGATAGAGGCGTTTGCGTCGCCCATGATGGCATAGGCGATGGAGCCCCCTTTAATGATCATCCGAGGTTTAGAGCCGAAATGAGAGGGAGACCAAAGTACCAAGTCAGCGAGCGTTCCAACGGAGATATGGCCGACGATATGGGATATTCCATGTGTCAGAGCGCTGAGAGAATCTTCTTGAGAGCTCCTCCAAATGTCTAGATTAAAGAAAGAACTTACGGATTGATCGTGTACTTGGCTATATATCGTTTAACTCTGCCATTGTCCTTGCCCTCTTCGTCCCCCAGTTCTTTCAACGGGCCTCGCATATCCCGCATCTTGCTTGCTGTTCTCCAAGTCCTACTGACCACTTCACCGACGCGTCCCATGGCCTGAGAGTCCGAAGAGATCATAGAGATTGCGCCAATGTCGTGTAAAACATCTTCTGCTGCGACCGTCTCTGCACGAATACGAGATTCAGCAAACGCAAGGTCTTCAGGAATCGAACGATCCAAATGATGGCAAACCATTAACATCTGAAAAAGGTCACTTTCCAGTCAAAAAGCCAAGACAAAAAAGGCTGCATACATCGAGATGCTCATCCAAGGTATTGTTTGTATATGGCCTTGTCGGGTTTGTCGATGAAGGCAGTACGTTCTGGAGACCACAAACAACGATGATGTCTGGTGCATGCCCTCCACCAGCGCCTTCGGTATGATACGTGTGAATTGTTCGGCCTTCGAAAGCTGCAATGGTGCTTTCGACAAATCCGCTTTCGTTCAGAGTGTCTGTATGGATGTTGACCTGTAACCATTTGAGATGTTTTGCGCATATGCCTTCCAAGCGACAGGCATACCTGAACGTCGTATTTATCTCCAATCTCTAAACAGGTCCTAATTGCCTCGGGTGTAGAGCCCCAATCTTCATGCAGCTTCAGCCCACAAGCGCCAGCTTCGACAATTTCGTCCATCGCATCAGCTCTTTTCTTTCCATCATCACCAACCAGTCCTGCATCATTGCCTTTACCCGTAACACCAAAGTTCATCGCCCATCCTTCCATACTCTCAAACATCCCTTTCAGAGCCCATGTACTTGGCGTACACGTTGTCGCATTCGTTCCCTCACTTGGGCCTGTCCCACCGCCAATCATGCTTGTAGTGCCTGAGCATAAGGCCTCTTCGACTTGTTGAGGGCAGATATAGTGTACGTGTGCGTCGATGGCGCCTGCTGTCACGATGAGACCTTCTCCGGAGATGACATCTGTGGACGACCCAAGGATAAGTGAGGGATGGATGGATGGTTGAATGTCAGGGTTGCCGGATTTTCCGATACCGTGAATGAGGCCATTTTTTACACCAATGTCAGTCTGGAGGTGAGTATATGTGCATTGGTTAGAAGATAATCCTACACAAAATTGATGAAAATTTACTTTACCTTGTAGATACCTTTCCAATCGATGACAACAACGTTCGTGATGACCAGATCCAGTACTCCATTGCCTTCGGCGTCTACTCTCCCGCTACGGCCGTTGGCTTGTGACATACCTTCCCTGATTGTCTTTCCACCACCGAACTTGCTCTCTTCTCCATAAGCGCCAAGATTTTCGGTTTCATCGTGTTCGATTTCAATCCAGAGACTGGTATCTCCCAGACGAATACGATCACCTTTCGTCGGTCCATACATAGAGACATACGTCTCTCTTTCCATTTCTGTTCCCTCATCAGGGTTAGCGGGGAGGAAGAGCGCGTCTGGTTGCGGAGTATGCCCGAAGCCTTTTTGTAAGAGGGTTTGAACTATGTGGTCGGTTCGTGTTATTTCGAAAACACCGGACGCGAGGCCATTGCCACCTGAAATGAGCTGGTGACCAGCAATTGCAACCAGGGATACGGTCTTGCTGTCTCCAGGTTCGAAGCGAACAGCCGTTCCGGCTGGAATATCAAGCCGTTTGCCATATGAAAGGCCACGGTCAAAGGAAAGGGCAGGATTGGTTTCTATAAAATGGTAGTGTGACCCAATCTGATGGTAATGAGAGACTTTCACGTTAGTTTAAAGCATGTACGGGGCAATTGTCAACTTGACATGGAAGTATTTACCTGGATGGGTCTGTCGCCATTATTCGTGACCTTGACTTTCACTCGGTCTCTTCCTTTATTGATGATAATGCGTCCTTCGTTCGCATCCTTCTTAAGAATTATAGCGCCAGGTTGTTTGTTCGATGCGTATTCTGCCTCCTCAATGACGGGGAATGCAGACTGTGACGGAATAGGCAGAAATGAACCATATAAAGCCGCCTCAAGATCCCCGTCTTCGGTACAAATTGGGTCATGAACTGTGACAAGGAAAACCCTGCACAGGTCAGCAATTTGAGTTTCAGAAACGAACGATAATTTTTACCCGTCAGGAAAAGTCCCTTCAACTTGAATTTCGTGTACTAGTCCTGGTACGCTTGGTAGTACATGTCGCCTTCCGAGTATCGTTTTTCCGTGTTGCATCAACTCTGCCACAGAGTGCTGGCCATCCCGAATGTGCTCTTGCAACTGTGAGGCAATTAACGCAACTGTTTCTGTTTGGTTGAGGCGAAGCCCTCGTGCGAGCCTTTTTTGTGCTAGAAAGCCGGTCTAATATTGGTGGTCAGAAAGACAATTCTCAACCATTCACGATCTCATACTTGGTGCAAAAGTAGCTTTTCATGTTCGCGCGGAAGCGTGTACATGGTCGTACAATGCGCAGAGAAGAGAAAAAGCAGAACGCCGGGAACATGGTCACCATTCGGGTATTATAAGATAAGTAGTTGATTGATAAGGGGCCTTGTCGGTGGATAGATGGATTTTGAGGTGGGTTACTATGGAATCTGGGTAGAGGAAGTAATGGTCACGTTCTGGGGTCATGTCACTTCCCTGGCGCGAGCGCCTATTTCTCATCAATGCCCTACAGTCTACTAATAGCACTGTTCTGTTTAACTCGGAGTAAGTTATATACAATTTTATTATACATATGCCTATACACTGATTTGTACAAGTTTTACTGGTAGACTCGCTCTTGGCAAAGCCTCGATTTGATACGGTGTCCAAATTGTCCTCCCAATAAAATTAGCTCCAGAAACCATGCCAGAAGCCGAGTTGATAGTGACACAGTAGGATTCGACGTACTGGTCTCTTAAAATAATCCCTCTGTCGCAGACTACCAGTGTAAACACACTGCAGCGCAGACAGATGTTCGAGAATCCAAGCAAAGCTGGTGCTTCGGGGAGTGGGTGTTTAAATGTGTTATTTAAATCAAGTTACATCGATTTCTGACGTGGTTTCTCTTTTTCTTTTCTATCGTCCAGACAAGAATCATAATTTGAGAGACATATGCACCATGTAAAGAGATTTCAGAGTCCCAGAGATGTGGAAATGCGACAGTTACATTCTCAATAGTTATTCGAATGCTGAACGGATGCCAAAGTGGCTTATTGCAGAACCGTCGACTTTAGACATAGTCTTGTCAACGTTTCACATATTAAACAACATCATTGCCGATGCGGGCAGAAAACGGCTGAAGGCTTGGATAAATTACGGCCATGGTCAATTAGGCGACTCTCCGTTTTAATCGTAATTGAACAATCTCGAGCCTTCAGATAGGCAATTCAAAAGATTTCACAGAGTAAAACAATTGAAACAGCCATGTACATAGCGTATAAAGGCCACACCCATTAGGAGTTTCTACCATTTGTCCCGACACCCTGTACCATAGGGCTGTCAGAATCACAGAAACCTTTGACACACGTAGGAGACAAGAAGTTTGCACTGGTCCTGTGACAGCCGGAATCATGGGATTACAGCGGTCCAAGGCTAACTTTAACTGGCATTAATGAGAATTGTGAGCACGTTTTCTGCTGGGCGGTATCGGTTATTAGTTATCAGTGGCCCGGAAGCTCAAGTAGCAATTCGACAAGACGACAGAAGTGAAGAGTCTACAGCAAGCCAATCAACTGAGAGGGTAGCATTCATAAGCAGCTTTCGACGGCGTTTCTTCTCAAGTGGGTGCGCGAGAGGACATAATTGCGGAAGGGAAAGATAAGAATCAGACAGACAACCATGTCAACGCAGGTCACTGCATTCGAAATGGGAGAAGCCGAAGGATATGATCAAGTGTCGCGAGATGACGGAACGGACCGATGACACATGGCCGGCCTCGAAACACAGTCGCTCCCATCATGCAAAACATATAAAGTACCCGGTCCCTTCTGTCTTCATTCTGCAAGCGCTGGCCGCCATCCCTTCCAACGAGTAGTTGATCTCTCGTAAAATTTATGTCTCTGACTGGACTTGTGGAAACGCAGAATGAGATGTTTGTGAGGTTGTACAGGGGGAACCTGGTGCCACTATATGTTGTCGGTGAGTGGTGCTCGACTTGCACATTCATTGAAATCTGACGAAGATAATTCTGCGCTCTTCAGTGCCTTCTCTGACTTGGGTCATTCATGACTACTGTATGACTTTCTCATGGATCGTTGGTCATTACTGACGGTGACCTTACTGTAGTCATTACACTGCCTGACGAGGTTCGTTGATAACACAGTTGATACAAGCTTCGCGCAGCTGCTAATACTAAGCCTTGCAGGTTGAATACATCTGGGTCGGTCTCTATTTCAGGCTCCTAAAATTTTTGTTGTTGACGGGATCGACATCAATGAATAGAAGCAAAAACGTTCTTTTGGCAGATTTATGTTCTTCTGGGTAAGTCTCGACGTTTGAGCATATCAGGCATTGGACTGACGGGCATGACAGATTCGCTACTACACAATCTTCCTCGTCATATTTGACGCTCTCCAAATACATGGCTTTGCTATTCGAGGTGTGCCCAACAAGGCTTTGTACGGTTCCCCTCCTAACATTCGTCGTCCGATGGTTAACTATCTCTTAGATGTATTGCAACAGACCCCGTCACGCGGATCCTTGGTGGGATAAGTCTGTGGTCTGTCGAAATCATTATGCAGCTGCGAGTGTACGCACTCTTTAACAGGAACAAGAAGGTCAGTCTTCGCCATGCTGACTGTAAAGCTTATCAGATATACATGCGGTGTAGATTGCATTGTTCAACGGAGTCATCTTCGTCATATCAGTGGCCCTTTTCCTCTATGTGATGATCGTCAATACAATGAACCGGGAGCGGCTTATCGCGAAGGCGATCATGTTACCTTTACCTGGCTGCCCTGCGATCAATGGTGGAAGTCAGTGGGCTCAATGGCTCCCAGGTGCGTTTACCCATTAATTCAATACTATTCCTTTGCTAATCTTGGTTATTTAGCGACTCTTTTTGAGTTTCTCCTCTTTGGATTTGTTTTTTATAAATCAGTGGTTAGCGCTCGAGTTAAAGTGAACGGCCGATCGACATTGGCGGCAGTGCTCATCCACGAGAACATGACCTATTTCACGATGTAAGTCAATGATGTAGTGATCATCCTCCTCTAATTTCCCTCAAGCGTCACTCTGGTACTTATACTGAACAACTTGATGGCCGTCGTGAGTGTGACTAAATCAAAACTCTACTTGATTTCACTAAATTTGACGTCGTGTTCAGCGAGAGACGAACATCCCCTGGTTTGGATTCGGGTTAGTTTCTATACCTATCTTTTTCTCAGTTGCCAACTTGAAAATATTTTTCTAGTCCTTTCCATGCTGCGGTTGGTATCACAACATGCCGACTGTTGATACATCTGCGCAAATTTTCTGAAGACCATCTTGAAGGCGAATTCCATGTGTCAAAACTTCCTGACCTGGAGAACGTCTCTTGGGACACTCCCATTATCGCACCTAACGAAGCGCTCGAATTTCGCACAAGTGAAGACTCAGACGTCACAATCTCGTCAAATGGGCATCTTAATTCGCACAACTTCTGCAATTGTATGCAGTTATGTACGGCTCCGAGTAGCCTCACTCAGATTGTAAGCTACCTGAATGCCATCACCTCTCCTTTGGCTCATTACTCACCAATGTCACAGTTTCCAGTGGCTCAAGCAGGATCGTCGCACATCCCATGAACGTTTTTTTTTGGGTTTTGTGAGCAAATTAGACGACGATATGTCGACATTTACTATCCCATGACCTGGCCGTGCGAGTGTCGCCGACCAAGCAAGCGCTGAACTATTGTTAACCCTTGCGGAAATGCCGATAATGGGTAAGGCCCTGGCGCTCGTGTAGGTCAACGGCTATTTGGCATTCTTAGCCAAGCCCTTAGAAGGAAACTTGGTCCCTTCGGAATATGTGAAATCCCGTGCGCAACGCAGAGCGAAGAAATAATCGTTGACAAGAGACGAGTTGACGTAAAGCATGACAATGTATACGTACAAGATAAAGTAACAATAAAGAAGAGCCACTCTCCAAGTGAAAGACGAAGTGATATGAAGAGGATGGTGAAGTCGTACTGGTCGTGATGAGGCTTTCGAACAAGTACAAGACCGTCAATGAAAGAGAGAGTTTAAATCATAACTGCATCCCAAAACGTTAAAAAAGCTTCGACACAAAACCCCTGATAATTATTTCTCAGCGCCGTTCCATCTCCGAATCGGGCAAGAGATCCAGGTGCCTGAATTCGACCACATCTTCTGCGTACGATCCGTAGTTGACCGAGGACGGAAAAACGGGGACGCTCATGCAGCCTGGGCTCCATTCATCTTCATCACAGCAGCTCCACATTGTTATGGTGCGAACAACTTGGAAGCTTGGATCACGACGCTCGTGAGGCGATGCTGAAAGGAATTCGTAGACCTCTTCTTCGAGAAGGCCTAAACTAAGAGTTAGATCGCGCTGAACTTCAAGATCAGAACAGATAACTAACCAGGATGGTAGAGAGATACTTGGTAGGGGGCATGAGGCGGTACTAAGTTCGCCTTCGGCTGTGTGGCATAAGAGAGCTTGGGAGTGCGACGGGCCGAGCTTGGTCGGCGTTTACGACGTTGTTTCTGGTTGGTGGGCGTGGTGGGCGTGGTGGGAGAATCTGGGAGGATTGCTTGGGCGTGGGCCAGTTCTCGTGAAATGGCTTGTTGGAAACGGGGATTTGTGTCTGCAAGCTTATGTAGGATTGCACGAAGGCGCGCCTCGGGCAGAGATGCGATGGAAGAGCGCAGAGACGCGTTCGAAAGTGTCGGCTCGTCTTCAGAATCAGAAGAGCACAGGGAGCTAAGAGGATAGGGAGAAGGAGAGTGGATATCCCTGGTGGAGAACATACTGGGATCGAAGGTAACGTGCAAGGAAAGTAACGAGGAAGCGCGAACACGGGCTCTCAGTCGGTTTGACAAACCAAAGCAACCTGAGGCCAACAAGCTTCCACTGAGTTGGCAGATGGTAAGAGAGCTCAAGAAGAGTGATGCATGAAGTTTAGATGCGCGCTGGCATTATATAAACCGTGCATAATCCCTATTGTTTTTTTCATTTCCAATCTAAAAAATAAAGATGCTTCCGTTCCGATTGATCCTGTCAGATCATCTGGCCAAGGAGTCAGTAGAGTGAAGTACGAGGGGTTGGCCAGGGTGCCTTGTCCACCAACGGAGCCACACCGGCCGAAATCGAGGGACCAAAATGAAAAGTAACAATAAGCGTATTGATGTAGGAATGGATCTTTCTCTTCTTCGTTCGAGGGAGAAAATCTTCGCGGATACCGCAGGAACGCCTATTCAAATGAGTAAATCAGTCCTTTCCTTTGTTCATATGCCTGGAGTAAGGAATTTTGAAGAGAACACGCACAGGTATTGTACAACAGCATAACTTTGCAACTAGTAAACACGCCTCCTTTTCCTCGAAGTTGAAACAGCCGGTCGATGTTCTCCCCGTGCACATCCAGCTGAATTTCCATCGTCATTGCAGCAGGTCCACGCAAAGTTCTCTGGGTACTCTCGTCGTGTTTCAGAACTATCCATGGGCCCGTGACAATCTTCGTCCCAGTCGGCAAACATCTCTTGATCAACCTCTAATTCTCCTAAAAAACCGGAAACTCAGAGAGGCTCAAAAACAATTAAAAGACCGGATAACCGGACCTGGATGAAAGATGCACTCGGTGTTCTCTCGAAGTGTGTTGGTATCGTATTCATCATCACAAACGGCGCAAGTTTCCCAACGCGGAACGATGTTCTGAGTACCTCGTTTGACTGTGACTAGTTCTTTTGTGAGTGCAGCCTCTATTGTAATGTCTATTTCAATCAATTCCCTCATTATCTGACGGAGGCGTGTTTCGGACACCGTGGCAATGGCTGTCAGCAGTTGTGCTCGGGTTTCTTCATCCAGAGTAATCTCGATCGCAGAATCTTCGGAACCTGCTTCAGAGTCATTGTCATCCTCGTATTGCCTACCCGCAGGCCGGCCTTCAATGTCTGAATCAGAATCTGAGAGTGCCGTGAGGTCTATAACCTCGGAAGTAGAGGGTGGTGCTTCCGACATGATGATGAAAACTGCTAGGTTCGTCAGCAGTAGAGCACAGAGACAATAGCCAGATACTTGCCACCAGATGTTCGGTCTTCAAAATTTCAAAGCTTCGAACAGCTTCAAACCTGAACGGACATTATGGGCAGAAGAAGAACTGGTCCCACCAACATCTGTTGTACTGTGTACATAATTGGTCTTTCATTTTTGGATGCGGCACGTCACATGACCGCGTCAAGTGTAGCTAGACCCTGCAGCTCGTACTTGCCCTCGAACTTCGACCTTCAAACTTCAAGGACAAATGTTTCCTGAACCTTAGAGCCAATCTAAGCCGTTAAATTGAAATTCTCAGGTTACCAAGCACCGAATCATCGCCCAAGTCACGCGAGTATGGTTCGGATCAAACCTTCGCTGGGATTAAACCCGAGAAATTCAGTTCTGACGACATACACTAACACTGGAATGTGAGTCCAAAGTACGCCGTGTTGGAGTGACTCGGCCAAACGGTTTTGCCTATTGAACTCATTCGTTACATTGGGGCGCTAACCAGGTATGTATATCTGGCAAATTTTTGCAATTCAGCTAAGCAACTTTGATTTTGAAATATCTCACACCAGCCTACTGTGTTCTTTTTCAGATTTGTTCAATTCGTACACGTTCTCTTTCGAATTTGTTTTGACTCAACATCATGAACAACTCCCAATCTGATGAGGAAACCCCCCTGTTACCGACTCATGGTCCGAAAGCTCCTGCTGCTCAGAAGCGTACAACACTTCCCAAACTTCAAATTGCAATCTGCTTGTTGCTTCAAGTCTGTGAACCTTTGACGAGTCAATCTATCTATCCGTACATTAACCAGGTTGGTGATTTGCAACTTAGCCTTGGGACAGATCATTGACGACTCTATTGAAGCTCGTTAGTGAGCTCGACATAACTGGAGGAGATCAGAGAAAAGTCGGCTATTATGCTGGTCTCATCGTAAGTCGGCCCACTCACCGCCGTTTTGACTCGCGTTATGTTCATTTCCGGTTATCCAGGAATCTCTCTTTTTCGCTACAGAAGCAATGACAGTTCTTCAATGGAGCAGAACCTCAGACCATGTTGGTCGAAAACCAATACTTCTTGTCGGTTTATTTGGGTCTATGCTTTCCATGCTATTTTTCGGACTTTCTCGGACTTTCTGGACGCTTGTACTCAGGTATTCGCAGGCATGCTCCGTTCCGCTTCTTCAATCTGATTCTTTTTGAATTTAGTCGTTGTTTGACTGGGTTATTGAATGGGAACATTGGTATGGTGAAATGAATATGCGCACAAGAAGTTTAACTGAGAGATTTCTTAGGAGTAATGAAGAGTGTCATGGGCGAGCTGACAGACTCTACCAACAGAGCTGAAGGATTTTCACTCCTTCCAGTAGTGTGGGGCTTTGGTGCAACAATGGGGTCTGTGCGCTTTAGCTATTTCCGTGGAGCTAGTTTGACCAATGTGACGCGTTTAGGCCTCTCATAGGCGGCACTCTATCCCGCCCTCACGAACGATTTCCGTACGCGTTTGGGGGGCAATTTTGGGAGAAGTTTCCCTACTTCCTTCCATGCTTGGTGACGGCGAGCTATGTTTTAATTGCCTTCTTGATAACTCTTGGTCTGTTTAAAGAGGTATACCTTTCAAAGATCTACTTTCAACGTGACCTGATGCACTCTCAGACTGTACCCAAGCGGAGCAATTGCGATAGGCGAGCTTCATCTGAAGGCGGCCAAGATATCTCACATCCTCCACAAGAACAACCGCTGCCACTTCGCGAACTCTTGGTGTACCCGGTGATCCTATCAGTTTCCAATTACGTCGCCCTCGCCTTCTTGAACATTGCATTCTGTGCGCTCTTGCCGCTATTCCTCGCGATGCCTCTTGAGATCGGTGGCTTAGGTTTCGACCCACCCAAAATCGGCTATATCATGGGTTCCTATGGCGCAGGGAGTGCAATCTTCCAGGCTATTTACTTCGCGCGAGTGGTGCGATATTTTGGCGAACGCAAGGTTTTCATTATGGCGATGACTCTATTCATCCCTGTTTTCCTATCTCTCCCTGCGATTAACAAGATGGCTGTCACTTTCGGAACGCAATCGGTAGCGGTCTGGCTTCTGGTTGTCCTTCTGCTTGCCTGCTTGGCTCTGATGGATATGGCTTATGGTGGGTTCTTGAAAGTTCTACGGTGGTCCGAGATAATTTTCTAGCTAAATGCTTCTATTTAAGGCACAATTTTTATGTTTATCACCGCCTCATCGCCAAACAAACGCTCGCTTGGAGCAACCAATGGGCTTTCGCAAACGATTGTTTCGATCGCCAGGGCCGTTGGGCCTGCATTTTCAACTTCATTATTCGCCTTTTGCGTACAACACAACATCTTAGGCGGTCTCGGGGTGTACGCGTTGTTCGCCTGCCTATCGGTTGGTGCCCTCTTCCTTGCCACACGATTACCCCACAAAGTATGGGAGGAAGCTGATTCTGGCTCAACGATTCCCGGCGATGGTTGATCTTTGACACCTTCCTTGACACCCTTCTAAAACAACCGGCAAACCTGAACAGATTTGAGTAATGTACCATCTTTCTTTACATCAATTCCCATTCTATCATATCTCATGTATTGTGATTAGTAGAACCCTGGTTGAAAATGAAGTGATAGCACAGAATCAGTGGCTTGAGATTGGGTATAAGGCGCGGGTTTGTCGGTAAACACGGCGCCGCGGAACTTCTGTTAGTTTTTTGGAGGGCGTATGTTCACGAGGGCAAACACGAGGCGGCTGCATTTGCCTGGTTCGATGGATTTCGATGGACCGTCCCTGTCACGCAACAAGCGCTGTTCTGTGATGATGGGTGACGGAAGCCGCATCGAAGGAATCAGCTACTATCACCGAAAGCAATTACCCGGACCTTGAGTTCAAGCGGGGACCTGCACAGTGCATCTGACCAGCAATTTTTTCGGCCGACTTCTCTGATATTAAAGCTCTCAGAGGTGAGGGTTCGATGCTCTGTCCCGTTTTTCATTCTAATCCCTAGTAACGATGGACAGTCCACCTCAGTGTAGCACCCCAACTCACGATCATGAGCGATGCGACGAGGAAACCCCTCTCCTCAAAAAATCTTGGAGGAGAGAGCGGACTCCCTTGCCCAAACTACAAATTGGCATCGTCTTGTTCATGCAAGTCTGCGAACCAATTTGTAGTATGTCTATATATCCATACATTAACGAGGTAAGTGTCAGAGAGAACCGCATCTACCCTTTGACTAACTTATTTGTGCATTTAGCTCGTTGGCTCGTTGGATATTATCGGAGGAGACGAGACTAAAGTGGGGTACTATGCGGGTCTCATCGTGGGTTTATTGCAGAATGTTTAGCGCCAACTGAACACATCCCGATATGTACAGGAATCACTCTTCTTCGCCACCGAAGCTCTGACTGTTTTTCAATGGAGTCGCACATCGGACCGTGTTGGACGAAAACCAGTCCTCCTGATGGGCCTCTTTGGTACTATGATTTCGATCCTTCTCTTTGGTTTGTCGCGGACTTTTTGGACACTGGTTTTGAGGTCAGTTCAGCTCATCGTTTGAACATACACCCAACGAATTTCCACTGACCGGGAGGACCTTAGTCGTTGTTTATGCGGTCTACTGAATGGGAATATTGGTATGGAGATCTTCCACTGTCTGTCGTATTGGCAATATACTAATCCTGGAGACAGGTGTCATGAAAAGCGCCATGGGGGAACTGACTGATTCCACGAATCGGGCAGATGCTTTTGCAATGATGCCAGTTGTGTGGTCTTTTGGTGCCACAATTGGGTATGCACCAAGTGAACATCTGTTTTATGATTCTTTCCTCACGACGCTCTTCTTAGACCACTTGTCGGAGGGTCGCTAGCCAAACCAAGCGGTCGTCTTCCTGGCTTCGATGGGCAGTTCTGGGAGGACTATCCTTATTTCCTTCCCTGTATCGCCACGGCAGGCTCAGTCCTGTTAACGATTTTCATTACGCTTTTCTACTTCCAAGAGGTACGTTACTCTAACGCTCCATACGGAAAGGGATTTGACGAATGTGTGCAGACTACGACAGCTTGGAGAAGACCGTCGAGGAAACGCTCTGAGTCTTGTGATACTCTTGTGAACGAAGCTTCAACTGAAGAAGCGGCCGGCCTTAGTGCTCTTCTTACCAAACCCATCATCATCCCTATTGCCAACTATGTTTCCCTTGCTTTCCTGAACATCTCTATGAACGCACTTCTACCTCTGTTCATGTATATGCCAATTGAGCTGGGCGGTCTTGGGCTGTCTCCACAAACAATAGGTTACGTTATTGGCGGCTATGGAGCCGGGACGGGGCTGTATCAATTCTTCTTCTTCTCAGCACTCGTTCGCCGTTTTGGAACACGGAGAATGTTTGTTATGTGTGTCTCGACCTTCATTCCCGCATTCTTGATCTTCCCTTTTATCAGCCTGTTTGCTAAGACGTGGGGTTTGGGCTTCCCTGTCTGGATTGGTCTATCCAGCGTCTTGCTACTCATGTTCATGATGGATACCGCCTACGGTGAGCACTGTCTCTCTAAATTCCATGTGCTAAGAGCTTACGGGCAATGAACAGGGTGTATCTTCATGTCTATCACAGAATCAGCACCAAATAGGCAATCTCTTGGGGCTGTAAATGGTCTTGCCCAGACTACAGTCTCTATTGCACGATCCATTGGTCCCGCTTTGGCTTCATCTCTATTTTCACTTTCTGTTCAAAGGAGTTGGGCTGGCGGATACGGTGTTTACTTTGTCCTCGCAGTTTTCAGTGTTGGAGCTCTGGTACTTGCCAACCAATTACCTTACGAGGTCGTTGAGAAATGCGAGGATTATTAAAAGAGTCTATTCGTGACTCATGGCGTACTGCTGTGTTTAGATATTGTAAACCACATCTGTACTAGATCTCTTGAATATCATATATTCAACGAAGCAGAAAGACTTTCAGATCGGTCGTTGTGTGCGTGGTAACAATTGAGAGCAAACAACGCGTAAACAACGCGTAGCCTGAGGTTTTGTTGTCCCATCCATCAATGTCCGATACAGAATCAGAAGAAAGCCCGAAACAGATTCCTTCAGTACCAGACCTTTTAACACCGTTGACCGAGTCGTATACATATCATTCTCCACAACCTACAGCAAAAGGTCCATACATTCTTGGAGTTGATGAGGCCGGCAGAGGACCTGTGCTTGGTCCACTCGTTTATGGTGTAGCATTCTGCCCAGAATCGTATAAGGAAGAACTCGAAGAGTTGGGATTTGCTGGTGCGTCACTAGATTAGTGAATTATAAACAATTAGACTCAGACTGTCGTCTGGTAGATTCGAAAGCATTGAATGCTACCACAAGGTCTACTTTGCTAGATACGCTTAGGTCCGACCCTAAAAATCTGGGTTGGTCAGTGCGAGTTGTTGCGTAAGTATACTAGTATACGTTTGACCTTTTAAGCCTCTCATGGTAGCTCCGTGTAGCCCACAAGCTATCTCGAGTGGCATGCTCCGGCGGCCCCCAACAAATCTGAATCGTCAGTCGGAAGAGGCCACAGTTCTGCTTATACGTGAGATACTCGCAAAAGGCATCAAACTTTCTGAAGTACGCCTTTTGATTCCGTCGAAGTAAGTAGCAAGTTGAGACTAACTTCCCAAGTAGGTTTACGTCGATGCCTTGGGTACAACCAGTACCTATGAAAGATATCTTTCGGGACTGTTCCCTGGTATACAATTCACAGTGACGCCCAAGGCCGACTCCAAGTATAAGATAGTCGGCGCAGCAAGCATTGGCGCAAAAGTGACCAGAGACTTTTGTGTTGAAGGCTGGCACTTTGAGGAAAGTAACGGGGTAGAAGGCAAGACATGGAGCACTGCCCTTGGTTCAGGGTACCCATCAGGTTGGCTTTCGCGTGAATACTGTGGACTTTAAATGCTAAGAGTGCTATCAGACCCTAATACTCAAGCGTGGTTGAAAGCTTCGTTGGACCCAGTATTTGGCTTCCCTAGAATCGTCCGCTTTTCTTGGTCAACGGTCAAGAATCTCTTAGACAAGAGCGCACATGTTGTCAAATGGTACGTTAAATATTTAACATTGCCATACAATGCTCAAACAGAAGCAACTTCCACTAGGACCGATGAAGGTCAGGCGTCTTTAATCAAGGCATTCGAAAGCGGCAAAGGCCTTGACAAAGATCGATGTGCTCTAGCCAGAGATCTCCACATAAGAAGCGTAGATACTCTGTGACGATCTAAATTGATATATACCACATGTCAAATGAATCCGCGAACTGTAAAGAGCAAAGATCATGCTCAAAGGTTCATCGACGTTTGGGTGGAGGCGAACCAGCAGCTTCTTCACCGGCTTTCCTCTTGAGATTCAACCCACCGAACGCAAGCTTGGGTCGTTCACCAGGAACAGGAGTGCTCGAAGAAGACGATTGCATTTCGACGGCTGTCGAATTGATGCGAGAAAATCCTGCGCGAGGTGCAGGTGAACCAGCTGCAGAGCCAATGGGTGGTGTAGTGCCGTTTGAGGTTAAATGTAGAGAGGGAGCAGGTAAAGTGATAAAACCGGAGTCGTTCGATTGCTGAGGATTCTTGATTTCTTTCTTTTTCTTCGCCTTTTCGGTCTTGCCTTTGGCGAGAGGTTGTGCGTCGAAAAATTCGGCAGCTTGAGGTACGGCACTACTCATCAAGTCAGTCATGATAAATAGACGCATATAGAAGAAATATCTCAACATACCCTCTGTTACCAACTGACAATACGAAATGAGCCTGACCTGTCTTCTCCTGCCTCATCTGGAACGCCCGATTCATACTTAAAGGCGTGTCCCCACTCGCCATGGCCTCTTTCTTCTTTTCTTCCGCAATCTTCTTCAGCCTCTTTTCTGTCTTCATCTTTCCCGACCCTTTGCCATGGAACTTGTGTGACAAAGCCTTCCACGCCTCTTTGACACTCATCAATCGACCATTCTCGTCAGGGTAAGCGATGTTGATATCAGGCTTGTAGTCCTTGAACAAGTCCATGGTATCCCGAGCTTCTTGCTGTTCACGTTGACGATTTTCATACTCGCGCTGGGCTTGATCCTTGCTCGACCCACGTCCTTGAGCCTTCTCAAGGTCTCGTTGATTTTGTTGCCGCCTGAGTTGAGCAAGCCATAGATCACGCTGCTTCTGGACCCTTTCACGTTGCAGTTGGTCTGCTGCTGGTTGTGCAAGGATGCCTTGATGTCGAAGGATATTGAGGGTAGCAGCCATCCCAGTGGCAAAGTTCTGTTCTGATGACGTTCCCACCCCGAATCGACCTTCATCCAAGGCCCTCTTCTCCTCTGATTCTGTGTGTTCGAGAGCCGCGGCAATATCGTCCAGCATCTCCATATCGATATCAATGTCCTCTTCTTCGTCCTTAACACGAACTTCGCCAGCTTCCAACTCTTCCAATGCAACATCTCCAGGTGCCATCGAGGTGTCTCTTGACTTGGGCTGAGCTGGTGTCAACGACAGCTCCTTCGGTTCCCGTTTCGGCTTCCCAATGGGGTTGTTCCCAACGGCTTGAACGAATTCTGAAGTTTCGTCAAAGGTCAAACCGCCACCGCCAGTGTCAGCTGCTGCAGCTTCTTCTTTCTGGATCGCTATCTCACTTTCCTCTTCTTTAACACGTTCGGCCGCAACTAAAGAATTCGTCAGTGTATGCGTATGTCGTTTGGGAAACAGAAAGATTTACTCTTTTTTGCGAGCTCTTCTGGCGTAAGTTTGTGTGTTTTGTGGAGTTTAGCTTTGCGCGAACGAGTCAAAGCGGCTTGTAGCTCGTCATCATCGACGAAATTTACGTCCAAATTCCGCTCTCTTGGAAAAATAGGCTCATCCATGTCCATCTGCTGTTCGTCTGGACCTGCTTCACTGTCAGCCGGACCTCGTCGGTTTGTGCGTTTTTTCTTGGTCTAGGAAAGAGGGTCAATGTTTGACCTCTTTTTTAAATTGATGGAAATGACCTTTGGTTTCTTGAAGCCCACTTCACCTTCCTGACGATAATCGTCTGTTATCAGCGTTTCTATACATAATTAGTAAGAAATATAAACATGAAATAGATGTATACTCACTGGAATAATCTATCGATAACAATGATTTTTTGCGTGCAGCGGCAGTTTGCTGTTGCTCCTCCGCACGCTGTACCTTGCCAGAAAGATTCGAGCTTCCCAGCCTGAAGCTCTGATAATTGAGACGTGAGCATGAATTTGGGATGATTAGCAATCGACTTACCGATTCCTGAGAGCCTTCAATATCTTCATCGTATTTTGCCAAGACTGAACGCTTCATGAGTCCCTGATTACCCTCCTCAAACTCGTCGTCATCATAACCGGTATAATCGCGCTTCTTGGTCTTCAGCTCTAAACGCTTTTTCGTCTTCTCTTCTTCGGCCATTTCGACATTCTGAAGCTCGTCCTCTGCAGACAGCGTCAGCGTTGTGAGAAGTTAAAATCTGCAGTCAACATACCTTCGTTATCCAAGATGCGACTATCTTTCAGCGTAAGTATACGCGCTTCGCCTTCATCCATCTTGTCGAAGTCATGGCTGACTTTGAGCCCCTCAAGATCACCTATTCAGAGTGGCATTGAGTCATAATCGCGAGGGTTAAATAAATAAACATACGTTCTGTATATTCTCCAAGAACATCTTGGTCTCTGTTTTCGATTTCTTGCTGCCGTTGTTTTGCAAGCTGCTTCTCCTTCTTCTTATTCCGCTTGATCCATTTCAGGGTATCATCGCCATCGTCTTCTGCATCGCCGAGAGTTGCTCCTTTCAGTGAAGCGTTGAGTTCCCGTCGGTTGCGTACCCTATCGAAGTAGCATTCATGAGCATTCGGATACTCTTAACGCCCATAAAACGAGGGTGCAGGTCTGGGAGGCCCGAGAAACCATGAAATAACAGTGTTGGGAGGGTAGGCGGGTACTTACTTCGCAATTTTATCCTGGATCTTCCTGTAAAGTGAAACAGAGCAGGATACACCGTCAGAAGTGAGATAGACAGAGAGCACATTTACATACTTTGCCTCCTTCTCTTTTGCTTCCTTTTCGCGAACTTTGGAATAGTTATCCGCCGCAACTTGGTCGGCATCAAGAACTGGTGCCTTGTCGTCTGTCAGTGGCTTCAAACCTAAAGAAATACGAATCTTATTCGTCTCCTCCAAGCTAATGCTTTCTTCCATCGACATTTTGAAAGGTAATAAACAAGCGAAATCGAGACAAAAGTTGTGGACCGAGTCAAGGAGTTGGTCAATGACAGTGTTACACAGGCGGCCGTCACACAAAGGAAAACTGCTTAGGTAAGCTCAGTAGTTCCGGCGTTGGTTTCCGACGTTCTCCTCAACCGCAAACCTTGTTCAAAATTCCCTTAGGATGGCGACGCTTGCTGGACCGTTTAGGAGGACATACACCTATCTTGTAAGTAATTTGCATATCTAATATCATTATTTCTGATCAATTTCGTGGCACTGTTGCAGCAACGCCAAGCGCATGAAAGCCCCGTCATTTTCTATTCTTGCGTTATTGGATTGATAGGCCCAGCTATGGTGCTGACCGTACCACCTCTTCGTGAAAGCTGGGGGTATAAATCTGCTGAGATGGTTCCGGCAGGGTATCCATGTGCGTCTCGTTCCTGCTTCCGGTGGCTGTTTTAACAAAACCAAACCTTATACAGTACCTAAACGCGCAAGGAGGCCAACAGAGGGCTATGGCGACCCAGCACCTTCGCAATAAACATTGGCATTTTAGACAGATATTCCCAACATTCTTTAGAACCTGTAGACTCCTCCGCAACTAGTGAAATTGCATTTTCATACCTAGATGAACTGCGGCGAAGCACATTCTTGCTCATACTCTTTTGGAAATTTTTACCTTTCAAACATTTACACGTCGCAGAAGGGTATTTTGAAAGTAAGTTCCAACATGGTACGTTCATTATTTGAGGTCATTTCCCTCTTCTGACCTCTCGACGTAGAGTTTGATTTGTGGCTTATTGATCTTATGCTGCATCACCGGAGTATGCAACGTTTCAACATGTTGGTAGCAGAACTGTCAGGTCGCCATTGCATCCACTACAAGCCGCCTTAGAGCACGTTTCAGGCTGGACGACTGCTAGTTCCGGCGTACGACATACATCATTCATCTGTCCCTGGGTAGTATCGCAGAAATCTTCGTTCCAGTGTTTTTGCAGCCTTTGAATCTTCAGGCATCATAAACCCTAAGTCCGAAACGTAGGTTATTGGAACCCTGTCCTTGGTGTTTTCCCTTGAGATATGTCCGTACACTTTCCGGAAGGTCGCCGCCGTGTGGCAGGTATTAAAGTCACGCTGTACACCGTACAGGCACCCATCTCTACCAGGATCCCGATCCTCCGAGAGCTCAGAGTTTGACTAACTCCTCCTACTTCATCTTAACTTTCCGTGACACGTCGGCCCCCGTACATTCTGGCATCGGATCAACCTTTTTGCTTCCCTCTTTACGAGGTACTGAATTGCTTTTGGCATGAGTCTGCATGAATGCGGTAAACAGGTTATCCAATAACCGACTCAGGTGGCTTGGCTTAACTCTCAGAATGATAGCTTTATGAAGTCGAGTGAACGAATTCGAGCGCCATTCTCTTATTTCTTCAATTCGACAACCAATACTAATTGTCGACAAGGTAGTTTCATTGATCGCACGCTAATCCATCCCTTCCCGTTTCTTACTACATAACTCTGTCCTTTGAGGCCATTGCAGTGCCAAGTCCAGTTGTCGATCTCTCGCCCTACAGCCACTTCCCACTTTCACATGGCATAGTCTCTATACAACGGTCACTTCGTCTACCCCAGTACCCGACTGTGGGGCCCCTTCTCTTTGCTTCTTTCTGTTTTGAGCTCTAGTCATGGGATCAACATACACGAAAGCGGTATTTGGCTCTATGTACCTTGGCGTTACAATACGAAAGTCCATGCTGTACGATATCGTAAACGACATATTAACTTGTTTCTATTCGAAAGCATTGAACTGTCAATTGATCTCTAGTCACAAAATGAGAAAATGAGATAAGCTGCGGCCTCCCTTACGGACTTGAGGTTCACAGCTGTTCCGCTTTATTGTGAGCACCGCGGTTATGCCACGCGCACAATCATTGAAGAGGAGGTATGGACTCAGATTACACATGACATGCTTTGTCAAAGGTGACTCAAAAGAGACAATTTTCTCCCAGCACATTAAATATGCCCAGGATTAAATTATGTTCTTCGCAAGAAACAGCCCTCCTGTTGAGCGTGGGTACCTCGCCGTGTGGTACATCAGGCTGTTTGGAGATTCAGAAGGAAGCAAAAGCTCAACGGGTTTACGAGCGTCCAGAGTTGTATCGAATGATCGCGGACCCATGGTAATGGGAGGCTCCGATCCAAGCTCAAACCCTATTGCTGGCGACCTGTCAAAACTGCTGATGAAATCGTGATCCCCCACAAAGAAACTGGAAAAGGTACATAAGCGACACATGGAATGCACATAATATCCTAGGCCTCCCCCCGTCCTTTCCCCCTCCTGTTCAGAAGGGCTTTTGCTTATCTTTTTCTCCGCGACCGACGCTTCCCCCGTCGTATCTCTTACATACAAATATTGAAGCTTAACCTTACGAACCCTCATCAACACAACCATGGTCTTTCTAGGCGATATCGTGCCCCGTGCAAGAGGCTTGGCCAACTGGGAGAGGATGAGAAACAAGAAACAGGTTCACTGGCTTGTGGAATGTTTTGCTGAATTCGTATGTCCACAAACACAGGATCCATTGAACTGCGCACTAAACATAGGTTCATATGTCCAGCTTGGGGTATTCTTTTACACTTACTTCGGTAAGTTATCCTTGGATTAGAAATTTAACGCCCGAAGTTCTGACAGCATCTTCTAGGCGCTGGTTCCACTGCTCCCTGGGTTGTCGGGAATATTATCAAAGAACCCGGCTTGTCGAGTAAGCTTCTCGGTTCGAGAACTGATGAAGGAACATGTCACTGACTTCTTCTCTAGATGTTCTTCAGATCGGCCTTGCTTATGCCTTCGGTATCATCTTCGCTCTGGTAGTGTGCTCTGCTACATCCGGCGGCCACTTCAGCCCTGGTATCACCATCGCTTCAGTGATCTTCAAGGGCTTCCCTAAGTTCAAGGCCCTCAGATATATCGTCGCTCAGATCTTGGGTGCCTACCTCGCGGCGACACTCGTCTACTTCCAATGGAAGCCCATCATTCAGACAGCTGAGGAGGTTCTCATGGCTGGTGGACCTGTGGTCTTCGATAGCATCAACTACACACCCAACGGTCTTGCAGGTATTTTCGCCCTCTACCTTTTGCCACAACAAAAGATTGGATACGCCTTCTTGAATGAGTTCGTCAACGTGAGTCTTAACTTTGGATAAAGCACATACTTCATTTTGTTCAATTTTTACCGCCAGTGCACTGTTCTCAGCATCATCATTTGGGCTTGCCTCGACCCTACCAATTTGATGATCCCCCCTTCATCAGCTCCATTTATCATTGGTCTTGCCTAGTGAGTCTCTCAGAGCATCTCACTTCTTCCCACAGGTCTGAGCTGATTGCTTGACATCATTCTAGCGGTGCCGCGATCTGGGGTTTCGCAGCTCCCGGAGGTATGTCGTCCCGACTTACACGGAGTGTCTGCAGCATTAATTGCCCCATCCAGTTGCATTGAACACCGCTCGTGATCTTGGAGGACGCTTCTTCGCAGTCTCTATCTGGGGCTCAAAAGGTATCAACGACAGCGTCGCATATTTGAGATCTCGTTTGACGCCTTCAAATAGCTTGGGGAGGAAATTACGCCGCCGTTGCCGCCCTCACTAATATTCCTGCCACATTATTCGGAGGTATGCTCTACGAGATCTTCTTGGCAGATTCGGACAGAGGTAAGTCGGCATCATGAGATGATCCACGCAAGGACTTACGAAGAACACCTGGACAGTTGTCTCTAAAAGCTCTCTCGAATATCTCCAGTCCCTGTCCGGTCACCGCCGCACTGGCAGCCAGCATGCTACAAAAGTGCCTGTCACTGGAGATGATGACAACTCATCCCATGAGAAAGGTCATACAAGTTACACGGCTTGAGGGTGGTAACGTTTCTTTTCAGCGAATATTGGTATCACAGGGATAAGACTCCAAAATAAGGTGAGATTGTCGTATTGTACTTTGTTGGGATTCGGGGTCGAATAATCAATAAATAAGCATTATTTCTGTTCAGTGCGAGGCTAGTTTAGACAAGCTTTTCCTGAAATTCGTGTTGCCTTGCAGGCTCTAGTAGACCAGAGTACCGTAGTGATGATGAGAAGTGTCATAAAACCTCACCAGATTTGGCCAATGATGTGCGGAAGAGATCAAAAGTGGTTTCGATAGCCGATTTTTGACTGCCCAAGCAATGTTCTGGTAAGAAGGAAACGGACATTGGGGAGAGGCGTTATAAAGTCCTGTTTCCGGTACCGGTTATGGCATTAGCCGTTTCTGACCAACCACCTCGGGTATCATCTACTGAGGCCGACAGATACGAATGGCTTTCCGCATGGTCGGTCTACCGGTTTCTTATAAAGTGATAACATAAAATTGCAGGTGTCTTTCTACTTCATTTACTTCACATCATGCCTTCTCAGTACAAGCGAATCGTACTGAACAAACGTCCAACAGGCGACTTTGAGTCGGATACTTTCCGCACGGAGTTGGCAACCACCAGCAACTTGAAACCAAAAGAGGGACAGTCGCTTGTGCAATGCACGTATTTGAGTCTGGATCCTGCTATGAGAGGTTATGTTAGGGATGCAAGGAGTTATCTACCACCTGTGAAAATAGGAGAGGTAAGTTTTGAACTACGTGCATGCGCCAAAATGTTGCTCAACGCAGACATTATTTTCGTGTCCTAGGTGATGCGTGCCATGGGCCTTGGTGTAGTGGTTGAGGCTGGGCAAAAGAGCAAGTTTAGGCCGGGAGACCGCGTCATTGGCGCTTGGGGTGCGTTTAGCGCTTATGCGTCTTCTATTTGCCAGCTGACGATTTGAAGGCATGACGGAGCTCGCTGTCATGAAAGACAAAGACCTCACTAGGATTGAGTATGTTATGGTTTTGAGTTGAACGCATAGAAACAACTCTAATGAACTCGACAGCGTCGCACCTGGAGCTATCCCTCTGGACTACCTGAGCACGCTTGGGCATTCTGGTGCGTTAGTTAAGTCATTCAAGTGATATGGTTTAACAAAGAATCGCCTTTCAGGTTTAACCGCGTATTTTGTAGGCCGTTTGATTGAGAGCAAGCATGCTGAAGTGCTGATCCTCCGTTAGGGCCTCACAAAGATCGGGCAAGTCAAACCAGGGGACAAGCTTGTCGTCTCAGGCGCCGCTGGGTCTGTAGGCACTGTTGCTTGTCAGTATGGTAAAATTATGGGCGCAAAAGTCTATGCTATCGCTGGCGCAGACGATAAGTGTCGTTGGCTCGAACAAGAATGTGGCGTCGAAAGAGCGTTCAACTACAAGAGTAAGACGTGGATGAAAGAATTCAAAGAACATGTCGGGTATCTCGACATCTATTTCGATAACGTTGGTGGGGAGATGCTTGACTTCCTTTTGACAAGGTTGAAGCAAAATGCTAGGATCATCATGTGTGGTATGTTTCTGGATATTGTCCGCCGATATGGAAAATCAGGCTCACTTCATGTATTCTAGGTGCAATTTCGGCTTACAGTACGTTGAGCGAAACATCGAACGGTATCTGTGCTAACTTGCCCGTAGATTTTTCAACCAAACCTGCAAGATTATCCGCTTACACGAACCTCATCTCCCAAAGGGCGCTTATGCAAGGATTCATCATGTAAGCTCCACTTCCTCTTTGAACTCGGAAGCCAAGCACGAAACTAACTACTTGGAAAGCCTGGACTACGTTAATGAATATCCCCAAGCTACTGCAACCCTTGCTAAAGCTCTAGGAGAAGGCACAATAAAGCGGAAGTTTCACATTGTGGAAGGAGGCATTGAGCAGGCCCCAGTTGCGCTCCCTATGCTTTACAATGGCGGAAATACGGGAAAACTGTATGTTTCTGTTTCTGTCATGTTCGGACAGTTTTTAAACTTTTATCAGTGTTGTCAAAGTATCAGAAGATCCTCAGCCAGGGAAATCTCATCTCTAAGCTCATGTTCAGATCTAAGCTTTATTACATGGATATCACTGCCGTTTTATTGCCAAGTATATATATCAGCGGTGATTGGCGTGGGTGGATCGCCCTGAATGACGTACTATGTACACATCTATTCTTCAAAAAAAATCAGTGGACGAGTTCTTCGTGCCCAATCGCCTTCAAATACGCTCATGAAGAGTCAAATGTAATGGGGGAGGGGTAGACACCGATTCACGAATTTTTGAGCCTGTCGTCTCAATGGAGATGGCCGTTGAACTTCTCGTACTTTTTAAAATCTAGTTTGCGATACTTGTGGCTACACTCAAGTTTTCAAGTCACAGCTGCCTCGCCTCAGGTTTGGTCTCTTGATCGTTGTTCATGTGCTAAACCCATCTCGACGCTTTGAGGAAGCCGGTAGCATCGGCATCTCGACTTTGTCCTATGACTGATAACACCGGCCTTTCGACAGGCCGCGATTGGGCTGCGACATTTCATGAGAGAAAATACATTGAGAATAGGTCACTAGGTTTATTTTATTTAGTTAGATCAGAGGAAAAGAAGATCGCCAAGAACAAGGGCAAAGTTCTTAAGTGAGGTTCAAGTTCGAAAAGAAGAACCTGTATGATTTAAGACATTCACTACGTACAATGCCAAGGACTAGAAACCACGAGAAGCTATAAAATGTCGATAAGTCGACATACTGATTCCCCACTGTTCTCGAGGCAGCATAGGCCAAAACAGAATGCGCTTTCAAATTATTTCCATCCTTGTTGCTTTCCCTGTTCTCATCCAGGCTGTTGGCCCAGTATGCGACTTTCGCCTTTGCACAGGCACTAACGGTAGTGGAACCTGCCAGACGTTCACGGGGGGCGACACGTCCAACTTCTGCATTGCTCTGCCCAGCGGCGTGGGAGGTAGCTTGACTTGGAAATCCGGGAAAGCGCTTCAAGATAACCCGGTCATTCAGCCATCCCACATCAGTCTTTATACGGGCACTGCGTGTGCTGGAGGCGAGTCCGACTTCATCGACATCCACGGATTTAGGAATTTTCCTAGTGGAGAGGTGCTGAAAATGGCATATTGCGGGAGCATCGCATAAAATTTGACTATAGGCGAACTACAATCAATCAAGTATGTGAGTGATCATCCTTCCCTCTGAGGAGTACATTTAAACGTACCTTCTCGATAGGAGGTACTCTCATCAACGATTGTCCCATAATGAAACAAAATTGGCTTACCGTTGATAGTCCTATATTAAACTTGATAATTTTATAATATTTGGCCCATCTCGCGGATCCTTTGGTATCTGCGTTCTCCTCATCACTCGCTTCTCCAGGATAAGTGTATTAGAAGCTGGAGAAAGTTGTAAGTTCTATCCTTCTATCTTGAGAGGTTTTGAGCCACTTTCGGGCGATGAAGTTCCAATCAGCCAGAAGATCTCTGAGTATATGGAACGGAAATGTCCACCAAATCAAGCAGACATCAAAGTTGTCGATAGAAAAGGCAGCACATGAAGGTCCAGAAAGGAGTCAAAGAAGGATATATAGATCATTTTGACCCTACTTTCGCCCGACCTCTTCCACCTTGCAATGCCAGTCCGTGTCCTTGTAAGAGACCAAAGTATACCTCCAACGGTGCATCCTCAATGTGTACGGGATTGTCCAGGTCAACAAACGCTGCTTGTAAGAGGTGAGATCGAGAAGCACGCGGAATATCAGCAAAAGCCAGGGTCGTGTTATCATGTTCTTGAAGGCATGAAGTAGACAGTATAATATACCGTTGAGCACGGGATGACGTTGTGATGGACAAACCTGCACTTGCAAAGCGTTCGGCGATAATGTTCGGAGAATAAGCGAATCGGAACTGGTCATTGAAACCCACCAGGCCTGGCCTTTTTACTGAGCTTTTCGGAGGGGATGAGTGGCAATGACTAAAATCTCACTGGTCGTGGCCACCAAGGTAAATACTAGTAGAACCGAGCAAAATCCGCAATACATATCTTTTAGAGTGCACCGATGGTGTTGTAAAGCAGAGAGAGGCTATGACGCCCTGTCGGTGTTATTGTGGTAGAATTTCATCAAAGTTCTCACAACCCCGCTCACTGGCCACCACCATCTGATCAGTAGGGCCACCGGTTCACGAATCCTAGTTAGACTTCTAAGTTTTAGTATACACGCTTTGAATACAATTCCAACACGGCATTTGGCATAAGACTTTCGCTCACTCCTGGATAGAAATTATTACACCTTATTCGGCAATTATTTCCATCTTCGGATTTGGATCCGAGCTCGATTCTATGGAACCCTGTAACTATTTTGCTAGACCTCACCACCGCTCGCACTTTCTTCGATTGCAGACTGTAACAAATTTTCAAGAGCAAAACAATTCGGATGTCACAATTCTCGATTGCTTTCGCCATTATTGACAGATTACAAGCAAAAATACAACATATAGAAGTAAAAGATAGCCAACACGTGTACATGGACCAAGATGTGAATGCAGGGTTGTTTGATGAAGATAGAGAAAGAAGAGCGCCCTTGAAAATTCCGTCAATTCAGGCGAGTTACAAGCTTAGAATAGATGAACTCTCACCAACAATATAGAGAAATCGACGCAATAGCCTACAAGGATCCAGAATGCAGGCTGTATCTTAGTAAGGTTGTGGCCATCCTGGGAGACCTTGCAGCGCAGCATTGGTGGCCTCTCGTACACGACGCTTGCTAGCGAGATCTCCAGATTGTCTGTAGTTTTGGAAGACTTCCTGCATTTGATATACAGATGCGGCGATGGAATCTGCAAGAAGACATTGGCACGGCTTTCCTGTAACTTGGGGTCAAACAACGTACCGAAGTTACCCTCCGCCTCTTTCAGTAGCTGAAAGGAATTTGAGATTAGAATTAGAATAACGACGATGGATCTTGGAAGGATCTTACGCCTTGCAACCTTGAGGCTTCCTGTTGAACTTGTTGAGCATAATATGGGCCATACGCCATCCCCATGTTTCCTTGAGCGATCAACTCCCTCGCACGGCCAGTTAACTCTGCCTTTCGTGCTTCCCAGGCAGCCTTCATCGCTTCAAAGCAACCCAACAGTTGCTTCCACGCGTACCCATCCCAGGATTCAATCTGTTGTTTATGCACACGGATATAATCCTTTGGATGAGAATCACCTCGGGGTCCGGTGCCGTACCCGGCTGAAGATGACGAAGATGAAGAATACGATGAGTTATTGGATTGTGTTGACCCAGTGCTCATCGACTGCTGCATCCCAGTCGATGATTGCGCGTTGTTGTTCGCATTTGCTACCGGATCCCAGCCTTGTCCGATTGCAGAATAAGGATCGAACTGGGACAACAGCTGTTGCTGCTGCTGCTGCGCAGGATTGCCGTACCCGCCTCCGCCGCCTCCGAGGGATTGTTGGCCACCGGCGTTCAGGTACGTGTAACTGCTCCCAGACAAATGTGGACCTGCGCTGGCGAGCTGTTGGCCGAAGGCGCTTTGGGGCTGGAACCCATTCCCACCACCGCCTCCTCCCATGTTCATTGGTGGCGGCGATGAGTAGCCCTGCCCGCTTGGAGACATGTACCCTCCGCCCATCTGAGCTGATCCACCCCAACCAGTTTGCATAGGTTGTTGTTGCTGTTGTTGGTACATCCCTTGCTGCTGCTGTGGGTAACCACCGCCGCCCATCATCGATGATGAGCCATTATCCCAACCTCCACCACCGCCTCCCCCACCATAACTGTTATTCCCGTTTATAGATGAGATGTCCGGGAATCTTGAGCTCGTTTGGTGCCCAGTGTTGGGCAAAAATGGGTTGTTCGTCAATGGGCTCGGTGAGCCATAACCTGCGTACATGTGTGGATGGTTAACGGACGAAGATGAGAGTCAGAGTTCAAGCCGAGGAACATCGTGAGCAGTGTGTCCTGGGATCAACACAGCCGGATCCGAAACTCCGTCATGGATCGGAAGCAATCAAGGTTTCAAAGAATAATATTAGAATTTGTTTTCCAGTACAATAAGGTTCTTCTGAAAAGTCCAAAATACAAATGCGATGGTGGAGGTACATTCAATCTCTTACTTTTCGACTCGAGGGTTTCGGAGCAGGAACGAGACCCAGCATTCCCAGTGTCAGGGCATAAAAGGCCGTCACTAGAAATATAGGTCAGAAGACGTTTAAAATCATCCAAATGAAATGAAGTTGTACCTCCAACGGTGCTTTGCACGTAGCCCAATGTTGACCACTGACCGAGAGTGGTGACGAGCATCAGCCAACCGACGACGATCGAGGCCGTTAGCACCTGGAGGACAAACTTCTGTGAGTTGAACGGGGTGGGTTAGGATACCACTGACCGGTATGGTCACCGAAAGCGCCTTCGATTCTCGCCAAGTTCGATACTATGGCAGGTCAAGCATAAGGTTCCATGAAATGAATCGCCTCAGACGTACATTGGGTTCCTCTCCGGTGATCTTCGGCAGAAACAAGACATAGAGAAACAAGGTGATGGTAAATAGACCTAGCATCGTCCCACAACAAGCTGCAAGGCTAAATAAAATAAAAAGGCATGTATGTAAAGAAATTTTCATCATCGAAAAGGCACTCACAATGCCCAGAAACCTCTTTCACCAGACAGAACCCACCAAAACGCCTGCACTGTGTTCAGGTACCACGTCAATGCAGCACCGGGAACGAGCAACTTGAGCTGCCTAGTAGCATGCAGTGGCCATGGAACATCCCTCATAGTATTTGTCCCTGATCTATTGGAGCTGGTTGCAATGCCAGCCTTTGAAGACGACCCTTGGGCGTTGATTGTGGTGGCCATCCAAAAAGAATTTGTGAAGACGTCGATAGATATTTATGCTCGGGGAAAATTCACAGAAAGACCAAATTTACTGGCTCCGTGACTTTTATTAGAATCTTTGGGGTGTGTAGTCGACCTTCGATGGACTCGCAATTTGGACTTGACGGACTGGGGAAGAAACACGGCGCTTTATTTCTTGACAGAAGAGAAATCTGGCACGTGGGTATGGAACGTATAGCTACTTCCGGCGCCGATCATCTATGCTAAGTTACCGATTTTGCAAGAAGTTTGTAGACAGTAAATGGCATATGGTTGGAAACCAGTAGGCTTCGTAATGCTACTGAAAATTTGAAAATATGGAAGGGGAAAATTCATAAATAATAGGGGAGATGACTGCATGATTTGGAATGAGGGAGAAACGATTTCAAACGATCTTCGAGCTACAATAGTCAAGGAAGAATAACAACTGGCGGAGACCTTGATTGAAGATTTATATAGATCCTGTCAATCTTTCTCTGGAATAAGTTTCGTCGTTCTGGAGATACCTTTGGAATCTCCTCTCCCGGTAAACGATCGAGTTGAGGTCCATTCGACTGGATGGTAATCTCTTTCAGCTGAGGAAGCCAGCCACTCTGAGATGTAGCATCAATCCAACTGTCCAAATCAACAAGCATCTCATGTGAGGTCGAGCAGTGGAAAGAGAGTGTTTCGACAAAAGGCGGAAATGAGGATAATAATTTTGTGTCGTTATCTCTGACTGGGGAAGGGCGAGCATTGTAATACTTTTCGTCGTCCCCAAGAGCAAGAAAGAGGTAAGAGATAGAGCTGCACTCTCTTAGACACTGTCGGAAGTAAACCCACTCGAAGCAGCCTCGGTTGCTCGTCAAATGAAGACGCTGTAATCGCTCACTGAGTCCAGGAATGCGCTCAAAAGCTCGGCAAAACGTTGATAATGCATCGATACCCACGATTTTGAAATTGACCATTTGTACGGGGAGATATCGAGCAGAGAAGTTGAAGCCTTCGCAGTAGTGGAGAGTGAGCGACTTGATACGAGTAATGAACTCGGGATAGGCGCAAGTCGAGTCTGGGTTTTGAGTCTCGCCTTTAGGGGTACGGAAGGACTCCAACCACCATCCCTCAGCCTCTCCACTAATGACAGCGCTTTCGATATCATCCCATGGATAAAAAAAGGACTCGATATCATCAAACATGACTGCCCCTTCGAATCCTGCTGTAAGCTTGACGTGCTTTGGGGAAAGTCCGTCAATGGCTTGATAATACGGTCTGTAAGGTTCAGGTCCAATTTCGATAGCGTCGATACGCGCCTCACGAGGCAGCTCGCGGTCTGCAGCTACGATTTCGCAGAGACGTCGAATCAGCAGCTCCTTTCTTGCTTTCCTACTGCGGGGAATCTTTCTGAGAACCCGATTATTCCCTGAGCCTTGATCCATTTCGCTTGTGATGGACGTAGCCCGAATTTGATGTGCTGACTGTTCTGCTTGCAATGCAGCCAGTTCAGTTTCGATGTTCTTAATGGGCTCAAGAACATGTCTGTCGGAGATGTCATCCATTTCGAGGTCAATTTTGAGAATGTATCGATTAGAAGAAATAAATGGGTCTAGATGGTTGAGCTCAGTGATGACTTCTGGTGGTAAAAATGCAGCAATTTTAATGACTTTGGAGATTGACATGGCGGTAATGGTGTAAGTGACTTGAGGGCAACATATCACACGGCTCTTTTAGTCTGCTTCGCGGTTACAATCGTTGATTAAGAGCGCTCTCGTATGTTTGAAGATGTGGATTTATTTCATTAGATGACGGATACGTAGAATGGAGTGGTATGTTTATGAGTCCTGGCCTATTGGTTTGTGAGAAGAGCTAAAAGCCCTCCGCCACTAAATTCAGGTATACTAATGTAAAATAAGTATTCCTACACCTAACTTTGTCGTAGTTGAACTGAGCCTTGGAAAGGACGATTATAAGAGCCCTCAAATATGTTGAACGGTGGCATTCAAACACGAACCAAGACAGGTGGATTCCTGGACTGGAGATTTGAATAGATTCTGTCGATCTTGTTCTGGAATAACTTCCGTCGCTCGGGGGATATATGAGGGAAGTCTGCTACGTAGATACAGCCAATTTCAGGTCCGTCCGTCCGAATAATGATATCTCTCAGTTTCGGAAGCCACCTGTGCTGAGATGTAGTACCAATCCAAATGTCTAGATCATCAAGCATCGCATCTGAAGTCGAACAGTGGAAAGAGAGTGTTTCAAGCGAAGGAGGGAAGAAGCAACAGAGTTTCGTGTCGTTATCTTTGACCTCTTCGGGGTCGATGGAATATCTTGCTTTGTATTTTTGTTCAAAATTTGGAGGATCCCAAGTGCAAGAAAGAGCTCAGAGATGGTGCCACACACTCTCAAACACAGGCGAAAGTAGGAGGCCGACTCCGATTCAGAACAATTCCAGTTGGACATCAGATGAAGGCATTGTAACCGCCCACTGAATCCGGGGACATTTTCAAACGCTTGGCAGAACATTGTCATCACGTCGTTGCCCACAATTTTGAAGTTGACCATTTGTACAGGGAGATATCGAGCGGAGAAATCGAAGTTCCCGCTGTATTCGAGTGTAAGGGACTTAACACGAAAGGAATTCTGGATAAGCGCAATTCATGCCGGGTGCTGTGGTTTCACCTTTAGGGGCGCGGAACGACTCCATACACCATCCGTGACACTCATCGCCAATGACGGCGCTTTCAATGTCATCCCAAGGATAGAAAAAGGATTCGATAGGGTCGACGACGAGGCTTTCTTCGAAGCCCCTTGAGAGCACAATGTGCTTGGGGGCAAGGCCGCCAAGGGCTAGATAATATGCTCTGGAAGGGCGTGGTCCGAGCTCGATAGCGTCAATACGCGCCTCATGATGCAGCTCGCGGTCTGCAGCGACTATCTTGCAGAGTCGTCGAACCAACAGTTCCTCTCTTGCTTTCCCATAAGGGTTTCTGGAACCGTCTCTCCGGATCCCAGTGATTGGAGGATCAGAGTCTCCTGAGTCCAGTTCTTCCGCGATAGACGTGGCGTGAACTTGGTGTGATGACCGTTCCGTGCGCAATGCGACCAGGGCAACATCAATATCTTTATCGGGCTCACGAATATCATTGACCTCATTCATGTCGAGCCTGAGATTAATCTTGAGAATGTGTCGATTGGAAGAGACGAAAGGGTCCGGCTCTTTGAGTTTGGTAATAATTTCTGGTGCGAAGGTTAGAGAGGTTTTGAGCACTCTGGAGATGGACATAGTGGCAAGTAGGCGAGAAAGACGTCACACGACACGCGCGCAACATGTGGCCAAATCATAATTTCCACGCAGCTCTGCATAATATAAGCAGTGACATACGGTATACCTATTTTACAAAAGGTATGTCTAGTTTATTGAATGATTTGTATGTGGAGTAGTGCGACAGTACATTCTAAAGAAGGTTTAGAGTGGTGGTTAAGTAAAAATAAGACTCCGAAATCCTAGCGGCGCTGATAGAGCAGATGTCCCAATGAAGAGCTACTTGAAGACGTACGAGTGTTTAAGGAGAGATAGTGACTGGCGAGGACCACCTAATAGCCCGAAGGTTCGCGTATATTTTGTCAATCTTGTGTTGGAATAACTTGCGTCGTTCAGCAGATGGCTTGCCTTCCTGCACTTCTCGGAGAGCATTATGTTCTGGTCCATCTGTACGGATAGTGATATTCTTCAGCTTAGGAAGCCAGTCATTGCGAGACGAGGCATCAATCCAAACGTCCAGATCAGCGAGCATGGCATCTGAGGTCGAGCAGTGAAAGGAAAGCGATTCGACGGATTGAGGGAAGACCCAAGTGAGTTTGGTGTCATTGTTTTTGTTATCGGATTTTTTGAGGGTAAATTCCGGGTTGTAATTTGGAGGGTTCCCGAGAGCAAGAAAGAGGTCACTAATGGCAGTGCATTGCTTCAAAGATTCCCGAAAGTCGCCCGTCGAACAATCATAATTGCTTCGGTTGCTGGTCAGGTAGAGACGTTGCAGCCGTCCGCTGAACCCAGGAACGTGCTCGACTGCACCACAAAGGGCCCCCATCGCATCGTTGCCAACGGCTTTCAGATTGATCATTTGAAGTGGCATGTTTTTAGCATCGGCAGGGACATGGTCAATTATGAAGTCGAAACCCGCGCAGTATTCAAGGGTAAGGGATTTGATACGAGTGAAGAACTCCGGGTATTGGCCCATCCAGCCGTCGCCGTTATCACGAAGCGTTAGGCTTTCGAGATTATCCCAAGGTCGAGCAAGAGTGTCGATTGTATCAGCATCGATGCTCTCGTCCCATCCTGCTGAGATTTCGAGGTGCTTGGGCGAAAGACCGTCAAGAGCGCGCCACATCGTTGGACCAGGATCAGGACCAATGACAACAGCGTCAATTTGGGCGTCCTTTGGCAGATCGCGGTCTGCGGCCACTAATCTGCGGAGGCGCCGAGCTAGCATCTCGTTTGTGGCTTCGTAAACAAGGTAAGCATCGTCAACTTCAACTCCACAGTTGTCGACATATCTCGTAGTAGGGTCAAGATCTGGTTGTTCTTCACGTAGAGTTTCTAGCTCGGCACGAAAGGCCTCACTTTTTACCAACTCAAGGGCTTCGTCATGGTGAGGGTCTAATCCCGAGAAAGCATGGTGGTCAGTTGAATTCGCGTCAAGGTCGACCACCAAAATGTGTCTGTTGGACGAAACAAACGGATCAGGCTCTTTGAGCTTCGTAGTAAACTCTGGTTTGGTGAGTAAAGAAGTTTGGATGACCTTGGAGACTGATTGGGTGGAATTTGGTTTCCCTACCAAAAATTCGTCAACTCCCAGTTTGTCCGGTACAAGCTGTGGTATACAAACAATGCATAGGCCTACATGAATTTCGCACCCGCACCGGCCGCAAGTGTTGGCGCAGCGAGCAGAAAGCCTTGAAACCTGTGGTAGTCGTCATGACTCGATGGTAAAAACAAGCCACGGACTCGGCCCTGACGAAGACCAAGTTTATACCACCCCAAAAGTATATACGTACAAAGTAGTCATAACAAATGTTAACGCCTATTCTACGATGTGCTCAGACTTACAAATAATTAAAGGTTCAAAGTACAATGTTCAAGTACGGTAACAATGCCAGCAATCTACTTGCAAATATTGGGGTATCTGCGATCGGTTGGATTTTGAGGAATCCATCCACCTTCTAAACCTTTCTGATAACTCCATTCGTCCGCACTTTCAGTCTAAGACAAGTAGATATGGATTCCTGAGAGAAACATAGAAGAGGCTTAGAATAACTTACCTTCCAAGTCCAAAATACCCATCCTTGGCCAGCTTCTCCGACCTCTACCTGAACTTCAAAGTACTTCCTAAGAAATTGTTTGTAACTGTCTGACCATCCTTGGTACGATCCAGTGTAGCCATCGCAGCTTCCGTGATACTGCGTATCGGAGCTTGGATACCATGTATTGTCCCACCGCGAGCCTACCCAGCGGCCGTTCAACCATTTGGCGCAGTCCGTGATGGCATTTGACCATTCGCCTAGAATGGTGTAGAGTGAAGTTACTGAGAAGGTGGATAGGGTTGGCTTGTAGGTGCATGCAAACTACACGAACGGTTTAGTATACGTAGGTAGTGGAATAAAGGAGGAACACATACATTAATGTGGTCATCGTAGGAGCGACTTAGTTCGGGATGACTGAAAATTTGGTACTCGTGCTGGTAAATGGTAATGAGTATGAGATTCAAATTCATTGATGAATCCTAAACAACTTACATAGTCCATGAAAACACCCTGTGCCCCCGGATAGGATAGGAAGTTCTTCCAAGCCTATCTTCGAAGTCAGTCTTGGCCCTCAACAAACAAAGCCCTCTTACGTCAAAGCCCATGAAGGCTTCTCCGATCATAACCTGCACGTCTTGGCCACCCGATGCTCTCACAGCCGCATATCCGTCAAGCCAGTATTGCCGTACGGCATTGGCCCAATCATCTCCTCTGAAACCCGCAGCCTCGTTCAAGAGCTCGATCATTCCAACGTCGGATCCAAACGTCTTCGCTAAGAACTTTATGGTGTCCACTGTTCGCGAGATGTTACCCTGATTGACAGCCCACACAGGATTGTTTGTAAGCTCGCCAGAGTTATCATAACCGTTCTGGGAGCCAGGTGCACCGTGCAAATCAATGATGACCTGAAGACCGTGGTTATTGGCCCAACTGACGGCTCTGAGGAGGAAGTCCCATGCGCCCGTGACATACGGAGAGCTGTCTGTGGATTCTTTGGTGTCGCTAGACGTTAATGGAATTGACCAATAGCCAATAGGTATGCTGTGATGTGGGTTAGGGTATGCAAATAGCGGATATGTAAGAATAGCCAACAAACCGAACGTGATTCAGACCAGCTGCAGCAATCTGAACGAAGTCGTCCTCTGTTATCCACTTCAGTTCATCATTAAGCGGACCGTAAAGAGGAAGTTAGAAGACTGGCGCACCGTTGACCAATGTTGTTGAAGGAGTGTTTGAGCTTTGCCAGGATCTAAATACTGGCCCAGGGTAAACTCGTCGATAATCTTGTCATTGCCTGTTGCGTCGAACAAACTGGGTGTTATCCAAGGCTTCGAGCAAAGGTCAAGTGTGCTTAAAGATGTGTCACCCAACGAAAAATACCTCAAGCACAAGCCATCCGCCTCTTTGAATCAAGTTAGTCTTCGAATGAAACAAAAAAAGGGAAACACTTACATATTTACGCCACGAATCTTGTCCATGCCATACCTATAAGGCGAGTAGTTATATATCGGAGACGCAGATGGTTTTCCATTGAAGGTAACCGTTGCGGTACCAATGATGGTACTCGAAGTTGGAGAGGGAACTGGTCCATGATCGACTGGATGTAGAACTGCCTGATCGCGAGCTTTAAGCGAACATTTTTGCCTGGCATCGGTGGGTGCAATATGTAACAAAAGAGCGACGATGAGGGCACGGGCGAATGATCCAAAGATTGCGCTACTCCACATGATATCGCAATTATGCGCCGGAGGTCCGACTGCTTAACCAGACGGAATAGTTAACCTCGGGCGTTTGAAGGTAAGAGGGAAAGAGGGCGTCGGATGGACGAAGATGAATGGCACATGAAACGCAGCCAGGCGTCATGACCATTCTTAAGAACGCCATGAAGCCTTTTCCCCGGACATGCTACACCGCTTGGCTGAAAAAACCTCGGCCCATGGTTTAGTGGAGCACAATGCGCCAATTATAGCGATTACAAGCTGCCACGAGGTGGAAGCGTTGTGTTAATGTCCCCGTCCAGGTTCATTATACAAAGACATGGTCTTGCCAAAGTTCAAGTTCGGTATGGGCTGTGACATGCGAAATACTGCGCAGAAACTTACTATTTGATTACACTGCCGTTGCTCATTTTGTTTCCTCACCTATTCCGAGGTCGTGAACTGCCATGGGTGAATTTGCGATCAACGAATTCGGAATTGCTCTTAGAACTGGATGGCACGCGATCGTGAGGGATAACTTCCTTTCCTGTGCATGGTCATATCCGTTGCAGATTCTCGTTGTTGTCGTTACCCGTTGGCGTCAAATCCGCCTTCCAAAATCTTCAAATTGATACTGTTGAGGGCTTGCACTCAATGACTGTAGCATGTGCAGCTACGTGTCAGCACACTCACCCAGCGTGGCATCGGCCTGAGGCAACAAGTGTTCTTTTCACGTTCTTTATTGGTTAGTTTATTCTGGCCAACTCGATTATGTTACCTGGAATGCTCCAGTTTCCACTAATTCTATTCTGGCCTGAATCACGTATGCCTGGCTTGGCTACCACAACACCCGGTTGCTGGTGTACTTTCACAAATTATCACGAAGCAATGATTTTCAACCAAGCCCTCTGGTGTCCTTTCTTTTCTTCTTCATCGTCGAGGTGCATTTTGCTGGGCAACTTGCAAGGCATTTGTTTCTTATCTTTTACTTCTCTCTTTTCTCATCCCAAAGGATCTACAACGAGTGGAACTCGTCTTGCATTTTTTCTTCGTACAATAATCTTTTCAATTTCCCTCTCAAGCCATTTTCAAGCAGGCGCTCGTGAACAAGATGACTGCACGATATGATCGTAGGCAAATCTACAAGTATAGTCTTTCGCTCATGAATGTCAGGGTCTTGGTAAGCGCGCCGACCCATTCACCAGACAAGCCACTAACACATCTTTTGTTGTTGCAGTACGAGAGAATTACGCTAAACCGCTTGACGACCTGCTACACTATTGCCGTTCTCATTTCCTGCGTCGTTCTCATCTCATTGCAAGCAGTCACTTTCGTCGACAACTCCCAAGCCATCACTCGCCTCACTCCTATCGTTCGGGGACCAAACGTTCCAACTGGCATTCCAATCGAGCTGGGCGATCACAAGCTCTTCATATGTCCTTCCTTGTACGATCAGACCGCTAAATCCTGTCGCCTCATCGTGGATTTTGCTACGAATGTTCAGACACCACCAGCGCTCTCCAATGTTGTACGTATATTTCAATCTCCACGGCCAACTTTTTCACTAAGTATCTCGATCGTAGTTACCCGAGAGCTGTGTCATATCTCTCATGTATCTTGACGATATGTTTGTCGCTATCAGCTTTTCTTCGTTTCAATCACCTCATCTGATCTTTAGTGTCCATAACGCCCGCCGTGAAGATGTCGTCACATTCGTGTTTCAATTGTGGATGCTTGGAGTATCGCTTTTCGCGGTATGTTCCTAATTTCTGTACTTGAATAACTGTTTCTGAAATGCGCTCCTTAGATCATTGCCCAGTCTATCCCACACATTTCTGCTGTTTTCTTGGGCCATGTTCTGGGGACGATCTGGTCAGCATACCGCCTTGCCTCGACGACTAGTATGAGGACTTTTTATCAAGCAAACATGGTTCCGAAAGCATGCGGAGGGGTCGATGTAGTCGGAAATTGGTGGAATGTCCGGATTGGTCATGACGTATGTCCTATGCCTTAAAGCTGAGAAAACCTGAAAGCATGTCTAAATTTACCTTCCGCAGATTGCGACCACTGTTCTCAACATTTTAGTTCTGCAAATCATTTCTTTCCTGTCCTTCAAGCTGTACAATATCTACACCTCTCAAACCCGAGCAAGGGTTGCTGCATCGCCTCAAGTCTATAGCGCATACAAGGTTGGTATATTTACTGCTCAGACGTACGGTCTCCTGACGCATACCACGAATCAGTTCTTTCTACTCTTCGCCGCCGTTCTGCAGCTCTCGGTATTTTATGCACTCGCTTCAACGGGAATGTGGATCGACAAGGTGTCCCACGCACCTTTGAAGCAACTAGCTACTCATTCGACGCTCTATCTGGCTGGATTCATCGTTTCTTTGATCGTAAGCCCGATCACCTCTGAATCCAAGTGAAGTAAGCTAAGCTGATACTTTCTTTCGGAAAGTTCCAAGTGCCGTGGCTGTTATTTGTGCGATTTCGTTTCTATCCCTTCCGGCAATTTCATTAATAAATTAGTGTAGGGCTGGACTACCATTCGTTATGAAGGCAGAATTCTTTTCTTAGCATTCCTTGGGATCTCTGGCGGTCTACTTATCCTCTTCACTGTGATATTCTTCAGCCATAGTATGTCATCATCCAATTCTCGATATACTTGAGCTCATGGTGTCTATCACCAGTCTACCTATACACCTTCGTCTCCTGGCCGTTCTTTGGCGCCATGACTATGACGTCCTACGTTCTTCTGGTATTGACCACCGTTCTTGCGGTTATCTGTCGTCTGAAATTTGGACAAGGCCTTGCCGAGTTTTGTAAGCTTGACGACACGACCCGTGAAACAAATTAATCAAGCTTTTCTTTAGTAAACGCGAAGGAAGAGCTCGAAGCTGCAGATTTCACACCTGTGGATTTCCAGGTATCACGGTCTCAGCCAGTCATCATCAATACTCAAGTCGACACTTACAGTATTTCTGACGTTGAGAAGGGTTCAACGACCTCGAGCTCGGAGGTCCGCGAATGGAATGCGTACAGTCTGCCAGAGAGTCCCGAAGATTTTCCCACAACTGCACAATTTGCTTCTCAGGTCGATACTGGCGCAGATCTACCTCCTTCATGGTTGCAAGTTCCACCAAGGGTGGCTCCTAAAGCCCCAAGGTTACCTCCAACGAGTTTTAGAGCATCCCTATCTCCTGCGCCGTCCACTATGGCTAGCAAGAGGCTGAAAAGCAAATGGTCTGTCTCCACAGTAGACGATTTGATGCGAAGATCCACGTTCACTACTACGTCGAGCTCAAGGAATTCGGTCAAGACTATCATGACGCAAGGCCGAACAGAGGAGGTGCCACAGTTACCCAAGATCAATATTCCGGAACTTGTGGCATTAAAAGAAGGCAGAGACTCTTTTGGTACGCGGTACAGGAATATTGAATTGGAGATGGATGTAGATGTAGCGAGCGCTGTCAAGGGAGAGAACGTTGCCTCCACCCCGAAGTCAGTTCAGAAGACAAGGGTAGTTGGGGATCCGTTCTAAATATTGAACTGCTCTTACCACTCAAACCTTGGCATGGACTATTAATTCGCTGTATTACTATACATATGTGTTGAATAAACTCATATCAGAAACCCGAAACCCCTAAACGCAAGCTCACGCGCATGCATGTTCCGATGTGTTGATGGGGGGCGGTCCAAACACTCCCAAAATCCGGTTTGTTCCCGTCTTCAAATTTCCACCATGTCCTACGATTACAGAGACTCTCTTCTCAAACATGCACGCTCTGAGAAATACTTCCAAAAAAATCAACCGGTTTCTTCCTCTTCAGAGACTAACATCACCTAGGCGAAGATTACCGAATGGCGTTGGTGGCCGTACATATTCTGCCGGACCAGGTGTGAATATCTCTCCAATTGCCGCAGCTTGATCTGAAGTATGAATGCTTTAGGATGTAGTGCTTCAGGAAAGGCGCTTTCCCCTCTGTTCACTGGAGTACTCGTCTTTGGGCTAGGTGTGACCGCATACGGAATGTACGGTCCTTTTTTTTGTTTGAATGTTGTCGGGCCCAACCAAATGTTTACCTGACAGATATGGTCTCTACGATACGCTTACAATGTGGCCGCCAGAGATTAAGCCAGACCTTAGAAGTGGACTGTTGGCAAAAAGAAAGGACAATTTAGAGGATGCTGCTGCTTTTCTTGCGAGGTGTGTTGATTTTCCTCACTATCTTCGTTTACTAACTCAATACGCAAGAGCTTGGGAATCCACAAAGAGAATGAGCCTTGAAGCATTTGGAAGCGAACCTCTACTGAAAACCACCGGAGTGGCGATTTCTCTTGCAGGCATACTTGAGGAATCAAAACAGTGGGACCAAGCGTACGAAATCTATAAAGACGCCCTTCGATATATGGCCAACCCATCTTTAATACCTGAAGGTTCCAGACCAGCTGAGCTGAACGCAAAGCTGTTGATGACTTTCTCTGTAGCGGAACGGGTACGGGCGATCTCGATTGCGTACAGACTTGGGGAACTCGCTCAAGAGCTCAAGAAACCTCTAGAGGAGGAAGAAAAATGGCTATCTTGGGCTGTGGAAGCCCTGCTGAAGACCGTGCTACAGGTGCCTCGGCCGCTTTCCCAGCCATCTTCAGGCTCTCAATTAGACGTTTACCATCGTATGGAAGACTTAGAACTACCATCATGGGACGCGATGCAAAGTTTAGCTGCACCTTTTGAGGCTCTTGGAAGCTTTTACTCCAGAACAGGCAAGATTGAGTAAGTTTGTTATATCTGGCGAAGAAAAAAAATTAGCAAAATCTTACAATTTTCGCTTTTAGCTTCGCCATGCCACTGTATCTCCACGCAGTCTCCATCTTGATACCTTCAGATTCGTACTCTTCGCCGGAAGACAGGTGCAAAGGTTTGTGACTAAATTCACATAAGACAGGTTTCTCACTCGATCACTTTACAGGTGCTCAACTCATGGGCAACATCGCAGAGCTCGTTCTCCGAATAAATCCCGGGAAAAATCTACCCAACGATATCATCTCCCAAGCCGAGTCTTGGACTAGAAAGGGTCTAGAAACTACAGTTGCGGCGCGCAAAGAAGCAGGTTCCGTAAAACATGCCGAATGCGAAGTTGTGTACGCGGCACTATTGTATAACTTTGGGATGATTCGTGAGGTTGGTTTCTCCTCTCGACTGGGATGTACAACAAGACTCTGATGTCATTTGGTAGCTGGCGGGCGATAAGGAACAGGCGAGGAAATTCCTGAACGGTAGCTTGAAGCAGGCCAAAGCAATTGGAATGCAAGAAGGTATCGACATGGTACAAGAAGGTTTGAAAGACCTTGAAGAAGCAGCGTAATGATTAACCACCCTTTCGCAATTCCTGGACGTATCTTAAGAGTTTCATTTTACGATCATGAATGATATTTATTGATCTAATTTACAAAACATAGAGTCCGTTTCATGTATATGGTTTGGATTATCATAATGAAGAGAGCGTAATAGAACCTAAAGATAAAGCAAGGATAGTATGACCCCAAGAAAATGAGAATCAAACAAAGCCTCGCCAACCGAGTCCTGGTTGACGAACGTTCTCCTTGTCTGCTCTTGCATGTCTCTCTTGCTTAGAATGCTTTCTCATGTCCCTTCTCTCTGCCATCTTCTCCTTCCGTTCATCTCGCCTTCCGCGTCGATAAGCCCTCCTCTCCTCCCGTTTACCGCCGTTATTTACAGACTTTCCTAGTAAGACGCCTTCCCACTCTTCGTGAGCCTTCTCGTAAGTCTTCCACGCCTCACTTCCGCTCTCCACCACACTTTGCTTTAGCTCTCTGGCTCGCTTCTTTGCCCGTTCGGTCCTCTCCAATAACTCCTCCTTGGCACCTTTCATCATCTGATGGCCCTTCGCTTTGATATCCTTTGCTCGCTGCTTCGCCTTCTCGTTCCTCGCTACGACACCTTCATTCAGATTCTGAACGTTCTGAATCTGTTCTCCAAGCATAGCACGCGCTTTCCCCTTGGACTGCCGAATGACAGACTCGGTTTGGGTAAGAATCGTCGCGAGAAGCTCATCGGCTGCTCCAATGAGTTCATTAAGGTCGTTGTTGACCACTTCATTGATAACCTTGGTTGTGACATCGAATGCATTAGAAACATGTTTGAAGTTGCTGGAAGTCGAAGAAGATGACGGTTTGGCGGAGGAGGAACCCGTTGAGGTACTGCAACTAGCCTGACTGCTGGTAGATGCGACTTGAGAGAGAGTCTTGGTGGAGGAAGTCACCACGGATAACGAAGTCTTCAATTGAGGAATCTCCGAAAGGGCTGTCGCGGATGACGAATGTACGACCACGTCGGTCGTAGAGCGAGGTTTGTTACTTCCGCTAACATTAGAACGGTGGTTATTCTTCGGCATTGGAGAAGTGGAAACAACCTCTGCGACTGCTTTGGAGGTACTTGCGACGATGAGACTCATCGAGGAAGGCTGCGATGTGATGGAAATGGAAGTCGTGTGTGCGTCATAGACCGACAGAGCGAGCTCTTCCAAAGTGCTGGCCACACTGTAGCCTTTGTGTGTGTATGGGCTAGTCACTGCTAGAACTGAGCGATTGGGCTGAGGTGAGACGACGGCCCAGATTTGGTTACTGCTCGTTGAGGGCGCGTTAACAGTTGGGGTTGGGACGATGGGCGCAGGGTGGATAGCCGTATTGAACGCAAATCCGGCAACAATAGACAAGAGGCCAAATCTAGATAAAATATCAGCGGCGACAAAACCGGATCGAAAGCGATAGATATACAAGGTCACAGCGTTCATAGACTTGATCTTCTCCGTCAACGGCTTGGGTGTTTCCTCATCTTCGTCGTCATGGCCAATATCGTATAGAACGTCGTAAACGCGAGAGGGCTTCAGTTCCGACAGCTTGCTGCTGTCAAACACCAAAGAATCACTGGAGCCAAGCTTAACCACTTTCTTGGTTGGCACTGCAAGTAAGTCCCAGTCATCTTCAGCGGCCTGCTTCATAACGGTGTTATCGCCTTCAGCCGACGGTCCCGATGGTACAAGGACTGGCATGAAAGCGGTGTGCCATTGTAAGAGGGGTAGTTTCGCAGTCGGCACAAACACAATTGCGAAAGAAGGATGTTCCGGAGCGTTGTCATCCTATAAAAAAGAAAAGTAAGCGAAATTTTAAACTAGATAGTAACGGCGCACCAATTCAAGCTTGAGACCACTCTGACCAGTACGGTCATGGACGTTGATTCTTGCAAAGAAGGTTGTCTGACTGCCGGACTTTTTGACAAGCCGGAGCGTTTGTACCGATTCGCCCTCATGGAGAGAATTCAAGATGTCGTGACCAGATGCCTTGGTGGCCGTATGGATCAATTCCTGGACAAACCTCCACTTTATCTCGGAGGAAGTACCGTAGAGAATGATGTCCAATTCAGGCTTGCCCTCATCTAAAGGTTCGCGGTCCTCGGAACGCTGGACCTCGGGCGTTGGAGGTAACGAGCCCAGATCGGAAGGCGGGATGGATGCAGAGGTCGTCGAGATGATTGAAATAGTACTTGACTCGGTCGATTCCACAGGAGCATCTTCATCGATCTCATCAACTGGCGACGAGAAGAGCGCTGGTGCAGGAACCGCTGTCTTCGCAGATGATGATACTGCTTCGTATGATCTATTCAACTCATTGTGTGAGCTTGTCAAAGGGTCAGGGAAGGACAAGCGCAGGTCGCGAATGGAGTGAGCGCTTGAGCTGTGTAGGCTCGCAGTGCCGGGGGGTGCGGTAGTAGAGCGTGAGGCACTAAGAGTGCCAATGAAACTCTGATCAAGAGCTTGCTTTACTCGCTTCTCTTCCTCTTCTACAATTGATTTGTCCACTGTGGCAGAGGCGTCGGTGTCGGAGGCCTGCGGAATGAACCCTAATGCGATAGGTTCAGACCCCAGGGATGAAGTCAATGGCACAGTATACATGCCATTAAGAGGAGAAACTGCTTCTTCTGCACTGTCAGAGACAAACCCCTCCCAGGCGTCAACCTCTCCAGTACTCCCCGCACTGAAAGATGAACGACGAGACCGGTTCGCCGAACCGATTTCGTGATCGCTGTCTTGGTCGCTCAGCGACACATTATCATCGGAATCACGGCCACTAGATATTTCAAGCCAATCTGAGTCTGAGTAAATATCAAGCTCTGAGGACATTTGTGTTGGGGGAAAGGGTGATGGGTAAGACTGCTCGAAATGGGTGCTGTGCCTTTAAGTAGTCAACAGCAAAGTGATTTGATGCCGTTAACCGGCCGTTGTTGACTTGTCTAGTTATCTTATCGTAAGCTTAGCATTATTCCATGACTCGACAACCACATGCCTTTGTCAATCGTGGATGTACCGCACGATATTCTGCTGCTTATATGTGTCAAGCTTTCTCCTGAAAATGTGCTATCTTTTGCACAGGTTAGGGACCGGTTTTTCGGAAATTGTGGAGATCCATTTTTCTGATCAAGGGCCACACAGACCTGTCGTGGTGTACACGCAATCGCGGATTCCGAATACGTTTGGCGTCATCTAAATTACTGCATACCTTTGGACATATCCGCAGTCAATGGCCACGACATAAAGAATGTTCCAGGTTCGACAATCAAATCTTCAGTGCTTGACGCCCTTAGGCTTGATAAGAACTGGCGGAGAGAAGACTCGAAGATCGCCCGAATCAGGAAGATAGATATCGGACATTCGGTGCTCCAGATGATACCTCTGGGTCACCAATGGCTTGCGACGATGGCGAAAACAGATCGAACGAGAGACCTTCGACCCCTCTATCAAATCTCGGTTTGGAGGCTTCGAGATGCTCATGGCTCTCGACACTTGCAGGTTGCAACCTTCGATACAGTTCTTTCATGCCAATTTGCCGCGTCCTTACAAGACTCTGGAAACACAATTCTTCTTGCCTTTGGTAATGCTCGAACAGATATTCATTTAGGGTAAGTTAATTACCGTCTCTTTCCAGTGAAGCTTTCTTCCTAACAAATCTATAGAAGTTGTCTTGAAGTATACGAGCTTGATGTACGGCCGTGCAGCAACGACAACTTTCTAAGTTTTTCTCCCAGCATCATTCGTCAATGGCATATATATTGGCGTAGTACAATTTACAGAGTGTTCATTTCCGGAACGATCGTTTCTGCATTGTTCCTCAACCTCGATTCTTTCACGGTTGCCACACCTTTTCTGATGCACCATGCAGTCATACTGAATTCTAAGACCAACGCGACTGAAGTCATGGAGTTAGGTCATACAGTATGTACACAAGAATTCTTCATCGTACGGTGGAATGTTAACTCCTGTCCAGGGGTTTGCAATTCACAAGCTCGATATTCAGTGGCCATGCCTTGTTACTACTGGACTTCATAACACCCACTCGATTGTGGTACGCGTTCTTCCACCTGGGATTCGTGCGACGACCATCCAATCACACCAAAAAATAATAAGTCTAGAAAAAATTCGGCCTTTTACCTTTCAATCTTCCGACCTTGTCTTTGATTGCCAAATGGGTCTCCCTGGAGATCACCAGCGTATGTCTGAGGGCGACAAGCAGGGATCGCCTAGATCACTCACAGAAGTATACGTTACCACCTCACCCCACCCAGAACTACCGGGGAAAGCGACTGTATTCCGTTTACCTTTGGATGTCTATGAACGAAATATCATGCTCACTAACGTAGCCCCACAATACACTTTCAACATACCCGCTCATTCAACTTGGGCTGCCGCTTGCATTGGGAGAACTGGATACCGAGCTATCTGGCTTGAGAAGACAACATTCGGCGCGGCTGATGGAAGCATTCAGCTGATGAAGGGCACTTTTCCTTACTCTACCAGCTCAGAAGAGCAGTCGTTGGTCGTAAGACTAGCACGGGTAGATTATCCATACCCTTTCGAGTTTGGAGCCATTCGCGATCTTGAACTGCAAGAGGCCGCAGGGCGTGTATTTATAAGCCTTTATACTGGTCATATATACGCTTTTGAATTCTAGCTCCTGTTTAGTGTACTGTACCTGTGACCCTGACGGCTGAATTGGTACAGTACGATAGGGGTCATTTTTGTACTTTTGGATCCATCAGGGGGATAAATGGCGATAACCACGTGGCGAATGATCTGCCGAATCGGAATTATCGCACTACATAAAGATCAACACCAAGTCAACGTTCAAAAAGTAGAAGCCACTCTTCCACCTTCTTGAGCTTTTTGCTCACCTCCTTAGCCTCCACAATCTTCAAAATCATATATATTATCGGATAACTCATGGAACCGCAGATAGAACAAATCGTGCAGGCGATTGGTATCGCGTTTGACCAAAGTCAGGCTTCACTACACCAAGAGGCGTTGGCGTACATCGCGTCGATCCAGGAAAATTCTAACGAAACTTGGAGGTTGGCTCTGCAAATTTTTGTTGACCAGAATACGGACGGGGCGCGGAAATATCCACCGCAAGCTCGGTTCTTCTCGCTGAGGGTGCTGGATGATTTTTTAGATAATAAGTAAGTTTCTTGAGATCATGGTCTTCAAGGTCAAAACGCTACTTCAACACGTCTCAGTTGGACTCTTGAAGTTATTCTGCTCAAAAAGTCTCCCTAGGGACTCAGATCCTTCTTTTCAAAACGCGTCTTAGTGGTCGTTTGAGCACCAACTTATGACATGTTTTCCTGCAGGTTCGAAAGATTTGACGATGAAGCTTTTCAAACTTTACAACAAGCCCTGGTCAACTATATCCAAAGTGAATATGTGGTTGGGCCTGCAGAGGCAGATGCAACGTGTAGGTGTCGTCTACTCGCCATGCCTTCTGCCCAGCTCGGTTTAACTGAGCAAACAGACTGATCATCGTCTTCCTTTTCCAAATAGTCATTCGGAACAAATTCTCGCACACTCTGACTCTTTTCTTCCTCTGCACATACACAGAACAATGGCCATCATTCTTCACGGATATCTTCACTCTCTTACGTCCCTCAGAACAAAGCAAAGAGAAGGGTTTCAACCAACATATATCATTGCTTTTCTTCCATATTGTGCTGGAAATTTCTGGAGAGGTAGCGGATCAGATTATTAAGTCTGCTCGAACGTTCAACACACAACGGCATGGGCGAGATGCAAGGGTCCGAGATGATGTGCGAGAACGGGACGCGGCTCAGATTAATCAGGCTGTGCTTACGATTGTGGCGGATAGAGCAGAGCGGATGGGAGAGTTGAGGAAGAACCCCGGAGCTGCCACGAATCCAAAAGAGCTTGACCATGTAGTTGAGGTCGTGGACTGGGGAGTAAGAACGTTTGGGTCATATGTTAGTGAGTTATCTCTAAACACGCTTTGGAATACTGCGTGCTCATGATACGTACTGTTAGGCTGGATTGATATCAACCTTACGGTCACGCCGACAACGGTACCACTCTTGTTCAATCTTCTTGCCGACTCGTCACTACCCATTCGGTTGGCCACTGCCTTGGCTCTGACGCGCATTGTTTTGAAGGGGTTGAAAGAACCCGGCGATAAGCTACAACTTCTCAAAGTACTCTCGCTCGGGCAGGTTTTAGATGCCCTAGAGACAAAAACACGGGAACAACAGGTGGAAAGGGGAGGGGATACCGATGAAGCTGAAGAATCATATCGAGAAGCCTTAGGAAAGCTGCTAAATGGCCTTGGGCTGGAGGTGATGAAGTTGGTGGAAGTCAGTTTCTCCAAAATGTGTTCACGGTACCAAATTGACGCGTTTTCTACAAGGATTCCACTTCAGAAGAAATTCGCTCAGAAGCTACGATATATCTCACCCAGCTTCAGCCCGTCCTTCTGCGCTTCATGGCCGACGAATATGACGATACATGTTCCACTGTTTTCACTCTTCTCTCAACAATCCTTGGGCAGGTAGGTTACGTCTACTTGAGACCTACTGTCAGGCGACTTATCCTCTGATATCTAGTATAAACGTGCTCGAAAATCTTCCGCCGAACCATTAGACGATACAAAACGCAATTTCTTGACTTCATTGCTCCAAGTCATTTTGACAAAGCTTAAATGGGATGAAGACCCCGATCTGGACGATGCAGACGAGGACGATATCACCGAATTCGAGAAGATGCGGAAGGTAGTTCTGTGAATACTTGCGCTTCTGCTCGCAACTGACGCTACTGTGATAGGATCTCCGAAGCTTCCTCGACTCCGTCTTGACGATAGATCAAGAGCTCGTTACTAATGCAGTGCGAAACTTGGCTTCGCAAACCATCCAAGCATATACAAATGGAGTTCCTATGAAATGGAATGATGCTGAGCTTGGAATATATCTTATTTACATCTTTGGTGAAGTCAACAAAGGTCAGAGTGATGAGGTATCGGCTTCTCTTGATTCGTTCATAACTCTTACGTAGGTGGAGGGAAGGGACGTAGCGCGTTCTGCCACACGCCTGTGGTAGATCCAACGAAGCGGAAAGGAACCGACTATTCAGAATTTCCATTAACCCCTCTGGGAGAGATGTTAGATGCTCTGGTCCAGTCTGGTATCTCATCTTTCCCGAATCGTGCGGTGTCACTTCAATTTTTTGAAACTGCATCTCGTTATACCGACTTCTTCAAGGTTAGGAAAGGGTGTATACTTCCTACACTGGAAGCTATGGTTGATCGACGGTAGGTGTTTGTCGATTTCTCTTGGTGGTTGATCTCACTTTGTTCATGGCACTGTCTCAGAGGTCTACACAACGAAAACTCGCAATACCGACTACGCGTGTATTACCTCTTCCATCGATTCATCAAAGACCTCCGGAACGAGCTTCCTGCTAATGTTGGACCCACAATCATCGACAGTGTCCGAGACCTTCTTCCAATTGTCGCAGAAATCCCAGAGCCTGAGGAACCCGAGATGGATATCCTTACTGAAGCTATTAAGAACTCCACTTTCGACTCTCAGCTCTATCTCTTCGAAACTGTTGGCACATTATGCTCTCTTATGTTCAGAAGCCCTCAAGATCAGTCCGCGTTGCTGCTGTCCCTAGTGAAACCCCTAATGGACGACCTTTCGATCAACTTCCAGGCTTTCCGTGCAAATGGCGCTTCAGATTTAATTCCCATCGTCAAAGTTCATCATATCATCATGGCACTGGGTAATATTGCGAAAGGCTTTCCGGACTACCCCAATCCTCTACCCGAGAACTGGGCGCTACCGCCAATGGAAGTATTCGCAGAGATGGGGCAGGCGATTTTGGTATGCCTAGAGGCAATGAATATATTTAAGCCTATCAGAGATGCAGTAGGTGCTATAATTTATTGGAATAATATATGCAGGAACTAATCATATCTAGACTCGATTTGCGTTTGCTAGAATTCTTGCTACGGCAGGTCCAAATGTGACGCGATTTATCCCTCCACTCATGACAAATCTGTTGGCCCATTTCGAACCTTCGGAGTTAGCAGATTTCATGAACTTCATCGGACTCTTGATCCATAAACTTCAAGTATACGCTCTATTTGCTCATATACGACAAGTACTGACAGCATTTCAGAGAGATATGTTCGACGTGCTTGATCAACTCATTGGCCCTCTCAACTCCCATATTGGCACTATGATGTCGCAACCCATCTCTGGCACCGATGATCAACTCGCCCATGTCGAGACGAAGAAAGCGTATGTTGCTCTATTAAACAATGTTATGATGGCGAAGCTTCAGGGCATTTTTATTTCAGAACGTAGGAACTTCTCTGATATCAATTCATTGCATTGTCTGACTGCCTTTAGGAAACGCTTCTGGCTTTGAAAGCCTCCTTCAGACAATGCAACAAGTAGCCGTGGATGTAACAGATCCAACGACCCAAAAGGTTGCTATCAACTTTCTCAGCAGATGCGTCTCTGTCTGGGGTCAGCCCGTTTCTGAATCCTCTGCATCTGCAAACGGCGAGCAAGGATTATCCAGCCAAGGTCTACCAGGCTTTGATCGTTTCATCTACGAACGGCTTGTGCCTGCTGTATTCGGGGTCCCTTCATCACCCAACTTCAATGTCAAGGATGGTCAAATGATGGTGGTGAGTCTTATTTATTTGCTGAGAGGTTGCTTGGGGTTGTTCTTAATTTTGTCCATAGGTTTTGCAAGAGATCGCCAACCTTTTGCAGACTGTTTGTAAAATACGAGGAGATGAAGCCTTCACCTTTCTTGGCGATGTCTTTTTGCCTTCCCAAAGTTGGCCACCTGATATGGTTGTGGATTTTACGACAAAACTAAGATTGATGGATGCAAAGAGCTTCCGCAAATACTTTTCAGATCTTATCAAGTCCTCACGAGCGTCTTCATAGTTTTAATTTGTTTGCCCGTGAATTTATTAGGCCAATGGTTACCCCTTATTCTCGATACATTTTCACCAGAAGCATTTCTGAACTTCATAACATTATGCAACATGAGATAAATACACACCCTAACCAGAATACTGAAAGTATGAGATGACGTCGAATGCTAACAAGACCAAAGTATCTCAGGGCGTACCCCAGCATACTTGATTGAACACTTAAACTCAGTTATCTCTCAGGTCTAGAACAATATGACGACGGGTATGTGAATATACCTACCAAATTCTTTTATAGTTGACAAGCTTTTCAGCCCCTCGGAGAGGCAAGCCTAAGATTGTGTGTTCCCACTTCATGACTAAGTCAGTAACATCAGTTCACTGACTCCAGAATTCTTCATTCAGATGGCCCCGAAGAAAGTAGGCGTAATCTTCTGACGCAGGGGTTTGTCTTATCTACTCTCTAGCATGGGCCAGAATTTTCCGTTGATAAAACATGGACGGAACTCAAGAAGAACATCCGGGAAATTCAAATTCAAAATGCGTCAAATTTGTCATTCGAGGAAAATCATCGATTTGCTTATAACATGGTCCTCAACAAGCAAGGTGAAACCCTATACAAAGGTGTCAAGGATCTTGTTGTAGAAAACCTTGACTCCATGGCAAAAGAGCGAATCGAACCCGTGTTCCCATCTGGAACCACCGATGCCACTGTTCTTAGCGACGAAGATAGTCGATTGCTCCGAAAAGTGAAAGATGTCTGGGAAGAGCATACAAATAATATGATTCGGTTGGGTCAGATTCTTAAGTACATGGTTTGTGATCTGCGTTCTGTAACTCTTTGCCAATCTAACCCTCCTCAGGATCGCGTATACACCAAAACAGCGAATGTTCCACAGACTCAGGAACTAGGTCTGGAGCTTTTTTTGAAGCAGATCATGAAAACGCCGATCAAAGACCATATCGTTAGGTCTGTTCTGAATCAAATTCGACATGAGCGTGACGGCTGTCCAATAGGTCGGTCAACCGTGAAAGGTTGCGTGGATGTCTTCATAAGCCTTCACATTGACCACTCGACGACTATCTACAAGCGTGATCTGGAGCCAGCTATCTTGAAGGAAAGTGAAGAGTTTTATCTCAACGAGGGTGTACGGCTTTTGGCGGAGTGTGATGCTCCTACGTTCTTGAGCTCTGTGAGTTTCCTGCTACACACTTTGGTCTGCCCTAACTTCCCACAGGTAGAGTCGCGATTTAAAGACGAAGATTCGAGGGTGCATCACTATCTTTCCAGCCAAACCAGTGGGCCACTTCTCGCCATTCTCGACGCCACATTGCTCGTCCCTCATCTACTAAAGGTTATTGAAAAGCCATCCGGCTTGGACTTCATGATCGATAGCAACAAGTTCGACGATTTGACACGACTTATGGATCTTTGTGTCAAAGTTCCATCTGGATTGCAAATTCTTAGATCAGCAATTAAAGAATCTATTGTGAGAAGAGGCAAAGCTATAAACGATGCATCACGTTCGGACGATTCGACGAATGCCGGCGGTGAGAAGCCAGTAGAGGAGGACGGCTCTGCGAAGAAAGACAAAGGGAAAACAAAGACTCGAGCTGCACCCGCAGGCATTCAACCTGCGTTGACGTGGGTCTTCGGAGTACTCACATTGAAGGATAAATTCGATGAATTGTGGAGGAAGTCCTTTAAGAGCAATCGAGAAGTTGAGAGTTCGATGATTGGAGTAAGTCACTGTTGTACCTCATCTCGCCTTCGTCCTCATGTGTTTTCAGGCATTTCAAAGCTTCATGAACATGAATAACAAAGCGTCTGAATTTCTTTCTTTCTTCATTGACGATCATCTCAAGAAAGGTTTAAAAGGAGTGAGCTGTGGACCATTCCCGGCCTGACGAATACTAATGCAAACGTCAGAAAACGGATGACGAGGTCGAAGTTGTATTGGAGAAAACGATCACCGTATTTCGATTCATCGCGGAGAAAGACATCTTTGAACGATATTATAAACGGCACCTGTCTAAGCGTCTCCTCAACGGCCGTTCGGTTTCAGATGATGCAGAACGTGGTATGCTAGCCAAACTGAAGACCGAATGCGGATTTCAGTTCACTCAGAAAATGGAAGGCATGTTCATTGACATGCGGGTTTCGGCGGATACTAGCAGAGATTACGCAAATCATATATCGCAGTCAAAGGTTCGAGTCTCTTCTATCCGTGCATTTGCTTGCTGAAAATGTCTACAGACGCCAGAGCTGGACCTCAGCGTTATTATTATGACATCAGGCGCCTGGCCGGTGCCTCAAACACCCCCAGTTTGTATTATACCTCCTCGATTAGGGAGTGTCTGCGAGTCCTTTCAGAGATTCTACTTGTCGAGACACAATGGTCGTCGACTTACATGGCAACCTCACCTGGGATCTGCAGACGTGAACATTCGATTCAACGCACGCACGCACGAGGTGAACGTGTCAACATTTGCTCTTGTCATTTTGTTACTATTCGAAGATGTAGAAGACGATCATCTTTCCTACAACGTAACGTGTTCATCATTATTTTCCAGCTTCCATATTTACGAAAAAATTCTAGCATATCAGGGAGGCCACCAATATTGAAGAAGGCGAACTCAAACGTCATTTACAATCGCTCGCATGTACAAAGTTTAAGATTCTTAGGAAACACCCTCAGAGTCGAGAGATCGACGACGCAGACTCATTCACGTTCAATCAGGACTTTACTTACCCTGGCAAGAAGTTCAAAATCGCCACAGTCCTTTCAAAATTAGAGAACAATGATGAAAGGAGGGACACAATGGAACGTATTGAAGAGGAGAGGAAAGTTATCATGGAGGTCAGTCAAGCCACTCGATCGTCATGTGGCACATAGACTGAGTATTGTTTGCTAGGCGTGTATCGTGCGGGTCATGAAGAGCAGGAAAAACATGTCGCATAACGACCTCGTCCACGAAGTTAGCTCACAGCTCGCAAGTAAATTTCAGCCAGAACCATCGGGAATCAAAAGATGCATCGAACGTCTCATCGACGTGAGTGCTTTCTTGATTAGATATCACCCATGTCTGAATGTAACTTTCTTAGCAAGAATATCTTTCGCGCGGGGATGACCGAAAGTCATACGGCTACATCGTAAGTCTATTCTACTGGTCTGGCGTACAAGTTCAATAATCGTCGCAGGCATAATCATTTTTTTTTGCATATCTTTTATCATTAACTGTTGTATATACGATCATCTAATTTCGTTTTCGGTGCCGACCCTCGAAACGGCCAAGGTTCCTCACACATTACCTTGGTTGAGAATTCCGATACTTATACTGCACGGAACTTCCGGTCCTCATTAAAGATACTGCCAGAAAGGGACTCTTCCAGGAACGTAGTTCACTGTAGCTCATAGCTCCAAGCATTGACTAAGGCAAGAGATCCCAATAAATGTATTTTTCAGATGAAATTACGAAAGGCCAGAAAATTTTGCGTCACTCCGCCTACAGTAGTTGAAATGTCCAGTGAAAGTAAACTAAATGATTGTCCACAAATATCTTAGTGTCCATATATGCATCCAAGTCCGCATAATCAACAAAATCCAATGGAACGTGTGTCCTAGTAAGCAGGCGTGACGGCGCTGGCAGTTGACTCGGCAGAAGGTGCAGCAGATGCAGATTCGGCAGCACCACCTGATGCTGTAGCTTGAGCAGCGCCTGATGTCGTTGCTGCTGCTAAAGCAGAGGAGGAAGCAGAGGAAGACGCGGACCCTCCTACAGCGCTGGCGGTCGAAGAAGATGCAGCCGAAGAGCTGGAAGCACTCGACTTGGTCGCTTTACCCGATTTAGCAGCAGACTGGGCAGCCTTCCAGGCGGTGCTGACAGACGAAGGCGAAGAATTGTCGTTCCAGTTGCTACCCTTGGCTACAGCGTAAGCTTTGCCTAGGTCTTTGCCACTGAAGCCCAAGTCGTTGTTGCTGACATTGCCATTTTGGTCGATGATGGATCCAATGTGTGAGGCAATGGCAGAGTCGTAGCCAACATCTCGTCCTGATTTTCGGGTGAGATCTCCGCCAAAGCTGCTGACGCTGGCGTGGAACTGTTCGAACAGGATCGTCTGGACTTCGACCTCGCAGACTTGCTCCGTGATGACCCTACATGTATCCAAATGAGCAATATGTTAAAACATGTCAAGCAGAAATCATTTACTTTTTTGCTATCTCTTGAAGGATGAGAAGCCTTTGCTGGATGATGCGTGCGCTCTGAGAGTGACACACTATCGACTTTTCCTGCACGACGGTAATTTTCTCTTCCGTAAATTGGACATTGGCAAAGTTGCCTTGGCCGAAGAAGTCGTCGAAATTTGAGAGAGAAGAGCTGCCTCCGTAATTGTTGAAAGAAGGCGAGCTCCCGCGCGCGGCTAGTAACGGGAGGTAGTAGAAACAACGTTCTGCGATCCCAAAGCTACACACTAACCTAAACCAAAGCTAGACAGGGGAATCGCACCAGCTGTACTTGAGAGAACCGTAATGGCAGCGAAGCAGACACCAGCGAATTTAGTGAACATGATAACTATTACTTGAGATATGGATATGCGATAAGATACCTGTCAGAGTAAATAAATCAGTACGCATCGACTAGCTGCATATGAACTTACTTGTGAATCAATCAGTTAGCCTGCTCTGGACAAAGAAAGGACAATTGAAGTAGGCTTGAAGAAGTTGAAGCAAAATGTAGAGAAGGGCAACCTGGCCGAACGAAGGACGAAAAAGGGGAGGAAGGAACGAAAAAGAAAAGCGCGAGGGAAAGAAAGACGAAGGGATGTCTTTAGCAACTCGCAGTCCAGTATTTATGTGTCGACAAGGCCCATTCTTTGGGCTCTGGGAAGAGGACCGACACACTGGGTTGACTGCAAAAGCGTGCAGGGATATATTATATGTAATACCTCCTGACGTCGGTCGTTGGGAAGCATGCGATGTTGAGCCAGTCGGGCAACGCGGGTAGCATTTTGCTTCCAAGAAAGATTGTTACCGCAACGTCGGACTTGATAATTGGCAATCTTTACTCGCTATTTTGTATTTCTTGGCCTCTGATTGGCCAAGAGTATTCTTAGGCGCTCAAATGGACACCTAAAATAGGAAAGTAGGATGATTAGAATCAGAGCCGGATAAACACAAATGACCATGGAAAGCGACCGGAGCTAGACTTGTGAGAAACTGTAGTCAACGCCTTCAGAAGAATCAACGCTAAGTCCTTAACTTGATCGTTACTTGCTTCCCGCAGCTCAAGGCGTTGCATTCTGATAGCTGTATAACGATTGCAAAATATCCAAAAGATTACCGTAGTCTATAATAATTTACATCAAAGCTCGTCTCTTGTACTTGAAGGGGTGTGGAATGCTTCGGTGAGTTCTAAATCAGAGTGATAACATTAGTTAGCCAAGCCATATATATCCAAGAGGCGAACATACTTCGACGCATCTCTGGAGTTATTTCCAGAGGCAAAATCACGTTGTATTCAACAAATAAATCTCCGTGGCTGTCATCATGACCGAAAAGTGGCATTCCCTCCCCCTTGAATTGTTGCACAAGCCCTATATAAGATTTAGCAAATCTAGTTTAAAATGACAACGAACAAACGCACCAGGCTGTGTGACACCAGTTCTGACAATGTGTAGAATATGCCCATCAAGATGCGTGACGTTCTTCTCGAAGCCAAGTAGGGCCTTTCCAGTTTTCATGTCAAAATCGAAGCATAAGACAATGTATACAGACGAACCTCTTCAACACTAATAGCTTGTTTCCAGTAAAGGCTGGTTTCTTTCCGTTTAAAGCCGCCATTCTCTTTTCTACTCCTAACTCTCAGTACAACATCACCAGCCTCCCAATCCGGACTCTCATCGGCTTCCCCTTCGAACACAACTTCATGTCCTTCTGGCATGCCGGGTGTGACCTCTAGTGTGAAGTGCGCTGTATGGTCGACGACTTTATGACCACTGCAATGAGGGCAAACTTTCTTAATGACCTTTCCACGTCCTTGACACTCATTACAAGTAACTTGGCTTTGGGCGTACATGCCAGGGAAGATTTGCTGTTTGACGACTCGTACACCTGCGCCGTTGCAGCCTGAGCAAGTGTGGATGTCACCGTCAGAAGCAGCACCTGAACCACGACAGTGGTCACAGAGTATCCGTTTCTTGATCATGAACTATAGAAACTTCATTCAAAATCATGAAGAGATGTGATAACTGAGCACTGACGTCGATACTCGAGCCCTTGTACATGTCAGCAAGAGAAACCTCGAATTCCGTGAGCGAGGATGGCCCTCGTTGCGCCTGATGTGATGCATCTACGGGTATTAATCTTCAGAATATAGATGCGTTAGATAACTAAACAGACATACGGCCATGACCACCAAAGAAATTAGAGAACATGTCGAATGGGTTTTGTTGGAATTGTTGTCCACCTTCATGAGCTTTGAGACCTTCTTCACCATGCCGATCGTATATTGGACGTTTCTGAGAAGGCTCGTAAACATCAATGACCTCATTCAATAGACCACTGCTTACCGTCTTATCGGACAAGACCTCGTACGCTGCAATAACACGCTTTGAGAAAGAACGTTTGTTCCCAGCGTCAAAGCCACACACCTCGCGCAATCTGAACGAACTTGTCCTCCGCGTCTGGAGATTTGTTCTTATCAGGATGAAACTTCTTGCTCAGTTTCTTATATGCGGTCCTAATCTCTTTCTCTGTAGCTGACTTGTGAACTACAAAATATGAGTTCTAATCGAACATGATTCGGTGAAAGCATACCATCTAATATCTTATAATAGTCGGCGGCCGATGCCAGTGCAACCAGTAAGAATATCACCAATAATGTCGGTGACAACATTACAAACGAGTGTGGCCCTCAATGAGGAGTATGTGGGCGTTAAAGAGACGTGTATCCCTGGCTAAATCCGTGCACGGCTACGTGTCAATGCTGAGATGCGGCTATTCGTGGAAAACAGGCGCGTGTGACATGTGACTTTCACGAAACAACCCGTGCTCGTCGTTCTGCACAGCGAGCTCAAACCTTTGACACCATGCTCTCCCTCGCCGTTCGCCGCTGCCAAGTACCAAAACTCTTGCAACGGAGGACACAGATAAGGACCTTGGCCACAGAACGACCTTACCAGAACCTCCAAAAACTGAAAGGTTGTCGATCATTTGACCACGTCGCGTTCAGCTTACTGAACGACTCTTTTCAGCGTTGCCATTTCATTGTAATCCTGAGGATGCTCAGAAACGAATGTCAAAATTTCTGTTGCCCCTCATTTCTGATGACTCGGCGCTTTACTCTATCTTCTCAAGTTTCGTGCTGGATAAGATGGTCCGGCCTGTGCAATTCTCTGCCGCGTACTTTCCAGTCTGGGTTCTGAATGCCGAAATAGAGGTGGATTTGACGCATGAGGGAGTGAGGGTATGTCATGCTTTATATCGAAATCTTCACGTCGGATCCTTACATTGGCCACTCACAGCGGCGGGGATCCATCCTCTTTCAGAACAGGTGTGACCAGTAGCCAAAGTTATGCTCCGCTGCTAATCATATCGAAGCTGTATCCCAGGTACATTTCCACCTCTGAAGTCAAGTTACAATGAAACTCAATTTAGTCAACTGCTGAAGGATCTCATCTGGCACCTCTTTGCTCGTCGCCGTTCTGGAGTCCTTCAATCGAGGAGCTGGTGTGTGTGGCCCCGGAAGAAAACCTTATGCCGTTTGACGAGTCTTTGCTTCATCAACAAGGCGAGGATGTGCACTGTATACCATACAGCACTTCCCCCTTTGCACTGCTCGACAAGGTCAAGAATCTCACATGGGAGGACAACACCGTCGATAAACACTTGACCTTTTCGCCGTCCTCACTCGAAGTCAAAATCGTATGGCGCTTCGTCCTTCTACCGTCAATTACTTGATAACTGAAATTACGTCTTTCATAGTTGTCGGCGTCACCAATACTCCTTCCCATCTACCTTGCAAAGTACGAAACTGAACCTGAGGAGAACGTGAAACAGACCTTGACAGCCTGGATGTCCGCCCACAAATTTGCCACTGTGCGTACTTTTTCTTAAACTTTCGCATTGTCACTGACACCGACAAGGATTTATAGCCTAATGTCATGACTGAGAACTTGAACGGTAAAATCCACGAAGAACGTTTGGAAGCATTGGTGTTCACAATGTCGAAAATCCACAACTCTTTCAACGGAGACGGGGGTAAGTGTTAGGTCTGCTTCTAACCTGGTCTGAGGCGCCTATCCTCACGATTCGCAGAAGTGTACACGTTTGACTCTTACGACCAAACCACCGTCTCACCTATCGGATTTCCGGGCCAAAAGAGACTCCCCAACGCCATCAAGAACTGGTTGCACGACTTGCTGTCCCGGACATCCAACATTGCCACTCTAGCTTCTCCCCTCAAGGACGACGGTGACCCTCGTATTCGAGCAGCTGACATTGAAGAATCTGTCCAATTGGATATGTACTTCAAGAATGAAATTGACATCGCACTGGCGAAACGGATTCTCGATGTGAGCTCTCTAAGCTACCTTCAGAATGTCCGCTTGTTTACTTATAGTCGGTTTGCCCTAGGATATTACGAACCCAAAAACAGGTACCAATTTGAAGGTTATCCACATTGGTCTCGACGGCAGAGAAGAGTTTGGAGGGGAGGGGTTCTCGCCCGAGCAGCCACTCCAGAAACGTCTAGAAATTTTAGAAAAGCGAAGGGAAAACCTTACACCCAGCTGGTGGAGCGACTGGCAGAAATCTCAATCAAATCCAGTACCTAACAGCGAATCTGCGGAGGGTGCTAAGGCGGGGCCGTGATGATAGGGTTGATGGGCCTAGGATTTGTAAGAACAACCCAGAGATCCAAAAGATGGCACGAGTAATACTCAATCCCCCATCTTTCTTTAATTGATGTGGCCGTCCTCATAGATCATCGTAACCTCATATTTGGGGCCTCAACGCGACTGAAATATTCTGAAGAATAAACGTTAATGAACCTTATCTCTCTGGTCCCGCGAATATGGCCGAAATGCAACTCAAATGAACCCCCATAAACGGGTTTCATTCGCTTCTTCGGCATTTTTGCCAGGTTCTGGCAAAGATGGATACGCCATGGAGCTGGATTCTGGCCTGTCCGCCGCCAGACTCTTCTGTCAAACAGAAAAGCTTGTTGGACATGTAAACATTACTCTGCTCTCTGATGGCCAACATCGCATCCGTGTAACGCTCGGACACTTCATATTTATTGACACCAAAAAGCTTTCATCCTCCAAACCCTAAAATTCGTCAATTGCCTTCCTGAAATCCCTTTTTTCAGGTGTTTGATATGTTTAACGTCCTTATCGCGCGCCTCGTTTCTGGAGCTTATGTCATGCACCGTGTTTGTCAGGGATATTGCGGATTCTGGGCGTTCGTCTGCGGAATCCCAAGTTGACCTTATGTAGAAGCCTCACTGAGGTGCTTCCTAATTGGCGGAGTGGACACCCTATATGGGGCTACATCCCCAGACAATGTCCACGTGGAAAGACGTTACCTCCGTCAGTTGCATTTGGGGCGATCTACCGAGCTGCTTTCTCACAGATCTGCAAAGAAAAGGTTCCTACTCCAGCGGCGCTTGTTCTCATGTTGGGATTATGATCAGACGATTCATTGAATGAAATTGAGATTCATGTTTAGGTGATTAAAGTGGCGGTTGCCTCCTGTGTCATATTCATGGTAGTTGGACTCTAAAGACCGCGACGAGGTGCCTGAGTCAGCCGTAAGCCAGGGTTTTTTTTCAGCGATTTGAGGCTGTAGATGTAAATCAGGTGTCGAAAGTAAACGCAGACGAAAAGCGGTGACTTAACAGCAATGCAGATGAGATTCAATGGAGATTAATATTCTAAAAGAGGACGTGAGTGCCCATGAACGATTCGTACAAAATCGACCCTAAAAGAACTTGGTTTACTCGGGCTAAAATTTGCGATATAACGCTGTTCAATAAATACAAGGATATTTTCCCTGGGTCACTACTAGCCTTTCTGAGCATAATGAAAGAAGCTGGACATGAATACTCACAGCGACGATTTTTCATTTCTCCGCTCCAAGGTGAAGATACTCAAGGTTTATTGAGCCCTGGATAATTGCGCTAGCATCAACGCTAAACGTACACTGCCAGTCGATGATGGGATGCCAATTGAAATATTGCGTGGCTCTCTTTCTTAACTTATTTCTCATCGTAACAAGGTTGCAACTCTTCACTATAGGCCAAACAAGGTCCGCCGTCTCGGAGCCTGAAAGAGCCGGCTAGCGTCCGGATCTGGCGTAACGTGTTGATGGGCCTTCTTCCATTTTTGGCTGTTAAAGTTCTACAACAATCCAAAACAAGAGGTGTGCAGAGAGAACTGAACAATGAAGCTCTCCACCGATATGACTTCCCGACAGTGAGTCACGTATTGTGTTTTCTCTTGTTCTCCGACGATCTAGCCGACACTTTCATGTCTACTCTCGCAACCTCTTTCTTCTACCCACAATATCTGCTGGCCTAATAGGCGCCGTCTAATCTCTGAAGTTACCTCCATGAAATCAGCATTGAATATCGCCATTTAATGTCTCTGTCTTCCTTCAGAAGCGCTTTTCCTAGGTCCTTTGACAGCTAGCTCTGAATTGTAAAACCAAATACGACCTTTCTACATCCACCGTCGACCGCTCTTCCTCTTAAATCGAGCAACAGGTTGAGGAAGAAGCTGCCTGTTTCAAACTAAGCGATACTGTCAGGAACTTTGTTTTCAAAAACTGTAATCAGTTCTATGGCCAATTTAGTGAGTTCTCCATCAAGTTCTTATTCTGATTGTACCAGCGCTTATACTTTGTTCTTCGAGGTAAAGCCAAGAATTCGTGTCTGTTAATTCTGTAGTATAGCAGGTACGTATTCCAAACACAGCTTATTATGTCACCCTTGCCCTACCCTGCCAGCGTCGCCACCCAGGCATGCATTTCGCGACAAAGTCAAGAACATATTCTGGAGAACAGCGGGTAAATGAACACTGGACCTGTGGTCACTCAAAGTCATAATGGTACGGCCTTTTGCATCTTGCACCATTATGGCCGCTAATATATATATCTTTGAAACAGACCTATACATTATGTATGCCTACCACCAAATCTACTACCACAAGTGCTTCTCACTGATTTTGCGTCACGACTGACCAGGATTTGTAGCCTGATATCGTCTCCAGGATCTAAAACGAGACGACATTTAGAACGGTCTATAAGTCTAAATCTAACACTCCTTTAATGAATGGAGATGGAGGTGAATGTAGGCCCCCTGCTTCTGACCCTATCTTTATCTGAATATTCGTAGGAATGCATACACGTGAGTAGTACAACCAAACCATACTCTTGTCTTTCAGCCTTCCTGGTCAGAGGCAAATTGAAATTACCCAATGCAAAAAATCGGCAGTTGTTTACTATGCTAACCTTCCAATCTTACCGTACTGAGTTCGTCACTCAAGGGCAACAACAATTTTTACAACGGGGGAATTCAGGCTGAGGACTCGTCAATCATGAAGTTGATACTGTAATATGCAACAGCAGAACAAATTTTTGATATAAATACTCTCATAAACTACCTTCAGAACGGCGGGAATTTTCCTCGCATTCAGATCATCTCCACATTAGTACAAATCCAAAGACCGGGCGCCAAGGTTATCTGCATTACTCTTGACTACAAAAAAAGAAAATGGAGGTGAAGGCTACTTGGGCGAGCAACTACTCCAACAACGGAGACGAAGCTGGCAGGGCGACTGGAAAGAACCTCGACGTAGGGCAACGCCTAGCAACAGCAAACCAGGAAGTGGTAATAGTGCGGGAGCGTGCTGATAGGGTTGTCGAGTTTCCGATCGGTGTACGAAACCACGAAAGTGGAGGTTGCCCATGCCCTGGAATCTATTCTATAACTGCAGGCTTCTTGTCGGCTCCTGTTATGTTGAACCGATCATATGGGGTCCATGTGGATCAACTGTTCTTGATATCTCGCCAGGCGGAACGTTATTTGCTTAGAAACAGATTGTATCGTGACCCTTTGCTGACTTCGGGAACTCTGCTCGAAGTGATTAAATTGACCCAGGTCACTGTCACGTAAATTCGGGGATAGAGGCGACCATTTTGCTGTACAATATGACAGACAGTCAGCTGTCAGGATTGCCGCTTGTGTGGACGTCCCATTTTTAGGATGGCGTTTACACAGCTTATATACCACCCAACTCTCGGTGGAACTGCCTCCTCAAGCTACCGCAGAGTACGTACTCTGCACTACATGTGGAATAGTGGACACTATCTTTTGGGCCAAACTCAGATGTCGGTTCTTCTTCAGCCCACGTTCGCCGTGGGGTGAGGCTCTATCTGTTGAATCTGCCATGGCCACAGAGATGTTTGCGGGATCTCAATTCCGAGAGGATTCAGTATCGATGATGATGTGCGCGGTAGCTTTGCGTGAGACTATTCCATTTTTGGGTTGAGATCGACTACATCAACTGGGAAATGAAAGCCACGTGGGCGAGGCAGGGCAGCATCCGGAAGCTGTACTGCCATGGTCCTGACTTCAGGAGTTAAGCAAGTACAGATCTGAGCTGTGAAAGGTGCTCTTTGTTTTTTTTGTGCATGTTTGACTTAAGGTAAATATATTCGGTACTTACTCTGTTGCGACCGAGGGATTCACGGCAAGGAGCCAAATCAAGTCATCTCCAGAGATGATTAAGTTGGCAATCACCACTGTAGGAATGTGACAGAATCTCTAGTAAAATGGTGGATTTTATAAGTCATCTGATGCGGCAGCTTCAAGGTGGGAACTGAATAGAGATACTGAGTTCAGAGTCACCTCGGCCTTGAAAATAGCTATTAATAGTGTGTGTGGATGAATCCCAGGTGCCTTGAAGGATCGACTTTGAAGTGCTCACGAACTTGGATGAAAGCTCTCCTTAGCATGAGCAGCTGTGCTTAGGAACCCAGATTTGAGAGCCCGCAAATAAAAGCGTTTCAAGGCGTCGTTTTTGTGATGCGGTAAGTGCTTATTGGGTAATGGCCGTAACGATAGCCCAGTTTCGCGAGTTGGTTCCTGCCACTCTTTCGACATGGAAGACAGAAGTTGACCCTGGAGAACCAACTTGAAGAGTCTTTACCCTGGTCTCGTTGCCAGGTGTTTCAGTGCAAGTGTCAGAACTTTGTTCTCCGAAGTTCGCTGTGTCATTACTGTATTTCTGTGGGAATATATGTAGTTACCTTGTAAGGCCGTTGGATTACTTTTCCTTTCTGGGCGATTTGATGAGAAACAAAGGTCTGCTTTGAACCCCGACCTTTCCGCCTACAACTTCCTTTCCATTGGCTCTGTTGCATTTCCTTCATTACTGCCAGGCCTTCCAACAATATTCCTCCCCAGTCACCTCCCTGACCCACTCAAATTCCGATCATATTCGCGTTGGTTTCTCAGGCGGAAACATGAGTCAGTCAGAGCCTGAGACACTGGGGCAAACATTTGGGTTGCCAAAGGTCAGCTTTTTAGCTATTCGTCTTGACTCACTCAGTCTAACACAAACACAAATAAGTTTATTAGTGGAAGTGGTCAACGACCGTAGAGGCCCCGCTTCACTCCCCTCGTAACCATTTTTCTGGGTTAAAGACTTTGAGAGCTGAGGAAAAAGATATGTGTACACACTGGCAATACCTTCTTACCGCCTGCTGTCAGACGCTGACCCGAGCTTTGGTGAGGGTTTACCCGTCGCTTGTGGTTCACCGGCGCTTATTTGCTGTTCTTTCAGGTGGGGTTCGCGCCACTCGATAATTCTGTTATATTTGTGCAATAATTATTACAACCGCTACACTCACCACCACTATCACAGGCCTTCCTCACTAATTCCATGTACTCCAAAATTGGCGCCAACCTGCCTCAACATCCCCGATCCAAGCGTATGGTATGGCCACGATGGCCTTCTCGCCGCTCTTATCTCGCTTGCACTCAAAGTCACGGCCGTCTGCTAAAATTAATGCTTTATTTGACAGATCTCTACAGACTCTCGTGCAGGAACGGTAAACAAGTTTCATCGTCGTTTCATTGTCCCTTCATCCACCACCAGCCCAATTTGTAGAGTATTCTGGCCATGATTATCTCGTCTATGATGTACTACTACGAGTGCTCAAGCTAGGAAACAGAAAGACAATTCAAAGCACGAGGTTGGTAAGTAAATGTAAACTATAAAAATCGGCAAATGGCTCGTTCCTCGGCAAAGTAGCATCGAGTATCGAGATACTGGCTTCAGAGTACAAAAGTTTGCAAATTGGCGCGTTACAAAAGTGTATAGATCGTTGACGTCGAATGATTCTGTACGATATGATGCTTGATGCTTGCCCTAAGCCTTATATTGATCGAAGGCGCGGACTATTTTGTCCAGGCTGATAAAGGGCCTGGATATATTTTGCCGGTTTCGATCGAGATTCGATCGATTGATAGGCGTGCCTGCAACTGGAGTCTATTTACTCTCTCAGATTTGACCTTGCGCAGTTTTATATTGCCCGAGATATGCCCACAAGGAATTTGGCTGGATCAGCCACATCAGAATTCAGCGATTATTACTTTGCGTATCATTATCTTCTGTGTTATAGACCGGAAGCACCCACTGTGGCGTTGGGATCGCTTTATATTAATAGAACATTTCTGGGGAGATGTAAGGGAACTAGCGGTGGGAGAAGGTTGGGACCAAAAATGAGGCAGCCCGCCGTAGACAACCGTGATACAGTATAGGACGGATGGCGGTAGCAACGTTGTCGTTTAGATTCTGGAATTTGTTCGGAGATGCATCAGTTGAAGGTGGATCAATGGATCAGGAGGGACATTGTGGAATAGCCAATGACTTTGTCAGGGTGGTCGGCAGAAAGCGAGATCTCGGCTGGTATCGGCTTGAGGTGATGCCATGCCATTTTAGGCAATTCAGATTTGGTTCGACGAATCTCCAACACGAGCGCCTGAGCTAGGCCGAGGAAACAAGCTACCCTCACGGCCGCCAGCCCTGCTCTGGCCAAAGCAGCTTGTTATCTCAAAGGAGTTGCAATTCCGTTAATTAGGAAATGAAATTTGTAACTTTCAATAAAGCGGAGTTGTGACAATGGAGATGAGCCCAATAGCTGAAAAACTAAGTTCAGAACATGGCGTGACATTAACAATAAGTATAAACTACCTTAACAAGTCGTATAAAAGGTTTGATGCTTTCTCTCTGTCTCATCCCGGCTTCGCACTACTATACATGATCATTCCTATCAAAATGGCCCCCGCAACGCTTCCAGTCTCCCAAAATCGTGCTACAAACACTGTTCCTCCTCTTAGAGTAGATGTAGATGCCACGGGCCAGTCTGTCAGAGTGGTTGAGGAACGTGAGCTTACTCTTGACCAGGTAGCTCACATGTTTAATTACCCCCAAAGCTTTCTAACGAGATGTTATTCCACAGGCTGGGAATTTAACCTTAGTGAGTGATCTATTGTATTTTATTCTTTCCTAGAAGCTAAGAGGTGTTTTTCTCTCCCAGAACCGCCGCATGACCGTTATAGTTGAAGGAGATGGTTGGTTCATTGGTGCGCTCGCTGCGTGGTCCAAGTTCGCTGAGAAGGTCGGGATTTTATACATCCATGCACGTTGCGTCGTGTTTCTGACTATGCTAAACTCATAGGTAACTGGCCGTCGTACCAGGGTCTGCCTGGCTCGTCGGGTCAATGAAGAAACCCAAGGTGACCGTTGAAGGTCCAGGAAGCGGGACCAAGTTACGAGGCATCTTTCATGCCATTGCGGTGTCAGAAGCTTGGTTTAATTTCCTTTCGTCGGATGCGACAGCCCTGTATTCCTTATTGAACTTTGACAGTCTGAAATGCCGTGATTATTTCCCTCGTAGCGATTACAGAATAAATGTATAAAAAAATAGAACGTTCTGAAGGTTTTGGAAAGCAATGTGAAAGATCATGGAAAAAATAATCAAAGTTTTGAATTAATATCAGTAAGATCCATGTAAACTTTGGGAGAGCCTTCCATTCGTCGCGCCATGGCCATTGTGGATATCCCCGAAAAAGTTTTCAGGGCTAAACTTTCAGGTGAGCAAAGTTAACTTTAGTAACACATCAATTACACAGGTTGATGCTCTCTTCGGCGGTCTTGGTCTCGAGCTCTCTCGTGCAGGACGTAGTGTTGCGACAAGCTGAGTTGAGCGAAACTTGAGTGATCAGGGTCAAAAACTCAAGCCACCATAAGCGGAACTTGAGCTGGCTCAGAGCTCATGGCCCAAATCGGGAGCACATGGGAAAATTTCTTTGGCTTTGGGTCTCAAGGAAAGGTAGACATTCAATACGTAGAATTTTACAAAAAATCATTTATAAGATACAGCAATTACTGCTCGAAGACCTCGAGATCGTCTCTCCTTACGAGCTCATCAAATTGGGTTTTTGGAAGGTCAATGACGGACGTTCGGAATATTCTTCATTCAGTTGCTAGCAGACTCGCTGTGAAATCAAGTCGATCGCCTCGAAAAATGTACCTCATGATCTGAAGAACCTCCATTGAAACATGATCTATGTTAGAACGGCGGTTGGTGTCATTTTCTTTACTTGATGAAAATATTCTCTCGCAGGGAATGGCAGAGCCTGAACGGGAGTAACGTCGAGAGCGAGTCGATAAAGGATAGGATATTCGTGTTTTTTACTCCGATAAAAAACGAGCAGGCAACTCCACAGCTTGATAGCACATCAGACTTACTTGCCAGTAAAACATCTCCAGAGCCAGTAGGGAGAATATTCTACAATACTCAGTAGAAAGTCATTCAATATATTGATTAGTCTTCACAAATGCCAAAGCGAGCTACGAGCCCACAAGGTTGTTGAGTTACATCAGCAATTTGACCAAAAAGTTCCCGGGTTTCCCACGGTTTTCATGGTTTCTCGGGTGCCGGAAACCGGAAACCAGAAACATCGGAAACCAGCCAGAGGAGGTCACAAAGTTGCACTCTTGAGTCCATCCCGAGATCTCAATTTATCTTATTAAATATCTCATCTGTATGCCTGATGGCTCTCATGTGAGTAGAGGGGCAAAAGCCCTCCAAACCAACCATGAGGAAGGTCATTCGGCCCAGGTTTCCAGTTTCCAGGTTTCTCGATTGTTTTTTTGTCAAATGTTTTCTAAAAAAGGGACTTGGGTTGCCCCGTCACCAAGTTTCCGGGATTTTTGTCCATTTTTGGGTCAGTCTCCGTGGTTTCCGGGGTTGTGGCAACCGGAAAAACTTTTTTGTCAGATTGCTGATGTACTCGGCCATGAAGCTGAGTCATCCTTAGAGCTAGAAAGCAGGGAAGTAAAATAGGTTCTCGTAGTATTCAGTACACTACGATGATGAGATATAAAGCGCACAGAAGTTGTTTTTAGTATGTTATCAAGAGACAAAAAAGGAAGCGGCCTCAGGCACCAACTTGAGTGGCAACGCAGCTTGGCATAGCTTAAGTGAACTTGAGCCGCCAAATATGGTTAGGCTCAAACTTGAGCCAGCTTAAGCCTTGAGCCACTCACGCTCGTCGCAACACTAGCAGGACGCAGGGATAGGGCTCGCAATGGCCGCTCTGACCGGTTTGCCCTTTCTAGGAACGATGCCCGTATCGAGAACCCTTTTCTTAGGGAAATGACACCAAAAGGTCGGTTTATCGTAAGTCAATCTACGTGTTTCGTGAACACGGCGGAAGTGACAATCGATTGAGGGAACAACTGGGTATCCAAAGTTTAGGATATCTATGATTGTCGGCCAGCAGGTTTTCCAGAAGGGCTTTCAGTAAGAAACTATGAGATATTCTACCAATCGGTCAACGAAGTCAGACATGCCAAGCAAACTCAGCCCAACTACGGTAAATGGTAATCAGATTTACAAATGCAATGAAATACCATATGCCAACCAGACATCGTGGCTGTCAAGTAAGAAGCACCGCAGCACCACGCCCAAACCTAAAGATACAGGGAGAGAGCCCACTAAATCAAACAAAAACTAGTAATGTCCAGCTGAAAAGGCCGATCAAAGCAAGCACCCCATTCTGGTGTTCAGAAGTTCGCTGAGCAGCATTACTCCATCCAGGAGGTACACCTAAGGTCATCTGAGCCGGCGAAAAAGTCTTCGTGGTCGTGGTGACTTTACCACCCGACTCAGTCAGAGTCAGGGTCAGAACCGATGGCATAGGCGAGACCTTCGGTAAAGCGGAGATATTGGATATGGTGGTTTGAGCGCCTAGGAGGGCGCTGTAAGTTGTATTTGCGAGGCCAGAGGCCACCACGCCTCCGACCGTGGCAGTCACGGAGGAGTTGAACCCGTAGGGAGGTGTTGAGTATGAGGGGGTGGGAAGAAGGACATTTGGGAGGGTGGTTGTAATCGTGGCGGAGACGGAAGCGAAGAAGGAGGATATGTCGATTGAGGATGGTGTTGGAGTGGGTTCTACGATTGGGGATGAAGATGTCGAGGAAGTGATGTTTGGTGGCTTGACGGTGACATTCGCAAGTGGGTATATTCCAATTGATGGAGGTTCCTTGGTATTGATACCAAAGCTAGTCATGTTCATCAGCTCGTGTTATGCTGCTCAATCACAAAGATCTCACTTAAAAATAGTGTAGACGGTCCTCATGAAGGCGTCACCCATTTGCCAGTCCACACCGTCAGGACTGGGCGGACTGGCCATGGGCCAGGAGAGGCACATGTTAGGGCTTCCCGAGGTCGGTCCTATCAGGTAGTCCGTCGGCTGAAGAACGTATGTCTTCGTGCTGTTGAATCAATAATTAATTTTGATCATTATCAAGGTTTTGACCATACTGACCCAAACGTAAAAGACATAGGCAGAGCCGTATCGCAAGGCACGGCCCACTGGCCAGATGGATCGACCAGCCTTGCACCATCGATAGAGTCAAATATGCGTGACACCTGGACCAGAGAGATCAGACTGAGTAGTAAGGAAACAGGGTACTTGTCTAGCCTACGTCTTGTAAGGGTCCATATATCCCTGGCGACCCGCTAGAAGAGAATCACATTAGTTTTCGATGCTTTATCTACATGAGAAAACGTACATGTCAAACAACGCGAAGGATGGGCTATTTTGGGCTTGGGAGGTATATGTCGGAATGGGGGTAAAAGACTTGCCATTCACCTTTCCAAGAATTTGTAAGCAGAAGTTCATCTCGGCCACTGTAGTAACTAAATGCGTACATTGAACAATGCTATGGGTATCGCCCACTCAAAGTACGTAGAAACGTTATCCTCGCTCCCGAATGGTGGAAACTCAGCGACTGGGAACCAGCTTATTGCTCTGGGGTCGGATACTACAGCGGCATCGACAGCACCAAGCGTAAGCGTGCCTGTGTTGTTTCTTGTAATGCTGAAAGCGAAGAGCGGGTATTCGAGCAGTCCTTGCGCGGCAAGGTTCGCAAAGAATGGCAAGGCTGCAAGACATGAACATTGCATCTTATGTGCACGAAAAGAACGTACAATCTGGCAGTTTCTTCTCAATAGACGATAGTCGAGGAAATCCAAGACCCAGTATACCACTGATCTGATCAGTGAATGTGACGTTCGAGGTTGTCACCATGCCTAAGAATGGTTTAATCTTGGTATACAAAGAGAAATGGCCACTTCCACTGACCAAAAGTCTGATTGGCGAGAGTGAAGTTGGCGATGTGAACTGTCTCTCGAGCGATAAAGCCCGAGACACCTGTGCCGAGGAAAGGAGAAGCCAAAGATAAACGAAACATCACTGAAGAGATTTCCTGATAACAAACCTGTATCATCAGCATAATGGGCGCTGAAGGCAGTTTGATTGTCATTGACAGGAAAAAAAGTTGGGCTGCCGTAAGTGAGTGGGTATGAAGGAATCTTCTTGCAAGACGAGGTGGTACAATCGGAGGAAGTGATCCAAAGATCTGAGGAGCCTGTATCCAGTGCGACTCGGAAGTTGATATCTCCAAGCTGAATAACAGTGTAATACGACCTGGTAGAAGAAATAAAAAGAGTAAATCAGTTTCTGTTCGCAAGGACATCAAAGAATGAACTTACTGGTGATCGCTGGATGGCGCCAAACCACTAACACCAGCTCCGACGGTCTGGTTGTCCGCAGGGGTTCTCCTTCCAAGAGACCGAATTTGCAGAGAAATTGGGTTTACAAGAGCTCGAGGAAGAATGCTTGGACTGCTGGCCAACACGAAGACAGGGACCCATTGCAGCAACATGACAATAGCTACCACAAAGACCAACCGCTGAGAGCCGACCATTGGAAGAGTTGAGATAGAGAACATGCGGTTGGCGCTCCTTCAAGCAATTGCTGCGACTATAGAACGCTAAACATTCGGGACAGGTTTGATTCAAGCTGGTTGAGAGACAAGCGAATGCGGTGGTTCAGTCAAAGTGACTCTTCAGACTGGTTGTTACAATGGCCAACGGCGAGCTTCTTTCGGTTGCAATACGCTCAGTGTGCTCGGACACGTTTGCTGTGGTCGCCGAAGATAATGATAGTCCAAGGTGGTGGTCTTGGGCAAATGAAGGTTCTGGGCAAGTATTAAGGAAGGACAGTGGTGCAGCGACAGCGATCTGGGATGTGGAGAGCGGAATCAAGACGCCGCCCTGCACAACGGTTGCTAAAATAAGAAAACTTCGGGCCAAGGCGCCCGAGCGCTAAAGCGCCGAATTCGCAGCAATCCAACTGGAGACGGGCTCCCGTTTTTCTCTGTATTTTCATTATCTTGAGATAAAAGATGAGAGAAAGGCAACGAGAGTCAGTAATCTATGACGACGACCTAAATCAAGACAATGTAGAGACAGAGACTGTGTTGCAATGCAAGGGGAGATAAAAGGATTTGGACAATACTACACAGTATAGATGATACATCCGGGATGATAAATGAGAGAATACGAAAAAACACAAGTAAAACAACGCAGAGAGTGCTCAGCGTGTAGTCGACCTCTAAAGTAACTGTGAGAGGCATAATCAAAGTAACGAAGTAAGACAAGAACGAGAGAAAGGGAATGAGGTCGGGAGCACAACGAACAGCGTCGGGTAGCGCGGGGGTGGCCAACAAGTCATAAAAATAAGGCGTGGAGGGAAATTGGCAATCCTGAAATCGAAGATGGGCATAATGGTTGACGCATTGAAAACTACGAAAAGGATATAATGGCGATCATCGCTTGGCAAAGACTTTCTTGAGCAGTCCCAGGACCTTGGGTACATTTAGCTGGACGTATTCTAGGTCCAGCAGATGTTTGTTATCTTTTTGCTGTAAAGAGGACAACGTCATTAGTAAAATTTTCAATAACATAACCGAGGAGACCCGCGAACCAACCTTTTCTAACAGATCGTCAATCTTCAGATCCATCTCCAGGATGGCCTTCTCTCGGCCTTTGTAATGAAGGGCAATAATGAATGTGCCAGGCGTAGGTGACGTGATATTGAAAAATATATTCGGTCGACTGCACAGACGAAAATTTCAAATTCAGTACGCCACCTCCACAGATCCGAATGAAACCTTACCGATTGTCAGGGACGTTACTCTCCACAATAATCCCTTCCTTCTCCAGCTGCGCATGCGTGAACCGATACGGCCCAAGGACAACAGCCTTTTGCGGCTTCTTCTCCTTTCCACCAACAGTAACGACACCCACACCGGTCGTCGCACCTTTGTCTTTGGTCGCCGTCAGCCGCACATTCTGCAGGTACGCCTTGTACTGCTCCAACTGCGACCTGAGGTAGTTGTTGTGATCGCAGATGGTTTTGTATACAGCTTCCAGCGATTTGGTCTCCAACAACACCTTTTCGCGAAGGTTACCCAGGTGAACGAGCTCAGCGGCGACCTCCTCTTGCATGAGCTTGTACCCGTCACCAGCTTCGATGATCTTAAGCTCTTCGAGTTCTCGGAGCATCTCCTTGACTTTGATCCCCTTGCGGACAAGGACCGCATCTTTCGTCGTGGCCGCGCGCTCAGCGATGGCAGGTAGATTGTAGGGTCGCTTGTCGGTAGCTCCAGGTAGTGAACGGATGAGCTGGACAAAGATCGACTTGGTCTCCATGTACAGCATATCAGTTGATGATACCGAGTCCATGAGAGCGCTCTGAATGTCGTGAACTGGGGTTTCCCATCGGCTGTACAGGGGAAGCTCGATTGTCCGGTTTTCTTTACGGGGCACCTGCGGTGGCGCAAGCCCGAGTTCATCAGTGAGAATTCGAAGATGTTGCTTGTCGTTCGGTGACTATAAAGTGCAGGATGAGCGGAAAAGTCACGTCAAATGTCCAAAAATAACGAACCAGTGTTTCGATATGCTGTAGGATAAGCGAGTGGGTGTTATACAGCTCATTCATTGTGATATGAATCATGAGATCTTTCTTCGACAGTGCCATGTATTGATCCATCTGTTTAGAAACGGAACAAATAGACGATCAGCTAAGAATAATCAACGGAGAAAATGGAAGAGCACAGACCTCCAGCGTATCATAGAAGTCGCCAACCTCACACAGATTATTGAGAAACTGGTTAATCCGGGCCTTGTTGTTCTCGACGAAGGGGTTCAGGGTAATCATATACGCCTCCTTGGCGTACGAGGGTTTGTTGGCCAAATTTTGCAACATCTTCGCAATCTAGAGCGATGGAAAGAACAGAACAATGAGACATTCAGCCGGTGGTCAGGGAAACGGGAGCAAAAAGAAGTAAACGCATACCAAAGTAAGCGTTCGGCGTGGATGTTTCGCAGGCACGCCCTCCACGAGCATATATGCTTGAGGTGTCACGATAGCGGGATTAATGAACCGAAGGAAAAAGAAACCGCCGATCAAGGAGCAGATGGCATAGTCGGTCGCTTCAGGGTACTTGCGCTATATAATGCGCAGGGAGATAGTCAGCGAAGTATTCAAAGCCAGCGATAATGGCTGGCATACAACTGATTAATTTTGACTCACCCGTGTAAGACTCCGAATTTGTTTACATATCCAGCGGATGCCATAGGGAACACTCTCCATACTCTCGATGATAGTCAACAAAAAGCTGTTGGCGATCTCCATGAGCATCGTTAGTCGAGGCGCGATGATAGCCTGAACGTCAGGGTTCTCAGCAGCTACCTCGGGAGCCACGCCTCGTGGGAGGTTGGGTGGGAGAGATCCCGTCTCTTCTTCAATCTGGTTTATCATTTGCTCGTAGACCTTGAGAATGAATATAGCGTTAATAATTCCCATGACAATATTGAAGCGGAGAAATGTACACACCTTGACCGGATTGATCTCCAGGTTGAGGTCTTTATGTTCGATTAAGCTATTGATACGTTCGGCGAGAACGCTCTTGAGGTAGCTCTGACCAGGCCCACGACGGGTGTAAGTGGTCATCATGCGAGAAACAGGGGTGTTTGCGCGAAGAAGGGAGCCGAACTCGGTGGCGGTTTCAAATTGGGCAGAGAGAACGCTTTGGAACATGGTGAGGAGGAGATGTTCTTCGCGACTTTCGTACTGGTTTCCATATAGGGTGAACATGACAGTTTGGAGAAGGGTATCGATTTCGGAGAGAGAAACGAGACGACAAAGGGCGGCGATGTGTCTTGGTTCTGCTTGTAGAAGGAAAAATAGGTTGGAGTATTGTTGAAGCTTGCGGTCGTCGGGGTAGTGCCCCTCTGTCGGATCGACTTCTTCAAGGGTCCTCTCAACTTCGCGTTGCTAAACATAAGATGTTAGACATCTCTAAGTCGAGCGCAACATTATAGTCAAAAATACCTCGTCCAACGCCATTCGATTTTGGATGAGTAGAGCAATCCGGGAGTCGAGGTATCGCACATCCCGTTCCAGGACAAAATTCTTTTTTGACTGTGCAGAAATCTTGCCCTTTAGATCGCGTAAGCGTTTCTGTGCTGGAAGGAGCTGGTATCAGCAATTTTAGTCACGAGCACAAAGCACGACACACCTCTCGCCAAGTCGTCTTCCACCTCAACGTCCTGTTCAGCAGCCATGCTGAACAAGGCTGTGACACTGTACCGATTTGTATTCCTGTTGGTGAGGCGGCGAGTTGACGCTACCCCAGGCGACGAAGGTTGATCAGAATAAGACATTATGGGGGTTCGTTACAGAGATTGGACAAATATGCGAAAGATGGCCGTTAAACTTGGGCGTGAAAATGTGGTTGTTGGTGGAGTGACAAAAGGCAAGTTGTTGGTGTTAAAGACGAAGCGCAGAATAAGCCCAGCGCCAGGCCTAATTTGAGAAATACAGAATCTGATATGGGGGTATTTAGAGAAAGGAATGGGTGAGGCAGGGGAATCTGCAGTGGTTTGTTGAGAGCTCTGATGCAGACAAGGGCAACCGTCAAACGGGTCCATGATTTCTCGCAGGGCTCGGCACTCCCCGGTCTCACAGCCACCTGCCCTTGTCGCTGTCTCTCACGACGTCGAAGGACTTTATTTTGTCTCTCTCTCGACCTTAAGGCCAGATCAACGTCTGTGGGGACGCTTTCTCCTCGGATATGTTTGGTATATTGGGTCTGGTGGACCGGGAACTGAGCTAGAGATCTCATGATAAAAACCAAGTACCCCCTTTGAGATTCCGTCACGCACGGCAATACTCAGCGCAAGGGAATTTGTTAACAAGATCCTGCCTTCGAATCTGGGGTGTGCTCTATATTGTGTGCATGTATCATTGCTTTTGGTTGTCTCTTTAGCTAGGCACCACTGTTCTTATCTTTGTGGCCGTGTTACGTCTTCGCATATGCACGACAGACCTGTCCAAGTGATCAATCAAGAGGCGATCATTTGACAACGGTAAGACAACGGACTGGACGGGAACCTCTCTGACATTTTCACCAGATTAGTGGCGGCGCAATTTGCTTCTCAGGAAAGCCAATCATGATGATGATCAAATTTGCACACCTCGAAGAAGCCCCGTGAACTCAAAAACATCTCGAAAACTGCCCAAAAGGTCCGTCACATCGTATGGATGCTGACTATTCGTCAGCGGGTCAACCCAGCCCCCCGTGGCCTCGACCCTTATCATAGGCAGGGCATCGTACTTTGTACTTATTCAGTTCTGACTTTCTCACTGTTCAATCGCTGGAACGCTGAAGAACTACCATCTCAACCCCTCCTCTTCGTGGGTCCGAAAATGTCTGGCTGCACCATATGGAAATAAAATCTCGGGTTCTGCTTACTTGAACTTAAATTTACAGTTTCTCGTCAAATGCCTAACACAAACCAGAGATCTGTCATCCCAAACGGATAAGATGGTCCTTCGCGCCATCTAAGCGCCATCTCCGTTAGCTCTATATGTCACTCAACTATTCGCCAAAAAGTACGCAACTCTGCGCCCACTCAAATTTCAAATACCGGACCCGTATCCGGCAATCTGCAGCTCGGCACATGGGTTTACTCAATACATCCTCTCGAATTTGCAGGGACTTCTCAATAAGGATTTCCCGATCTAAATGAAGAAATATACTTTCCCAAGACAAGTAGACAGCAGCTCCACAGTACCGATTGGACCAAGACCCCCGCTTTTCAATAAATCTATTCCTGCATAAACCCAATCGATATCTACGTGCACGTTGTCTCCTTATTCTGGGGTCATCTAAACCATATTCGATTGGAAACCGGCCTTGAATTCGTGTCTCAGGCCAGTTTTCACGACTCTTGTCTCTCGGAACCTTAGCTGGGGATCTCCGATGTGGTACGCCATTCGAGCAGAACGGCGATTGTCAGAACTTTTCGCTCCGGAGTCCAACCACCGTCTCAACAGCAAGCATAACAATTCACTAACATTTGGACGGCTTACGGGCATTGCCTTTCTTCTGTGAGATCTGCCCTTATTGTTTTTTTTCGCAGTAAAATCGATTCACATGTACAGCAAAACATAAAATACAATGCAACCAGACGTGAGAGTAGAATACTCCAGGGTGTCCAATACCCTCATTAAACTCGACGCAACAGCTTTATCTTGACACAACCGTGGACAGCCTTGGGTCACTGATAGTCAGTATCTGCGATTAATTCGACTTCTGAGAACATGGCTCACCGAGTTTATCATCTTAGCACTCGCAGCGACGATAACTATGAACCAACCAGGAGCCTCGATGCTGATGGTCTGGCGGTGGTTCTGTGATTGAAGGGTCAGCGAAAGTGGGTGATTCAAGTCAGGGAGCAAAGGTGAACAACCTGCACAGTGTTAATGACCTTCATAACGAACGTCGTTAGCACTCGGAAAAAGCGCGTGGAGTTGACGGGGTTACTCACGTCCATCGTAGTCAGGTCCACTTCCTCGAACAGACGACCGGAAGTTGGCGCTTGGACGATGATTGGGGTTTGCTGGGTACTGTTACCTCTGGGGTGCGCGTCTCGAATGGCGTAGGAAGGCTCTGGTCTAGTAGTAGTAGGTGGGTATGCGAAGTGCATGTTGGCGGCGACAAGTGTTTCTTGAGACATGGTCGTTGGTTGTATCAAGTGAGGGCACAATCTTACTGGATTTATATAGCTAAAGAGCTCTGCAGGGTAGGCCAAAATGTTACCATGAGGCATCTTACCTCACCCGGCATTCTGTCCGGCTTAAGGGATCCGTATAAACGAGCAACGGCAAAAAATCCAGCTTCGTGAACTTAATGGAGCAGGATTCTGGCAGCGAATCGAGGTAGCTCGCGTGGCTTTCGTTCGTGCTAAATGAACTGTTGCTTTATTACTGCGTGTCCCAGACTGGCTGGGTCGCATACATCTACGTCGCTCATTATTGTCAAGTTATGCCCTCACAACATTACTGTATGCGCTCTGTCGTATATGGCTTCTGGTCCTTTTGAACATATGTACTTATCTCATATCAAAGGAGCATTGACATCGAGCAATATCTCCGTGATAAGTGTACGGAGGTAACGAAACCGTTTGCACCCAGCGGCCTGAGATGAGTTGACCTTGGGAAATTGGACTGCGTGGATGGTTGAGCGGAGATTCTGGGAAAATATTGTAAACGAGAGAAATCGCTACGAGAAAGAAACTCTTCTCCCGAAAGTCTGCGGAGTTGCTCGCACCGTCACCTCCTAAAGAGGGCAAAAGTTTGCCCCTGGGGTCTCTGATGAAGTGGACCAAGTTTTTTTGATAGGTTTGATGCAGGGATGCTACCAAGAGCTCTGTTCGGCTACGAGTTCTCGCGTATCAAATGCTTTCTTTCAAGACAAGAGTAGTATTACCTATCTCGTGTACGTGCCAATTTGTAGCTCACCTCCATTTGACCAGTTAAAGCAGAAAGAACAACTAGGGCTCCTTCACATTTCCAGGGCCTCACAGACATTTCCATATCTGCAAAATCTCTGACCCTGGGCCTATCATTAGGCGCTTGCCGTCACTGAACCGCCACCCGTGACGTTTTGTGGTCAGCTTTGCAATCTCTCGGTAATATTGTGACCGTCAAACGAAAATCGATGTTTCTATAGGCACAATTCTCAGATGCACCCGTGAGCAAGAGGCGTCGGATCGCTCGATTTCGCATATGGATCTCGGTAGCAGTAGAAATATTCTCATGTCCGGCATGTCACGGCACTGACATCTCGCATCACCCGGCTCTTCGAAAGGTATCGACCCAAAGCCAATACAGCCGGATAAAATCCTACATTATGCATGTGGAAAGTACATATTTACTATCTTAGAATGATAAATTAGCTAGAGAAGATTTTATACAAAATATGATCCAGTAGGCCACTCTCAGCGAGCCGCCTCGATGCAAACCGTTCCGAAAAGTCTACAGAGTTTTCCGGACAGTGAGTACAAGTGATGAGTTCATTTGAGGGGATCTGTCAATTTTGTTGATAAACAAAGCAGGCCGCGAAGGAAACGCAGTGTGCTTGAGCTCATACTAGTGCATTGCTACCAGCTTATCTTGAGTGCCTGGCATTAAGTAAAAAAATTAATACTACCAAGTGTTCAAAAATTTACATGAATATTACTGGTATAGAGCTGAGTATATGAATTCAAATTAGAGATAGGGCTCGGTGATAGATTATCTCTTGCAAGGTGAAATAGAGCTGCAGCCTCTGCTGTGAAAAGCCCTCGCCGTTCTGATGGCCGTGATTTTGGACTAAACCAAATCTAGAGGTACCCCCCATACCCCCCAGCGTGAGAATGGTATGTCAAATCGAGCGATCCGACGCCTCTTGCGTTTTAATATGGCGGAGCAAAGGACAGTGAGATGAAGTCTGGGCCTTCAATGATCGTTGATAGTATGATCTTGCAATGCTTATTCAACGAAGAGTCAAAGCCGTACAGTGGGAAACGCACAACTTCTAGTAGTCACACAGATTGCACACCAAAGATTGAGATTCCCGTGTATCGGCCAACGCTACGGTGCTACCTTCAACGCAAATGGCCGCTGGTCGGGCTTGACTGAAGATGAGATATACGGCACGTTCTTTTACGTTGCTCTAGACCATTCTACCGGCTCTTTTCTCTGTCCGTGTTACAGATATCTTCCTCGCCCTCGCTCACTTTCACAAGGTTGATTTCTTCGGTAAATCGGCTTTTGGATGCTTCATGATTAACCTTGAGTCTTGACATCATTGACATGGATGAGAACATTGATCTACAATTTGAACCGAACCAGAGCGGATCACACAAGATTGGTCCTATTCTGGCGACCCAATTTGTTGATTCTAACGCCATCAAGAATACAATCAATCTTGAAGAGGTCAATCCGTTTGGATCGCTTTTTGTCTCGTACGCAATCTTAACGGGCCCAGACACAGCTACTTGGACAGCCCAGGATGATATCCGACTCCTCGACTGCTAACAATTAAGATTATTTGATGGGAGAATATCACTTTATAGTAAAAAACTGGTCTCTAAAAAATGGAGACTCTCTTGTGTATAACCGCGCTTCTATCCTATTCAAAGGCAAAGAACCCCTGTTGGCGAAGAAGACTGCCTTTTCTTCCAAGCTTCGGCTCGGACACTGGCATATTTTCCCTAACGCATTTTAATATATAATAGCCAGCAAGACACCACTCAAACCACAGTATGTGTCTGTTATTTGCTGGTCGAGACGCCCACGAGACTCAGCGCAATCCTTTGACTTGAACACAGCCACATGACCTACATAGACAGATGGGTGGCATACGCAGTCTAAAGCGCGTATGATAATTGACTCCTATGTAACGGGACTCGCAGAAATGCCATAATCGGATATGGTATCTCCGCCTTTGGCCAAACTCAGACCACTGATCCGCTTAAAGGTCCGCTCATCGCGATTCCGAGAGCACGTTCGTCCGCTTCATCTCCCAACGTCGGCGCACTATGTCTCCTCGATAGTCGGAACTGAAAGGGCAGTATCAGAGATCCGGTAAGTCTTGAGGTATGCTCTTGGATCAAAGAGAAATATATAACCTATTTTTGAAGTAATAGGCAGTCCTGAGGGGCTGGTGTAAATCCAGAGCCCTTGTTGCTGCTGTGGATGGTTTGAACAAGAATTATCTTTTGGTGGTGCCTGATTCACGCGGGCTGCTGCGTCTATATTTCTGCAAAACCTCATATCTAAGTTTGATCTCGCGTTCACAGGCTGTTGAAACATGATGAACTGCTGAAGTGGCAGCGGAAAGCTTACTACTGTCTCAACAGGGCATGTGTACTCTTGGCCGTCCTCTTGGCCGTCCTCATACAGAAATGTCAAAGATAGGACTACATACAAACGTCGTCGGCTACAGCCAGGGAGCCGATGTTGTAAATCTCTTCACGCCGAAAGGTCGATGCGTTCCAGCTATTCTTGTAAACTGGCACATTCCGGCGGCAATGCTCCAACACACGACGTGAATTGTTAACGTCTAACACGCGTGTTGTAGGGACTTTACTCAATTCAGGCTGATCGTAATGTGGGGCCTTGAACTCTACTTTCTAGTGTCAAATCGCAGATCCCTCTTAAGAGAGACAGACACCGCCAATGAGCCGACCTAGTTATCGTCCGCCCCTGGGCGATGCACTCGATGCACTCGGACAGGAAGGCTTCCAAATGAAATCTGTAAAGTCGTCAGTCGGGTAAGTTATCTTTGGACGTGTTTGGAGGGCTTGTCAAACAGACCTTTTCAATAAAGCGTCCGAGAGCGACGACTAGGGCGATGAAGAAGCCAGGACCTTCGATAGAGACATGGCCTTGCTGTAGCTGTCCAACACAAGCGTCAGACCAAAAGAATTATTTACTGTAAAACGAAGAAGCGTACGACTCCTAAGTCTGGCAACTACCAAGATGTCAACATTGGGAAAGGAAATATCGAAGGACAGAACTCGCTTACATTGGCTAGCACTAGGGTGCCATCTTCAATGTAAAGGGCCGCTGTTTGCACTTGACCGAGGTTCAATGGAGGATATATAGTACCCGCTCTTGCGATGCTCTGTGTGTTGCCGATGTTGAGAATAAGCTGAGGGGGCTCAGACAGCGCCGAGGCCTCTTCAACAAGAGTTTCAACTGACGCGTTGTCAGACATGAGGTCAGTTTGCTGAACATCTGCTGGAAGCTAGGCATGTTATATAGTAACTGGATGTTGCTTTGGGGTATATGGATATCGACATGACGGCCGCCTCGTGCCCTTATGTCCTGGCTGGCCCTGAGGGAGGCGGAGCGCGCCTATCATGATATAACAGATGGCACCCACAATCCCCTACGTACATTGAATGGTTTTTTTTTCAAGCTGAGGTTTATTTTATTCAAATTTAAGACCACCTATGACAGTATCTATAGGTTATTCAACCTGAGAAGGCTGCCGTACGGAGTATTTACCTTTGTTGACTATGCAAATGCAAACGTCGGAAGGTTGAGGTGTTCTCGTAATGTACGGTACCTCCCGAAGCTCCTGGATTTTTGGTGGAAATATCGATGCTAGAATTGTACTAGTGGGACGACATTGGAAATGACATGGTGCAGCTCTAGACTGTTATATCTTTGATGGATGTATCAGACATTCCCCACATGCCCATACGCCCTTTATTCCTGTGATGGCGCCTTCCCAAGTATTAGTATCAGAAGAGAGGCAACCACTCTTGGCCGCCCGACGAAACCTTCTTTTTCCTACTCTGGTTTACTAGCCCAGACAAGGGTCTGCAAACTGAATTCTTCAGTTCTGAGAGGCTGTGAGAACAACACAAAGGAACTCTCCACTATGTGAACATCCGGAATATCCCCTTTACATCCACATGCTCTCCTTCGTTGGAACGAAGATTCTTTAGTGTGGTACTCGGAAGCATCGGTCCTAACTTTATTCATAAAAGGATAGATGCGAGGATCTATGTTGCCCGTAACAGTTCACGTCAACCTGTAGTCTGCAAATCCTTTGGAACAGTCGGTCCGAGTTCCAGAAGAAACCTCTCTCGAATTGAATTAATTAACATAAATCTACACCCCGTCGATTAATGAGACATTAACTTAGATAGTAGTGTGACTACTTGCGTTCAGGTGAATCACTGGCAGGTCGTGCAGAAATGTGAAATTAAATGTGACTGGCAATATTGCTTATGGGCTGAAATTTTGCATCTCAGCTTCAAAATATCGTTCAAACTCGGCATTTGGCCGATTATTTACAGGTAAGTCGCTTACCGGCGGAAATTGCGAATTATCATTTAGGCGCCTTTATCAGAAACGACACAGCCACCCAAACTTCTGTTCACCATCAACTATCACCAACTCCGCTTTCCTAGACTCATGCCCAACCTCCTCTCGATACCATTCAAGAAGAGTTACAATGTTGATATCCCAGAAGCCGCTCGAAACTATATTTCAAATCTTGGAGGTGCACATCCTGATGAATTTCGGCAGGATATCAAGTCATGGCAAGATTTAAGGTCCGATGCGATAAACGAACTTGTCCACGAAACTAGGGTGCAATCGATAACCTCGTGAGTTCAGAAGAATTGTTGAAAGAATTTACTGAGAAGTCTGCAGATATCATGCACAGCTGCTGTCGATTCTTGCCAAATTTCCAGGAGACGTATGCTACCTTCCTTTTCCAAACATCGATTTTGTGTTGAATCATACGGCTTTTAGATCCAGCTCCCTATATCATATGCGCCAGCTTTTGATCCTTCTGCCGTTCCAATAACGCTAAATGACCTGAATTTTGAACGTCTCTCAATTTTGTTCAACCTGGCCGCTTTGCACTCTCAACTTGCTTCATTCGAAGATCGCTCAACCGCTGAAGGCATCAAACGAGCGGCCGGGAATTATCAAGTCAGCGCTTCCCTCGTCTACTTACGAACTTTAACTCATCTATGATCTTTAGCAAGCGGCAGGTACATTGAGGTTTCTGCACACGAACGCCGTGTCAAGTTTTCACAGGCCATTGGACGAGGACGACGTCCCCCTTGACTTATCACTGGACTTTGTGAAAGCTCTTGAATGGCTTATGCTAGCACAAGCCCAAGAATGCTCCTGGCAGCTAGCGAAACTAAGTACGTCGACATGGATACTTTCTCACTGTAGCTCTGAGTTTATTCAGGCCAGTATAGAAACTCGCTCATTGGAAAGATTGCCGCTGGAGTAAGTTTCTTTGGCGACGAAAAATTCTTGCTAACCCGTATGCAAGACGTCTCACTACTACGGAATGGCTTCCACCACCATCCGAGGGGCCTCTCCTCAGATTAAACATATCTTCCCATCCGTATGTCCTTGCTCACTCGTGAATGTAAGATACTGATAAAACCCAGGATTGGCTGGCTCACATAGAAGCAAAACAGCATCACTTTGTGGCGGTCTCAGAATATCGAGAAAGTATTACAGACTTTGAGGCTAGTCGGTACGGAGTTCTACTGCTCCTAGTAACATTTTCTGATCAGAACGTTAGGTATGGCCTAGAGCTTGCTCGACTGGTTAAATCGCGCGCGGAAGCGCAGAAAGCTTTTGACGCTGGAAAGAAAGGGAAAATAACACAAACCGTTCTTCATGATATACAGGTTCGTAACCTAATGTGCACATGAGCTACAAGCTTACTATCGCGTTAGTCTCTACTTGATTCTGTGACCAAAAGTGAAAACCGGGCGCAACGCGATAACGACCTGATCTATCATCAAGATGTCCCAGCGGCATCAGCGATGCCTTCTATACCAATTACACACCCCCTTCCCTTGAGCTTACCAAAGGGATTACAAGATCCGACCAGTGTCCTCGACAATCAACATTTTCTATTCGGGGAGCTTGTGTGTTGGGGTGCGCGAGAAGCGATCAGTGAGTTTTATGGAAAACATTAGGCTGCCTTCAATTTTAACCCACTCAGATATATACAACGACCGAAAGAGAAATTTAATCCAAGAGAGGCTTGTCGAAGTTACCCAGCAGTTAGAAGACCAGGCGAACGAGTAAGTTGAACCGTATCCGATGAGCTCATACCATTGCCTGACTTCTCTCGCAAGGGAACTTCGAAAACAGAATCTTCCTTCGTCACTCGAAGCTCTGGAGCGTCCAATTGGCCTTCCTCCCAGTCTTCTACGGAAAGCCGAAGAGATACGCTTAGAGGACGGCCCTGCCAAAATACAAGCTTCTATTGAAGACGTCGAACGGCTGGCCCATCAGGACTTGATAATCTTGGAAGAGGTATGAAATTCCGAAATTCGAACCACTCTTTCTCACGTGTCTTAAGGCACTAGATATCCTGGACAACGAGGCATCGGAGGACGAAGCAGCTAGAAAATCCCTTCCTATCGATCGACTGAAATCGCATGAAGCAAACGTTGAATTGACTGAAAAATCCAAACGCTATCAAAGTATCCTGACTCAGGCATCTGAGAGTGACGAACACGTCCGGCAGAAGTGGGATGAGTGGGAATCCAGGATTACGGAGTTGACTATGGATGAGGTGAGCCTTACCTTTGAACTCGTGGACACTTACTCAGATATTTTGCAGGCTAACCTTGAGGCATCAGTGCCTTCGAGTACGGCACTATCTTCCGCGCGACCAACACCTCAAGGCAGACAAACACGGGATCATGCGCGAGCGCTAAGGGCAAAACTTGAAGAGCTCGATGCACTACATCGAGAGGCGGGCCAATTGGTTCGACGTGCTCGCTCGCGTGCAGCTTCCGACGACATTCAACCAAGAATCCTCAAAGCCGCTAGTGGCTTCGAGCGCCTTACTACTGTTACCCCGGAAATGTTCGAAGATGTGCTCGACGATGAATTGGCCAAATTCGACACTTTCTTGATTGAGATCCGAGAAATGAAGAAGCGACAAACTGGTTTGCTGGAAGAAATTCGGGTTTGTGCTACCGTTCATCCAAGTCGTGAAACTCTAGTCTTAATTTGTTCACAGAGCAAGAACCACAAGTTCCTTGATTCGCGTCGAGGGGACCCTATTATCAAAGATAGAGAAAACGCCCTGCAATCCCTTGATTTCGCCTATTCCAAATACCGAGAGATAACGAGGAATCTAGATGAAGGGTTCAAAGTAGGTCATCTTCTGGCTATGATGAGGACGTCCGCACTCATCGCGGAGTTAGTTTTATAACGAACTGGCTGGCATTCTAGTTCAATTCAAAGAAGTCTGTAAAACCTGGAGTCTGCATCGTAACCAGGAACTTCGGTATGTTTCACGTTGGGGCATATTTATCACCACTCAATACCTCGCGTACTTCCAGGGACCTGTCCCGTGGTATGCAATCTTTGTCTTTAAACGACTCGGCTGCAAAGCCATACCCTCAAAGTGAGGTGAAAGCAAATTCTTCTGACACGGAGGTACAGAAAATACCCAGTGGTGAAATTCCAGGGCTCCGCAAGCCGATCTCTGGGAAGTCGTCTTTGGGTCTGCCCGCATTCAATTCAAGTGAGTGGGAATTTGAGGAGCTTCCACTACCTCCACCTCCTCCTCGGAAGGCCACATAAAGAATGGAAGCTTTGTATGTAACAGTTCCGGTATAACAGCACCTTGATCCAGAACATGCGTTAATGACCACACATTATACTCGGTTGGAAATTACTTACTGCTTGGATCACAGAATCATTTAGCATGAGGACCACGCGAGCAGAATGCACGGTGGGAAACATATTGCACGTTTATCGCACCAATCGCTCGTCTTGTTCGCGCTGCTTCAATTTTTGGTACCTTGTCGAACGTAGTTGAGCACGGTTGCGAATGTCACCTTGTGTTTTCATCTTCCCTGCTTGCTCTAAAAGGGAACTTTCCCCCTTGAGCAAGTGATCCGCCGCAGTAACTACCAGGCGCTCATCATGATTCAGGGACAAATTAACGACAACGTTTTGGTAACAAAGAGCCTGAGTTTCATCTTCTTATGAAGAGCGAAGAAGTGAGATCCGCCGACTACAGGGCCAGGATGTTTTCTTGATTCCATGATTATGAGCGTGGATGGGTCTTAGATTCATCAAGGTCTTAGACGATACCTAGTACTTTCGGGCCTCAAGCTCATTTAAAGGTAATCATTGTTCGGTCATGAAGACCTTTGATGCAGCGGCCGCTTCGATTCACGATATCTCTTTCTCAGGGAAAGAAAAAAATCTCGGGATCCCTTGATGGTTGCAGGTGTCAAAGCATATTATCAATTTATTAACGCTAATATGTACCATGAAGCCCACATATGCGGTTCGCGATGGCGTTTACAAGACTATAGACCTCTCATTTATCCACCGGCGGAAGAAGGACTTTCTTTATTCTCCTGTTGGTTACCGCCGACGCGAAAATGAGCGAGTGGCCTATATTGTAGTAGTGCAACTTGCCGTACATGATCAATCCCCTTCTCCCGCGACACCTCATCAGTTCTTAAAGTGAACAGAAGATTAAGAGAGACATCTCGTTATGAAATGGCTAGTTATTCAACCACAAAGCTCAATCTCAGGTCATTGTATTTGAGTCGCCGGATGTCGACATCGGCAAAGTCATCCCATACTCCTGGGTTGGGATGTCATTTTCGCATTTTCGTCACCCCGAATCAATGGCTCCAAGAACTGTAGTAAAAAAGTTCGGCTTTGTTTTTTTTGCCTCGTTGATCCATACAAACCTGTCAGAGCAAAAATACTGATTTAATATTATACATCGTAAAGCACTCCCGCTCTCACTGCGACGACATCGGGAAGTACTATTCGACGAGATGAAATGAGGTAGTCATATGGGTCTCAAACTTTTACACTCATTGTGGCGACTATGATAGAAACTTAAAATGTTTAGACTACATTGTTCGACAAGCTCATGATGTTTCTTCATCTATTTTAAATTATTGTCAGATAGAAACGCTGAGATCCTCTATACGTACGCCGCAGTGATGATTTTTTTGATTTCGACGGCAGCGAACCCTTTCACTACCGCCTGCAGTTATTAGGGGGGCGTCCTGGATCAGACGCTCGCTCGCTACCATACCTCAGAGGTTACTCTTGGAAGCCTGCTTGTGGTTATGGGTACAGAATTAAAACTTTCGCCGGCACAGCTATTGACCCACATTATTGCGGTTTGCCTACGTTGCTAATCCAGACAAAATATGGTGTCCTCGGAAGGTACACACAACAAAGTTAAAATCTTCAGCTTTGACCCATTGATAATGGAGTACAATCTCCACAAGCTGGATGACCGGCCAACGTAAACACGAGCCCATATCGTGAGGAATATCTGGTCTTGAATGCTCAAATCCACCAAAAAGTATCATCGAAAGAGGTTATTTCGCTTCACATACAAGGTACATTTCTTTTTTTCTTTTTCTACCCCTCATAGCTCCCAGAGCACGAAATGCTAAGATCAACGCCAACACCTGCAATTTCCATGAGAGGTGGTCAATCATTTAAGGTCTACAAAATCTCACAAAATCTCGTAGTCCGTGAAAACATGTTCGGCCCCTCCGAAAGCGACGTTCGCACCACCGCTAAATAGCAGTCAGCGATGTAATACAAGATGTGACCAATCGAATGAACGTACAGATGCTCTCCTGTCTTGCCTGGTACCATGACACCGTTATGATTTGCGACAGCATGATAGAGCTTGGACCCGCTCTCCTCATAGCCACCTTCGACGGGTCTCCTTCCAGGCGGAATACGGCCATTGGAAGTACGTACCCACTCCATCTGAGCAGGTTTGAATGGCAAAAGATCGAAGCGCCCATTATGCGCTTGCTCTCCTCCACCGTAGGCAACCGAGCAGAACTGATAGAGATGTGGGCCAATCTTACAGGGATGAACCGATCGCTCCATGAGAGCTGAGCCGATGAAGACAGGGGAAACACCATCGGCGTCTTTGAAGGGTGCTTCACCAGTCTGACTACGATCAGGGAAAGATCCCTGCGTGGTCAATGGGATACGATAGCCAGATGGTGGTGGTGGTGGCCCAGTTGGTGACGCATGTTGGTCAGGAGTGCCAGGGAAGTGAGGACCGGGAGAAGGAAATCCTGGAGTTCCTTCACCACGAAACTCTCCTCCGTGGCCTTGATGACCTCCAAAGTGTTGTTGTTGATGATGAAGCTCAGCGCCATAGTGAGGAGGAGAACCTTCGTAGCTCATTGGGTTGTTGATGGTGGTGGTTGGAATCTGAGGAAAGCCTGGGACGCCGCCGAGAACACCACTACTCCCTGCGTAACCACTGATGTCAGTGTGACTTGGTGTCTTGGTGGTGGAATCATCTTTTTTGGCTTTCTTGTCTTTATCTTTCTTGTCTTTCTTTTCCTTTTTATCTTTGTCTTTCTTTTCCTTCTTCTCTCCCTTATCTTTCTTCTCCTTTTTCTCCTTCTTCTTGGGTTTCTTGTAATCTCCGAATTCTGATCCAGATTCGGATTCTTCGTTCGAATCTTCACTGTACGACTCTTCGGATGAATCAATGCTCTTGCGACGTGGAGACATTGTGGTTTGAGGGCAAGTTGAAGCGAGCTGTTTGTCCCTGAGCGCAGCGCTTTGCATCACCGCTGACATTTCGTGACCATAAACATAGGGGCTACAATTGTACATAGACAACACGAGATTCACTGCCAGCTGCTTAGCGCTCAGAACGCAACAAGAGCAAGCGACAATCTAAGCGCCATTAGGATATATAACTCCTAGTTAACTCATCCTACGAAACAACCATGAGACCCATAGTCTAAATCCGATTATATGAAAACCCCAAGGAGACCAAACTGAATTACGCCCGCGAGAGACGATTACTTCCCGTTTTGAGAACACTTTACTCTACAAACTTCTCCGGCGTTTGCTGAAGGTGTCGATATGGTTCCGCCAGATGACCTTCGCAAGAGTTCGCTGTACACCAAAGTGTTAGTGATGCAACAACAACATCGTAGTCGGCAGAAGAACTTACAGTCGGGAGTACGCTTGGCCATCGTGGTGAGTAAGAGCATATATGCACCCCACCCACTCGAAAACATACTCAGGACAGCAACAAGGACGGAGATGATGAGCGATCCGACTGATTTTCGTCGCTGGAACCGACATAGATACACAAGCTGAACTTCTGCGGGGCCAGTTGAGGTCAGGGGGAGGTACGATGTCAGATTAGTATCCTGGAAGGCGATTGCTGGGTTCTCCCAATTTGCGTATAATTCACTAGTCAAGGCCTGTTGTTGAGAGGCAGGCGTGAAAGGAGTTGCTGGGAAGGTCTTGTTGAGGATGAGGGGTAGCGATTGGTTATGGAGGATGAAGTTATTTAAGCTGTCGATGCCCAAGTCGATCCGTGCAGCAGCGTAGACAGTTTGCATTATGTTGAGCACAGGCGCCTCGGTGAGTGAATCGATTCCTGGAGTGTTGTCATCACCAGAGGTGGTACCATTGAGAGTGATCGAAACAGCTTCGGGGAATGAAATTATAGGCCGTTGTGTCCCACAATTCGACGAGCTTTTCGATGCAGGGCAGAAGCTATTGTCGTCGAAAGATCCAGTAACTGAAAAGACAACTGGCGTGGCACCATTGGAGACGACGAGTGCTGTTTTTGCTCGGTTACCAAGGTCTGTGGCTGCAAAACGAATACTATCAAAGTCTTTAGATCGGTGCTTGCCTTTGAGAGGACAACGTCGTACTCACAGCTCGCTTATAGCCCAAGGCCGTGGATCGATCGCATCTCCACCATCCACAACTCTTGATGTACCAAATATCTCTGGCAATATGCCTGGGAGAATAGAGATGGTAAAAGAAGTTGTAGCAGTTACTCCAAACTTCTCACGGTCGCGGCAAGCCATCACGACAGAAAATTGGACTGTGTAACGAGTTAAGTCGCCGTTCATGTATATTTTGGTTACATCGCAATCGTTCAGTGGGCTGCCGCCGTATGAGACTCCAGACTTGGCGGCGTTCGGAGCATTGACTGATTGGACTACCCATTCGAAAATAGTATAGTTCGTTGTGAATCGGTCTCCCACGTTGAAAAGGTGAGCATCACAGAGGCTACCCGGTTTGGGCTTGCGGTAGGGCATGAATTTGTGGTACCATTGAGGTTGCGTAGTCATAAAATCGTCGGAGAAAACGTTGACGGTTTCATATCCAACGAGGGCCACTAAGAGCGTGTTTGTGAGGGACGGAGAGGCGGGAAGAATAGAACTGCAAACCGTTGAGCACAGTGAGCAAAACAATAGCGATGAATGCTCCCAGGAAAGATATGGGACCCAGCCACCTCCATCGAATCGTGCGGGTCACAGGGTATTCAATGTGGAACGGCATAATGGGTCGTAGCTCAAGATGGCCGGGAGGATTGCGATGGGTAGAAAAAGAGGTGAAGGGTCCTGAATATTATGTACTCCAAAGCTTGAGTATATATCACAAGACTCAAGCGAGGCTGCCAAGGAGATGCAAGTTGTCCGCTAACCACAGGGAAAAGGAAAATGAAAGTGCCAAGACTGTGCCTGGTGGATGGATCGAGCAAGGCACCGAGCATTAGCGCATAGGTCGCTACACACAAAGCACCTGAATTGCCCAGATGGCTCAACGATGCCCCGTTTTCATACCCAATTGTAAGCGAAACCAGTCCTTGAGACCAAGAACTTCGAGGCGGCAGATCATTTCGTTCATACTTTCGACCTCTCTCAGGCCAGCTTCACCGTTGTTTAGGCGGCTGTTTTGGTTGAAATTAATGTTCTCTGAGAACAGTTTAGTGTCGACATGGTGAAAATCAAGATACCGCAGACCTGTGGAGTAACAATGAGCTCCGAACCGAGGTCATTTCATTCTTTGCTTGAGAACGCACCCCGAGCGTGTTCAAGAAATGTATTGATTGCTTGACTCTCCCCGTCAAACACTAGAATGCCCGGTTTTCCTGCCTAAGATAAGACGAGTAAATGCAACAAATTTTCTTGACATATGTTGCACAGGTACCTTGACCAACCCAGAAATACCGTCTTGGTCCGCGAATCTTCTTAAACGACGAAATTTAGACGGGTTTGATATATCTGAGGTGAATGATGAGCAACATTATGATGACTTCGTGTAATAAAACACGTACGGTGCATGCGAGCTATCGAGACGAAGAGTGACCGTTGAGCCATGTATTTCAACCGCCAGGGAAGGCAGCAAGTTCAATGGAAAGGTATCGGACCGATGCTGCCGCTCTGAGCGGTTTATCAGTTGCACAGCCCACATCAGAACCAAGTCTCCTCGACGGTTAAATTATTGACAGTAGATAACAACCTTAGTTTGCTATGCTGTGTCGATATAAAATGTGACGGTCTGTATAAATATATCTATGTACCTCTCGACAATCACACGAGTATACACCTTCAACTAAACCCAAAAAGTAAAAGAAAGAAAGCTACAGTCATGAATTCTGCTAAAATGAATACCCTAGCCCTCATATTTCTCTTCCGACGTAGCCGACTGCTCAAGGGCTTGATACGACTCTTTGAACTGATGGCTCTCACAAGAATTCGCTGTGTAGGTTTCGCGATTCAGAAACTTCGAAATTGACGGGCAGACGATTTGAGTACTCACATCCAGGGGTGCGTTTTGCCCACTTTGTAAGGAGAGTGAGATATATTCCCCACCCACTTGTGAACATACTCAATACTGCAACAAGCACCGAGATAAACAGGGAGCCGCCTGCCTTTCGGCGCTGGTACCGACACAAGTACATCACTCGAATTATAGCTGGGCCTGTGACATTCAATGGCAAAAGATTCACCCAATCTGGGTAGTTTTGCGCTGGGTCTTCCAGATTGGCATAGAAATCACTCTGGAGGGCTTCAGGTATCACGGCAGGCGTGTTGGGAGTTACTGGGAATGTCTTGTTGAGGACGAGTGGTAATGCTTCTTTGTGCAGAAATACGTTGTTGGGACTATCGATACCTAGATCAACCCTTGCAGCTGCGTATACAGCCTGGAGAAGGTTGAAAACCGGTGCTTCTGTGAGTGCGTCTATAACTGTGGTGTTGCGAGCTAATTTGGTGGAAACACTCTGAGAAAGTGTGTTGTTGGGAGCGATTGAGACCGACTGGATAAACGAAATGCTTGGCCGTTGCTTTCCACAGTCCGACGAACTCAGAGATGCCGGACAAAAGTTATCAACTGATGACAGAGTCGAAAGGGCTATTGGGGTGGTTCCATTTGAGATGGCGAGGGCTACCTCAACCCGGAGTCCGAGGTCGACAGCAGCATCGTTGAGTCTGAGGGGATTATTGATAAATATACATGATGGTGGAGTCTGAAACAAACCTACAGAGAGCTCAAAACTAAGGGCCGTAGATTGTCAAATTTTTTTGTGTTGGACTGGGCAACCGCCCCGAACATGTCTCCCATAATGCCAGGAAGAGAGGACATCGTAAATGAAGTCGCAGCCGTCACCTCACTATAATCGTCCTTGCAAGTAACCACCACCGAAAACTGGATTGAATAGCGCGCCATATCGCCGTTCATATAGATCATGGTAACGTCGCAGTGATTCAACAAGTTGCCGCTGTATGGCACACCGGACAATATACCATCTGGTATTCCAGCTAGATCAACCGACTGGATGACCCATTCGAAGGCAGTGTAGTTTGTTGTAAACCGATCACCAATATTTAAAACACGGGATTCGCATAGTGTGCCAGATTTTGCTTTGCGAAATGGCATGAAGGTGTCGTACCACAGGCTTTGAGTGATATTGAAGTTGTCGGCGAATAAATTGACCGTCTCGTAACCAACAAGGGTGACTGAAATTTCTGGTCAGTAAGCGATTCAATCCTGGAACGGCACCAACCATTGACCATCGTGAGCATGATGATTGCGATGAATGCTCCGATATACGAGATTAGACCCAACCATTTGTGACCACCGAGAGAACGGGTAATGGGATATTCGATCTTAAACATTATGGCAACTCTTAAAACCAAAAGGAGTGGCCAAAAGTGAATACTGAAGTAGGGAGAGTTCTGAATTTGGATTTCGGAGTTGGTTATCTTAATAGTCAGGCTTTCACACCCATTCGATGAGTTGTCACATCCGCAAAACACTGTAAAGAGAATGAAGGTAGATCAATGAAAACTTTTATTCTTAGACTCACGCAAGAGCGCCCACTGCCCTGCTTGAACCTCATCCAGATTCCATGGCAGTCGTGCAAAGCAAGGTGGATTTCCAAAGGTCCTGGCTATGGCTTTGGTTCACATCTTCGGTGGTTGATCGAAGCCCAATTTTGGCCGAGGTTCGACTATACATTAAGTGTTTTCATGAAATGGAAACTGCTGACCGAGCTCTCGGGACGTTACGCTCAGTGTCACCTGGCGCAGGTCCGAGTCGCACGTATGGCAGTCGCGGACAAAGTTGGTTGGCCTTCCTGATCGGGCGTGCTGGCGGATCAGCTAAAGCACAGCCACTCTCTAATCTATGCACACACCGTCGGCGAAGTGATGAAATGTGAAATGGAGTTCAATAATGGTATCTTAAGGTTGTCAGTGATATTCAGAGTCACTGCAGCTGAGGCATTACAAAAAGACTATACATATTTGACCCCAAATCGCACTTCCATGCTGTCAAATTTAGGCTAATTTTGCTCGGAAGACGGGTAGTAGTTGGTGTAATAGGAGGAACAAACTAGAATCGCGGGCTATCGTATGTTAATATCCACATCGACGACGGTGGCAGTTGGATTAGTGGTCAAGGACCCAATCATAACTCTATGATTATTGTGGCCCAAGGAAAAATGAGTGAGGCAGTAGCACTTATACTAATCAAATCTAGAATTCAATAATCCTACAAAGAAAAGGTCAATTTCAAAGTTGCTGAATGTAATCCAAGGCCTTTATTTGGCCCTAAACTAGCAGACGGACAGGATTTTCAAACTCAAAACCGAGAGATCAAGAACTCAAGAACCTCGGGGGCCCATGAGCAGGGCTAGATGTCAACTAATGTGAAAAAAGCACACCCTGAAAACTTGTGAACTGGCGCCCAGTGGGCCACTACAATACCATTCTAGCTAATTCAAGCTGTACATGGTTATATACTGTAGCTAAACGTGGACATGAAAAATAGTTTAGCAATCGTACCTCCGTTGCAAAGGAAGGGAAGGTGGGTGGGTGGGGGGCGCAGAATCAGGGCATCACAATACTAGTGTGGCTGTTGTTGGTAGCACCAGGGCGCCTGGCGCGCTGGTGCGACTTCTTGTGCATCAGAAGTGTGGTCACATGATATAGAATACCTTAGCTCTAAGACTACATTACCGTCTACGACTCTACGCATTCTGTCGAAATATTGTCGTCTCCTAATTTAATTTGCCCACCCATCCACATCGCAATAATGGCAGAGAAGGGCCATCGGGACTGGTTCGTCCGCCTGGTCCCATTGGCCCTTCGCCCTGGAGGATTCGGTGCTTTCATGCACCCTTTCCTTCACACCCCCTCACATGCCTACTTTGCGTTACATTATTTACTAACCGAACGATGCCATGTACAAGAGTACATTTCATATGTATCATAAAAATGGATGAATCCGCGAAAGGAAGGGCCGATCAGCTTACAAAATAACAATTTCAACTTAGCTAAGTCAGGTTCTGGGTACAGCGCAGCCCAAAGCTACCATAACTCCATGGATTAAAAGTTTCAAAAGGAGCGATTTAGAGGTCAATAGCCTCTCAGATGATTAAATCCCCCAAGGTCATTTATGCCTTGAAGCGAGTTAAAGCTATATCCTAGTACTTAGGAAAGGAAACAGCTTAACTCTTGAGATCTTTTTATACTTCAAAAGGTATGCCCTAAAACCACCCAGTAGTCGAAGGAGCATCTCGAGGCGAGAGAGAAGACTGGCGTCCGTACCAAGGTAAGTACGACTAAAAACGGGGTTCCGATGTTTTTTCTGTGTGTCTCTGCCGGTAAGGTCGTGATTCGCATACTTTTACTACGTAGAGAGCAATGATGAAAAAAAATGCGAAGAGGATATACATGGGCGACGTAGTGGTAGCTGAGAAAGTCGCGCTTGGTGCTACCAAAATAAATAAAAGGCTCGCAAGAAAGAAAGCATCAATATCCTACATACAAGAGCTATAATCATGAGTCCTGATCTTCTAGCCGACAAATTTCTCATCTGGCGTAGCCGATTGCTCAAGAGTTCGGTATGGCTCTTTGAATTGATGATTCTCACACGAATTTGCTATGGATTTCGAACGTCAATAACGATGCTGACAAAACCAACAGACTGAAAAATCAAGAACTCACATCCAGGACTGCGCTTTGCCCATTTAGTAAGGATCTTCGTGTATATGCCCCAACCGCTAGTGAACATGCTAAGTACTGCAACGAGCACCGAAATAAACAATGAGCCGCCTGATTTTCGACGCTGGTATCGACACAAGTACAACACCCGGATTACTGCTGGGCCTGCAACTTCCACCGGCAGGACATTCTCCCAGCCCGGTGATATTTGCCCTGGGTCTTCAAAGTCCAGATAGAGATTACTAGTAAGAGCTGCAGGTATGCTGGCTGGTGTATTGAGGGTTACTGGGAATGTTTTATTGAGGACGAGCGGCAATGCTTCTTTGTGCAAAAACACGTTATTGGGGCTATCGATGCCCAAGTCGATCCTCGCAGCCGCGTATACTGTCTGTAGAAGGTTGAGGAGCGGAGCTTCCGTCAGTGCATCTATGACCGTGGTGTTAGCAGCTAATTTGGTGGAAAAGCTCTGAGAGAGTGTGTTGTTGGGGGTGATTGAGACCGACTGGATAAACGAAATGTTCGGTCGTTGCTTTCCACAGTCTGACGAGCTCAGAGATGCTGGACAAAAGTTGTCAATTGATGAAAGAGTAGATAGAGCTATTGGTGTGGCGCCATTTGAGACCGCGAGCGCTGTCTGAACTCGAATCCCAAGATCGATAGCCGCATTATTGATCCTGCAACAGAAAACTTCATTGGCTCCCATCCAGTCTCGAGCAAGCATAAAAAGTAGGAGGACTTACAGCTGGCTCAAAACTATCGGACGTGCATTACTCAAGGCTCCTGAGTTGGACTGGCTAACCACCCCGAATGCATCTCCCATGACACCGGGCAGAGAAGAGACAGTGAACGACGTTGCAGCCGTCACTTCACTGTCATTATCCTTGCAGCTAACCACCACTGAAAACTGAACTGAATAGCGTGCCATGTCGCCGTTCATGTATATCATATTGACATCGCAATCATTCAACAAGTTGCCAGTGTAAGGAACACCGGACAAGGCGCCGACCGGTATTCCGGATAGAGCAACTGACTGAACTACCCATTCAAAGACAGTATAATTCGTTGTGAAATGATCCCCGATGTTAAGCAGATGAGGTTCGCATAGTGTACCAGGTTTGGCTTTGCGGTAGGGCATGAAGGTGTCGTACCAATGGCTTATAGATATGTTGTAGTCCTCAGAAAATAAGTTGACCGTTTCATATCCAACAAGGGCGACTGAAGGCTTTGGTGAGTGTGAAATTCGAGATTTGGAGTGAGGACGAACCGTTGACCAATGTGAGCATTACTATTGCGATAAATGCTCCAAGATAGGAGACTGGGCCCAACCATTTGTGACCGCCTACAAAACGGGTGACAGGATATTCAATCTGAAAAACCATGGACAGAGGAATAGTCAAAAATTGTGTAGAAGCAGGTAAGCAGGATAAGGTGGAATTTTAGAATGCAGATTCTGATTCTAGTTAGCTTGCTTTAATAGTTGAGAACGCGAGCGCCAAGGAATTGGCCTCGATGTTGGCTTCGCAGCCATTACGTGGGTTTTCGTACGCAATAATAACCTGTGAGGGGTAAAACATGAGAGTAGGTCGTTTGGAGACAGGAATATGAGTGATCTGACTCACACAGCGCCCAGCCTCAATTCTTGTTGTATGAAATCCAAGCGTTTTTGGTTTTCGAAGCGTTTTTTCGTTCTGACTCTTGTTTTTGTTCACCTTCGTTGCTAGTCAAAACCTACTTGTATCACTGTAATGGTCAAAGTTTGATGATGGCCCGTCATAGTGAGCATTGAAAGGCCGTGAGCACTAACTCAATAACAACTTTACTCTTGGCTGTGATAATGAGACTCTGGGAGTTGATACCAGGATGGGCCATCATGACTTGGATTGACGTTCCCGAGATGGCTTGGTCACACAAGTTCAGCGCTCAGCGCCTGGCAACTATTTTGCTTACCGGCGCTCGGGGATGTTGGAGATAACCAGTTGCTTGTTAGTATTGGACCACAGCGATGGTCCTATCAGAACACGATAAAAGTTGCAGCAGGCAAGGCTGCTGTTTCCAGGGTACAGAACAAGACAGCAAGGCCAGATTGGTATCATACAATCCGAAGCACCATGTCACATATGGAGAAAGAAGAAAGACAGGTTCGATCACGATGAAGTTGAACTCCGACGGCAAAGGTAGTTCAGGGTTGGAGTTTTCGACCCATAACTGAAAATCAGGTCCCGTGGTCTGCCAAACTCTGTTCATGCATTTCAACGGCCAACAGGTGGCTACTACAAGGGAATCTTGAATGCATCAGGCTGGTGCTATTGTACCTGATTGTAGACGCTCAATAATCGTTCTGAGCGTTTATCAAGGTCAATCGCTTACATGAGTAGTGATTAATCTGCGGCAGAATCTTGCTTGACGAGTCGAGTTACCCTCAAGATCGGCCCAAGTTGGCTATATTATAATATCTGTCCAATGGCCAGTTAAAAATTGATATCTAGGCGCTATACATGCGATTTACAAGAGAATATAAATATTCCTCAGCAAAAATCGAAAGGTAAAGGTAAACGGTTTACAACACTCCACATCACCTACGAAAGCCAGATATAACGTGTTAACCTTCATATTTTTCCTCTGGTGTAGCCGACGGCTCAAGCGTTCGGTATGGCTCTTTGAATTGATGGCTCTCACATGAGTTCGCTGAGGAATTTGGGGGTCAGCAGCGAAACTGATAAGCTCAGAGGGAGTACCCACATCCAGGACCACGCTTCGCCCACTTGGTAAGAAGGCCCAAGTAGATGCCCCAGCCGCTGGTGAACATACTCAGCACTGCAACGAGTACTGAAATGAACAGCGAGCCGCCCGATTTTCGACGCTGGTATCGACACAGGTACAGGACCCGGATTGCAGCAGGGCCCGAGACTTTCAATGGCAAGAAATTCACATAGCTCTCGTCTATTTGCGATGGGTCTTCGAGGTCAATAAAGAGATTACTCGTGAGAGCTTCAGGTACACTGGCGGGCGTGTTGGGGGTCACTGGGAATGTTTTGTTGAGGACGAGAGGGATTGCTTCTTTGTGCAAGAATATGTTGTTTGGGCTATCGATACCCAGGTCAATCCGTGCAGCTGCATATACGGTCTGTAGGAGGTTGAGGAGAGGTGCTTCCGTGATCGCGTCTATGACGGTGGAGCTGGGAGCCAATTTGGTAGAGAAACTTTGAGTAAGCGTGTTGTTGGGAGTGATTGAGACCGACTGATTGAAAGTAATACTGGGCCGTTGCTTCCCGCAGTCTGAAGAGCTCAGCGATGCGGGACAAAAGTTGTCAAACGATGAAAGAGTAGATAGAGCTATTGGCGTAGCGCCATTTGAGACTGCGAGGGCTGTTTGAACTCGGATCCCAAGATCGATAGCCGCATTATTGATCCTGCGACAGAAAACGTCATTGGCTCTCATCTTGGTCTCGGTACAATAAGTAGGACTTACAACGCGCTCAGAACTATTGGTCGTGGATTACTGAAAAGTCCGGAGTTGGATTGGCTGACCACCCCAAACACATCTGCCATGACACCGGACAGAGAAGAGGCAGTAAAGGACGTTGCGGCTGTCACTTCACTATCGTTATCCTTGCATGTAACCACCACCGAGAACTGGACTGAATAGCGTGCCATGTCGCCATTCATGTATATCATTGTTACATCGCAGTCGTTCAACAAGTTACCAGTATACGGAACACCAGACAAGGCGCCGACCGGTATTCCAGCCAGAGCAACCGACTGGATCACCCATTCGAAGACGGTGTAGTTCGTTGTGAACCGATCTCCCACATTAAGAATATGAGGCTCGCACATGGTGCCAGGTTTCGCTTTGCGATAGGGCATGAAAGTGTCGTACCACAGGCTTTGAGTGATATTATAGTTGTCGGAGAATAAGTTAACCGTTTCATAGCCCACAAGTGCGACTGAATACTTCGGTGAGCATGAATCACAAAAATAGGAAAGGTGACGAACCATTGACCAACGTGAGCATCACGATCGCGATGAATGCTCCAATGTAGGAGACTGGGCCCAGCCATGTACGGCCGCCGACAGACCGTGTAATAGAGTATTCGATTTGGAACACCATGGTAGCTCTTCAGGCAAAAGAGGATGGCCAAAAAGCGTCGTAGCAGAGTTGTGTGGTGACTGATGAAAAAATTGAGGTGGGAAAGGTTCTCTTTATACCAGAAGAGAAAGCGAACGATCGGCCTTGATGCAGGGTTCCGCATCTATTACGTGAGTTACGTTCGCAGTAACAACCTAGGAGAAAAATCAAACATAAGAGAAAGTAAACGCGGGAATAAACTTAATATTTACATCGCCTGATTCACAAGTGCCCACACTAAAACTTCGTTTCCTGGCAGCCATGCCCAAGTTTGGCTTTTCGAAATCGTTTTGGCTGCTGCTTTTCTTCGTACCTCTCAGACGATCACGTACAAAAACTGGAGGCCCAAGGGTCGTCATCGTGAAACAGCGCTCAGGGTGAAGAGAATGCTTCTTATGCTCGGCAGTTATAAGCTTAGTGACAACCGAGATCCGGGGCCTCAAGAATTGATTTGAGTGGCATGGATGCGTCTGGTAATCATTTCACTTGCAAACCCTCAGAGGTCTGGAAGGTGTGCTTTCGATCATCAACGAGTCAAACTGGGTTATTCTTACTGAAAAGTTGGCAACTTGGACAATATTTTTAACAAAAACGAAGTCCAAGATTTGAGAAGTGCACATTCCTTGAAGTTCCATCTTTTTGGCTGGCTCTTGACGAGAACAAGAGCCTTCAAGCTTCAAGCCCAGCTTTGTAATAGAAAGCCGAACAAGGCATAACAACGTCAGATTAGTATCATTCATCTTGTGATAAGTTTCACCTAAGTAGCTGCGTATCAGAGTCCCTTGACAACATATGTCACTTCTCAAGAGAAAGGAAGAAGCCTCGTGGGCCATGGCCCAGAGACATTCGAGTGTTGTCTCGCGTGAGACGAGATCACTTCGGCCCGCGATATATTTCTCACAGCTCATGTTCTCCGATTATGTCGTCACCGTCGAATGGTAATTTGCGAATGGTGATTGGCGGACTAGTCTTGGTAATAAAGGTCTCTTGAGTCTTGACTTATCTTGCATGCAATTTCGTCTTCTCGGCACCTTCTTTCACCGTTCACTAACACCCAAACGTTCAAGTGTTGCGAGTAGGAGACCACTGACAATGACCACCAAGACAGTCGCTGTTCTAGAGGAGTCTGAGCTGAAGGATGGCCAGATGTAAGTGTGGGTGAATGTTTAGAAGATCAAGCATTACTCATCATCTGTGAAGGAAAGAGGTGGCTTTCGAGGGCGAAGGAAAAGTTTTGTTATCACGAATTGGTGATAAAATCCATGCGACAAGCGCGTTTTGCACGCACTACGGCGCGCCACTGGCGAAAGGCATCTTGACCTCAGATGGTCGAGTGGTCTGGTGAGTTTGAATTACCCTTCCAGCATTCTAATCAGCTAAGCAATTGTTTAGTCCATGGCACGGAGGTGGGTCATTCTCACCTAATGCGCTTCTCCATAGGACAATTGAACCGACACCTGGTAGCTTGCTTTAATGTGTGCAATGGAGATATCGGTATGCTTTGAACTCAATCTTAGATACATTTATACTTATGCAATTATGTAGAGGATGCACCTGCTCCAATGGCGCTTCACTCTTTCAAGACCTCTGTGGTTGATGGAAAAATCAATGTAATCGCAAATGTGGATAACACATTGAAAAAGAATATGTCTCGTCAGGCAACTCTTCTCGATGGAGGAATATATGGTACTGGCCCAGGTGCCGTAATAGTGGGAGGTGGATCTGGCACTTTCCACGCTGTCGAAAGCATGCGCGAAGTAAGTGAGGTACATGTATGCGCTTCGAAAAATATTGAAATTTTAGTATCACAGCACGGCTATACAGGACCAATCACCGTTCTTACGAAAGAGACGCATACCCCCATTGATCGGTTTGTTTGAACCTTGATCTACTTTTTTTTTCTGGTCCAAATTTCACTCTAGGACCAAGCTGAGCAAGGCCTTGATAACTGATCCTGCTAAACTCGAATATCGTTCAGCTGCCGACCTTCGCATCAAATATGGCACTAATATCCGTCTAGGCACTGTAAGTTCGTTCAGAGTTTCGTATCTATGCTTGTCCTAACAAGCATGTAGGAAGTTACTTCAGTGGACCTCGAGAAAAAGACGGTCTCTATTGATGGTGGCAAGGAAACACTTGCTTACGACAAGTTAATCTTGGCGCCTGGTGGAACACCCCGACGCCTCCCTATCGACGGTGTCAACCTCGACAACGTTTTCACATTCAGAGGTATTGAAGACTCAAAGAAAGTTGACGCTGGTACGCACTTAGCTATCGTAACGGTTCAGATGCTTCAATTCAATCCTTTTTTGTAGCTGCTCAAGAAGGCAAAAAAGTCGTTGTAATTGGAAGTTCTTTTATCAGCATGGAGTTAGTAGCAGCTATTACCAAGCGTAAGCTTGCGTCAATCGATGTCATTGGTATGGAGGAATTCCCATTCGAGTCTGTTCTTGGTAAGGAAGTTGGTGCCGGACTGAAGAAGGTCAGCTCATAGCCGGCCTTGCACTTCTTTACACGACTGATGATCTCTAATATTAGTATCACGAATCTCAAGGTGTAAAGTTCCATATGCAGAGCAAGGTTGAGAAGATTGTTCCTTCAGAGGAAGATCCCAAGCTCGCCAAAGGCGTCATTGTCAACGGTGAGACTCTTCCGTGTGACTTTGTCATCATGGGTGTTGGTGTCGCGCCTGCTACGGAGTTCTTGAAAACGAGTGGGGTTGAGCTAGAGAAGGATGGCGGTATCAAGGTTGACTCTCATCTGAGGCTGAAAAGTGGAAAGGGCGGGAAAGATGTCTATGCAATTGGTGAGGCTCGTTCATTTCACGTAAGGAAGTACGCTCACAGTTCAACGAACAGGTGACATCGCTATTTATCCCCAGGTCGATGGCTCGGAATCAAGGATCGAGCATTGGAACGTGGGTGGTTTTTAGCCCACTATTCCGGTCAGTGGTACGACTTGACCACTCCATTTTAGGTAGCAGGCAATCATGGCCGCGCGGTCGGTCTGAATATTGCTGGCAAAGATCAACCATTTGTGAAAGTCCCCATCTTTTGGAGTGCTCGTATGTCACTTACTCCCACTTGGAACCGTTCCGTTGCTCATGTACCTTACTCTGCAGAGGGCCAACAGTTGCGATACTGTGGTCTTGGAGCAAAGTTCGAAGATGTTATCATCAAGGGGGATCCAAACGATATGAAGGTACGCCAATCTATGTTGGTTGTGCCGAATGTTACCCATTAATGTGTGATTCAAGTTTATCGCATACTATATCAAAGGAAACAAGATTGTAGCTGTTGCGAGGTATCATCAACCTATTATCTCTCAAACTTGAAACTAACTTGAGCATTTTATAGTATGCAAAACGATCCTGTGGTTTCCAAAGCGTCAGAATTGCTTAGGCTCGGGCTAATGCCAACACCGGAGGAAGTCAAAGATGGAAAGGTTGGTTTAAAATGACTGGCTTTTAGTGAATTTGCTGACCATTCCCTTAGGATCTACTTTCAATTGACATCAGTACTTTGAGCACCTTGCAATCTAAGGTCGCTGTTTGATATAACAACTCACCCTGACAATAATCAACTAGTTCGCCCAAAATCTCCGTATTTGTATGCAATGTCAACGAAATGCCCACTTATCGAATGAAGATAGCCTCTGGTGCAAGGACGACTTTCGCCAACGAGGTCATGAATATATAGTTTACAGATCGCAAAATACTTAATCAGACGTCACAGAAATACCCTTTCCAAGAATGCATAATTGGAAACGGGATTAAAATTTTAGGACGCGTTCCCTACTGCTTTCTTCCTAGGACCTTTGAAACCAAACTTGCGAAAGACCATTAATCTTTTTCAGAGTCATCGGTTTTTCCGCGAGATACCTGGAACTCCTTCATTTTCGCTCTGATGTATTCGTCAAACATGTTCGGTTTACGGGCTCGCATGAGGCGGATAATATCATCGCCGCGCTTTGAGAGAAGGTTCGAGACCTGAGAAGACAGGTGGGATCTTTGGTCGTGAGAAGCTTTTCGACAAAGCCATAAAGCGTGCCGTCGTCTTTAATATACGTCATTATGTTCCGAAGGTGTTCTGCAGCTTTCTTCCGTGCTTCCACTCGAGCTACCTCTAGGCCTCCTCGCGTTTTGCTTTTCCCGCTAGGCGCACTGCATTAGCTGCCTCCCATTTCTTTCGAGCCTCTGCCACAACTTGTGGAGTGAGCTCCGAGTCCTTGAGGATATAGCAAGAACGGCGTCGTCTTTTTTCATAGGCTGAGGATCGGCGTCTGCTAACGGAAGCGGTGATGGGCCGAAATTGTTGATGAACCTATAACTGGGTTGATTTTCATCGTTGCGCTTACGCTTTGCAGACATCGGATGGTTTAGATTAAAAAAAGCGAATGTTGTGGAGTGGATCTGTAACATTGGCGTGTTACGGGCGCGTTATTTACCTGTGTGTACGTGACGTTGAGTCAGCGTCACTAATTCAGCCCTGCGTTCATACCATGCCACCACCAGCTTCGCCAACCAAGGCAAGTTTGCTTTGGAAAGGAAAAGAGAAACTCACAGAACATGTTGAATTCGACGATTTGAATCCAATAATTACCTACCGACACGTTCTTTCTCAGAATCTCGGTGTCAGAGACCCTCTTCGAGTCATCGCACTATGCGATTCCGATGCTTTCTATGCTAATTGCGAGATGGTGAGGCTGAACGTGGGACCAGAAACTCCTCTGGTGGTCTTACAATGGGACTCAATTATTGCTGTCAACTATGCGGCGAGGAAGTTCGGGATCTCGAGAATGGACAAGAAGAAGGACGCTTTGAAGCGGTGCCCTGAACTTATGGTCGTACATGTTGCGACCTACAAGGAAGGAGAGAAAGAACCCGGCTATTGGGAGAATGTGGATACCAACACGCACAAGGTGAGCTACCTCTGCGCGGCTGTACCTTTTGCCTGAAATTCACAGCGTCCTGGCTTGCCTAGGTTTCATTAGATTATTATCGGAGAGAAAGTATGAAGATTGCAGCTCTCTTTAGAGAGGAGTTACCAGGTTGTGAAGTTGGTGTGTAGACTGAAGGTTGTGACTATTTCGCACTCAACTCAGGCTGACCTCTTTTCACTTGTAGAGAAAGCGTCCATTGACGAAGCTTTCATTGATTTTACGAAACCCGTTCGCGAAATTCTTCTTCAACGCTACCCATACCTCGCACAACTTCCAGAAGACGCCTTGGACGATCTTGATACGCCTTTGCCACCCCCACCGTTCATATCTTGGCACGGACTAGGAAGCCTCATTCCTATAAACCTCCCTCCGGCCCCACCTCCTGATTCACCGGAGGAGAAATCAGATCCGAAAATCGATTTACTGCCAAGTGACCAGGAAGAAGCAATACCGACAGGTAACTCGAGCACAACTCCGCTCTTTTTGGAAGAACAAACCTTTTCAACGAAGACGTCATCGGTAGACAAGCTAGAGGACCTTGAGAATCCTGCGCCGACGTGGCACGATGTTGCCCTTTCAATAGCTGCAGAGCTGATGGATAAAGCAAGAGAAGAGGTTCGGATCAAGTTGGGCTATAGTACATCAGCTGTAAGCGTTTATTTCAGCCTTTGCCTTTTAACATAATCCTGATGAATATGCAGGGGATATCGAGAAATAAGTTCCTTGCCAAGGTACTCTTGACTGATGTCTGTATAAAGAGACGTATTAAAACATAATTTGAGGATTGTAGCTTACTGCCTCGTATAGAAAGCCAAACAGTCAGGTCAGTGATAGGTTTTTGTTGAAAAGGAGCCACCAGGTGACAATGAAACTAGAGCATTCTGAGGAATGCTGCGATTCCAAACTACTTGAAACCTATGGCATTCCAGAAGGTATCGACTCAAATTTACAATAGCCCCTCTATTTCTGACCGACCACCGTTTTCAGATTCGTTTTCTCGGGGGGAAACTGGGCAAAGCTATAGCCGAAGTGTATGATGTATCTACCGTTGGTGACCTTCTGTAAGTCTGGGGCGAAATCTATTCGATATCAAGACTGACGAAATGCAGAACAATAGGATTGGGTATGATTTGATCTCTCACAATGATCAAGGATGCGCCTCTGAACTCAGGTTTAGAAGAGATGCAAACGAAATTCGGAGAGCAATCGATTTGGGTATATGAGATTCTCAGGTAAAACCAATTGCTCCTGCATCGCCTAAAGAAGGTTACTGAAGCTTGTTCTAGAGGAATTGACAGGAATGAAGGTACAGTAATTCGTTTTACCGGCTTCGACGAGGCTAATGTATTCACCTCGTAGTCAAAGACAAAGGATCGGCTCTCAATAAAAGCATGTTGGCCTCGAAGAATCTTCCGCAGGCGATAACGAAACCGTCAGAGGGGCAGCATTGGATTAGAGTGCTCGCTGCTGAACTGGCGCTGAGATTGAGGGACGCAAGAGACATATCCCCGAACTTGTGGCCGAAGTCTCTTGTTTTGCACGCTCGGAAGGGTCAGCTCTTGTTTATTTTCAATATGGCTGCCAAACCTAATATTTGACGCTCTCTTAGGTTACGATTCGGGCCGCTCCAAACAAGCCCCTTTCCCCTTTACCAAGGACGCCTCCGTTGACTTTATCTCCAATATCGGCAATAAGCTTTGGAGAGACCTAGTGGGCAACAACTCAACACTCAACGTCACGAATGTTCAGTTAGCGTTCACTGGGATTGATGTAGCCGAAAGCGGACAGCAGAGTATCGAGGGCTTCCTCAAGCCACCTTCGACCTCAAGCTCGAAAAGGAGATTCTCTATCTCTGATGTCCATAGCAATCCCACACATTTTCCTGAAGCGGAAGCAAAATGTCGGGGTGAAGGATCTAAACAGCGGAGTGATAATCAGGATAAGAGGAAGGCAACATCCTCTCGCTCCGATGGAAACCCTAGCAACACCCCATCCGAACCCGTCTATGTCTGTCAAAGATGTCGGAAAACATTTCCGTTACCTTCACTGTCGCCACTGGAGGAGGAAGTGGATGGCGCTGCTGATGCTTCCACTTATTTGTTCAAGGTAAAGTTGGAGCACGAGGATTGGCATTTTGCGCAGGATTTAGCAAGCGAGGGAGTGGAGAGGAAAGTGATATCTGTAGCCAAGCCACTATCGAAAATCAAGACCGCGACGACCGGAACGAACGAGGTTATCAGTGCGCCGAAAGCTAAGCGACGAAAGACGCCACCCAAAACTCAGGGTTTACACAAGTTCTTTGGCAAGATATAAGGGCATCTGTTTTATTAGGGATTATGTAGCTATTTATGATGTACAATGTGAAAACGCGGCTCACATGAGGTCTCGCATATTTATATTATTCTGAAGCTAAAACTCCACTTGACAAGCTTGACATATCATCGTTATGGCCAAACCGCAGAGAGCGCTGCTATTTGATAAACCTGGGACCCATATCTCCGTTGAGAAGTCGAGGTTACCATACGGAGACTCAGGGGTATTCTCAGATCACAGGCCACACATGGAAACAACCAACAAAGGCCTGCTCTTTCTCTCACCACTTCTCTCAGGTTGTTTGGGCACCTTTTTTCCTCCTTTCTCTTTCCTTTTCGTTTTCATTTCGTTTCACCATTCTTGGGACCGGCTCCTACCAATTATCACAGTATCTTCAAACCAGATAGCTGTTGTTTGCGGGTCACCATTGAACATTCTTTTTCGTTCGAATATCCATTTTTGAGCCATGTTTACGCCAAACCTCGTTCCAATCCCTGCAAGCGCCATCGGAGGCGCTATTGTAAGTTCATATTGCTTGTGTCAACATGTTGATTAATGACTGATGATGATGCCCTTGATTAGGCTGTGAACTTTTTTGCTGCTTTGGCCACACTTGCTTTGGTATCTGTTGTTCTGCGCCTTACTTGGGTGGCAGTTTGGAGAAGGTGGTCACCTACTGCTTTAGAGCCTCAGGAATATGTGTTCTTCAATACACAGCTGGGACAATACGCTGCATGCTTGATCCTCGCGATGATGTTCAACGTAGTAGCTGGGATATTGGGAATGCCATGGTTGATTTATGGTGGAATCCAAGCAGGTGGGTACCAATCATCTTATTTTTTGTCTCGAGTATCTAACATGGTAATGAAAAGGTTCGATGTGCCTTGCACAAGGTAAATATTACTAATTTTTTCGTCATTGACGACAGCTCACAATATGTTTACAGCCCTTCTCATGACCATTGGCAACATTGCAGGAGGCTACTTTACCATTGCTATTGCCGTACACACATTTGGATCTCTCGTCTTGCAGAAACGTCAGTCAGCTATCATCTGCCGCTCGACTATTGCCTTCGGCTGGATTTTGTCTCTTGTGATGGGTGAGTCTGGTTGCGGCCTGTCACTTATGCCTGTGTTACTCACATCCGTTAGCCACTGGACCTCTTGCCATTCGGAAGCCCCAAGGTTCCATCTACGGGCCCGACGGGCTTATTTGTGACATAATGACGATCTTCCCCAAGGAACAATTCTTCTTCCATCTCCTTCCGGTACGCGCTTGTTTTCTACCAAATTCTATATACTCAGTATTTCCATAGATCCTTCTTTTCTCTATTTTGGCTGCTATCTTGTACTCCCTCATTTTCCTGGTGTTGCGAGGTACCCTGATGATTCGGGGTGGTGTGAAGCTTATGTTAAATCCGGACGAGCGATGGAAGAACAATCAGGGCGTGGGCGAGAACTATCACCGCTTCATAGCAAGAGTTGCTAGGAGCATGCTTTGGTTAGTTTTTACCTTGAGTAATGGAAGAAAAACTGCTCATCCTGTTCCAGGTACCCCGTCGCTTACATCGCTCTACTTGTTCCATATTCACTTTTGCGGCTATTTGCGATCTCCGGATTCAAAGTACCATTTGGGGCCATGATTTTCGCCTTCGTGTGCTGGTATCTTCTTCGTGTGTAGCGACCTACTAATTTATCATGGGTTCTCTGACTTTTGTCTAGCAATCGTGGACGTCTTGTTACTGTACAATACTTTCCGAGTACTTGCACCAGCTTTCGACGGTGTTTCAACAATTGCCACCAACACACGAAAGTCTCGGGATATCGAGTCTATCGCTGGTAGTGCTCACCTTGAAAAGTTCAGCCCTATGGAATCCCAAAGGCGTTCAAATTTTGAGCAGAAGATTGACCTCTACCGGTCTCGGGGGCCTTCTCCCAATTGGTCCAGCTCAACTCATGACAGGAAAGCCTCTGAAGCGAGCCTCGCCAGTAGCGAACAGTCACTGCTTTCACAACCGGCGGACTTTGCTACCTATCGTTATATCTCTACCGCCACCCCACCGCCAGCTATGATAATTCCGGGTCGTGAACCTGTCGGCTCCTACGAGTCGATAACTTCCCTCACAATGCCCCCTCGAAGGCCTTCCAACCCGCCCACTAGTGCTTGGTCTCAGAAGTTTGCTGCACGGCAAGGCATACCCGAGAGTGTCACGGAAGAGCCAGTCAGACCTGACCGCCGGCATATTGCTCGACAAAACTCGAACTCAACTTTCGGTCAACCGACATCAAGAGCTACGTCTTGGGTTTCTGAATGGAATCCTGAAACGCCAACGGCGGAGAACATCACGCGCCAACAGCAATCTCCACGGATGCAGATGTACTCTGGGCGACCGATGGTATCCACCAACACCTCATCGCCGTTGAACTCGTCTTATTACCCGAGGTCACCACCAATTTCGGCCACTGAGTATCATTCGCGATCACCTTCAATGTCACCTACCATGTCAATGACATCGCCAACATCACCGCCGCAGCGCCTGAGGCCATTGCTCCTGAATCAAACTCCGCGGACTCGAATGGATACACACTCGATTGATACGAGCAGCTTCTATTCGACGAGATAACAAACCTGCAAGCAGGTGCTGTTACCTTGTTTTCCAACTCGTACTTGGAGACACCTCGAGGACTTATTGCTATCCTTATTCACTTTCGTAATTCGCTTTCAACTTCATTATACTGCCACTCATTGACTTGAGTGATGTACGACAGTTTCTCTGGTAGTTACTTGGCCGTTTTCCAGGGCCACTCACGTTCTTTTCTTTCCTTGTTGCATCAGTAGTCTTGAAGACTATAATTCTTTTTGAATAATCTGTATCGCTAAAAGTTGATCAGTAAGCTCCTGGCTTAACAGTACAGTATGCTTTCCCAGCCATTTGTTAATCCTACGAACTCTCCAATCACTTACAGGATACAGTAGTCCAGTGAACTATCTGTATACTGGATTAGCCTTTGATACAGCAATGAGAATGTCTCTTCCTTTCCCCCCAAAGATTTCTTTATGGTAGCGCCAGTTAGATTTCTCTCAAGCTGCAAGCTGCAAGCACAAGGTGGAAGTGGCTGACTCGGAACGAAGCCAAAATAATTGATCATGCAGTCTTGTTACACGTGACAGTGACACGGGTGATTGGCGCGCACTGGCTGACCGTCAACATCCCTCCGTCATGACGTCTAACCTCTTCAAACAATATTTCCAAAGAACGGGGCAGGTCCTTGGAAAGACGATGTCTGACAGTAAGCTTTTCAATAAGTGATGTTGTCTTACCTCCATGTTTATCCTTTCCATTTTGTTTGCAGTCGTTCTTATGCGAGGCGTTCAAGGTCCTTCACGAACGCCTCGTACGCTGTACTCCTTCCACACACCCGAGGATGTGCAACAATTTGCTACTGGGTGTGACGGAGACCAAGGTGGTCTTACTACTGTTAACTTCGACTTCGACGCACGACCGGAGATTCATCGCAGTCTCGGGTCTGCCATACCTGGCTCAGCTCTGTTTTGGGGTGATATGCGGACAAAGGTGAAATCTGGGATGGAAGGGAAGATTAGAGGGGGATGGTCTGGGTTTAGGAATAAGGTATGCTCGCATTTTACGCCGGATCGGTGCGGGCGCACTGACAAATACCCTTCCGCCGCCAGCCACGGCCAAGCCTCTTCGGAAACTTGACGGACGACGCATCGGGACACGACTACATTGCTCTACGGCTGCGAGTGGCTGGAGACCCACAAACCCACAACTCATACTTTGTGAACGTTCAAACAGCCGGACCTATATCCACAGATCTATGGCAACATAGGTTGTTTTTCCAGAAGGGGGATGGTGCATGGGAGAACGTCTATGTGTGTTCCGGCTTCAAGCGCCTTAGGAATTATCTCTTACTTACTCTTTGTTTCAATGATCATAGATTCCACTGGAAAGCTTCGTCCGAACTAATGCTGGCCGAATGTCTGAAAATCAAATCGAAATGTGGAAAGAGAAGGTCAAGAGTGTCGGTATCTCGCTCTTGGGTGGCAATAGTGGTGTAGAGGGAAAATATGAGCTCAATGTTGAATCAATACGGCTGGTAAATGAAGAGGACATCGATACATAACCCCAAATCTATTCAATTTCATTATTTCATTAAATAATGTCGTAGTGTATCTCATCGAGGCAGGCATCTGGTAGCCTACTCTCCCGCACTAGATGTAATTTTACTAGTCAATCTGTACATCTACCAATCTTCCAAGTTGTGAAGGAGGTAACAGCAGTGTATACCTAGCCAGTTCCCCGATTTCCAAGTCTCAGGATTGTTCTAATGGATGGCCACATATTACTGTATCCGCAATAGAGAGGCAAATGTTACGGTGATCTAGGAAGTAGAGGATACTATATACAAATTTCGGTTGCTACCACTGAGACAGAAGCAAGAGTGAGAGTACGGTAAGAACAAACTTAAAGGGGATTGGAAAACGAGGGAGAAGAGAATGTTAACGTGTACGAAGGATGGTTTATGAAACAAACGTAAAAATTTCCAACAGTCGAATGAAAAAGTAAGACAAAACAATCGAACGGTGAACGACATGATATCCAACTTGGACAAGCAGATGGACCACATGCAGGTTGAGGAGGTGGAAAAGATGAAATGCTGAATAGATCATTGTTCACGCTATTGATCCATCGGACATCGGAGGTGCAGAATTGAAGGAGAGAAGGTGTGAGGGAGTCAACTTCGAAAGAACCATGAATGATGATGCAACATTAGAACATATGTCAGATCGGGAAGTCGGAGAGCTAGTGGTAAAGCGTTGAGCGTTTTACAGAACAACACAGCCTGCACAGCAGCCCGTAGACTCTTCTTGATGATCCTTGGCACCGTATCCGCCGCCTTGGCTGCCTCCACCCCCCATCATCGCTGGGCGACCAGTTTGTTGTTCCTATAGCACAAAAATGACAAGGTGTGAGACAACAATGAAATTGGAATAGGAAAATATAGGAATAACAAACCTTGTTGTATTTCCGGATTTCCCGGACAAGCGTACTAAAGGCCTCGTCAACGTTGATCCGTTGCTTAGCCGACGTCTCAATGAACTTGCAACCAAAGTGTTTAGCAAGGTCGCGGCCCTCTGTTGTAGAGTGAAACGGTAAGATAAGCTCTCCGACCGATGAGTTGAATCAGAGGAACACACCATTCATGCCGACTTGACGTTCATACTCCAAATCACATTTATTTGCCACAACAACAACAGGGAAAGAGTCTTGATCCTTTACTCGCAGTATTTGCTGATGGAATGTGCTGATTTCTTCAAAAGAATTGCGTGACGTGATGGAATACACCAGGAGGAACCCTTCTCCTGTTCGCATGTATTGTTCCCGCATAGCCCTGATTAAGGAAAAAGCAAGGGCATATTAGTGTCGTGCATTGATCTGTGCAAGCGAATATATATGAAAGATTCTCAGGAAGGGGCATGTACGGGAACCTGTGTGGCCAAGGACAGCAGACGAAGGGAGGGGTGTTTTGAAATTTGATTGTTCGGACACAATGTACTTACCCATATTCTTCTTGGCCAGCGGTATCGAGGACGTCAAGAAGAGCGACCTCCTCGTCGATTACACATTGCTTGCGGTATGAGTCTATAAAATACCAAACATCAATATGGCTGTGGATTGACAAGAGGGGCATGTGATTTCAAACCCCCAGTAACCCCTCAATTGTCGGAGACAACTGTTACACACCTTCAATAGTGGGGTCATACTCGTCAACGAAGTGACTTTGGATGAACTGGATCGTCAACGCAGACTTTCCAACACCTGGAAAGGAGATACATCGGGTAAGTCTAGCACAACGAAGAAAAAGAGAAGAACAATGTACGAACCTCCTCCTCCCACAACGACCAACTTATACTCCCTCAAGAATTGCGCCTATTGTAGCACACCATTCGTCCTTCATACTTAATCTCCAACAATAAGATTTTACTCACCCGTGCAGCCATGGAATCCAGTTTGTCGGTTAGAGAAGGGAAAGGAAAATGGGGAGATGCGAGTCGACAGCAGAGCGACAATTCCTGGGCTGAACACAAGGCTGCTAATTCGGGAAGTCAGTCCTCACGCCAAACAAACCACAATAAATAATATTGCCCGTTTTTATTTCAATCAAAGCCTTGGCAACAGGGTGGCTTTTCTCGGAACCCCCAAGTCTCGTCTGCGGCGATCTTCCTTTACACGTTCTGACGAGCGTACTCTAGAACGGTATTCTTGACAAATTGTCGGAGCCTCAGGGACTCAGAGGAGTCAAAGGTTCTGTGTCTTTCTTTGTGACGATGGTTCAGTAGTACAGACAACTTTTTACCAAGTCGGAGGTTTGGCCACGTCTTGTCATAGAAACCGTATACTGGACGATAAGAGCCCTTCATGTTTAGAACGGGGAACCTTGAGATGTATTGGGGAATCCTAAAATTGAAAGCTCGTAGACAAAGATCTGTTTTAGTTCTTGTCGGAATACTGTCATATCCGACGCCAAAGTGTAGGACAAGATAATTATAAGAGCTGATTTCGTCGAAAAACATCTAGAGCCACGTAAGCGATTCAGAGTTAGATAGAATTCTAGACCACAGAAGAAAAATAGATAAAAGGCGCAGTCGAAGGCAATGTAAGCTATCTGATAACTTATATGGCTCAGAGTGTGCCACGGACCTAAAAATAGGTCAACTCCCTTCTTTGATAACTTCCAAGTCTAAAACTCTGGCCAAGACGGCGACGTCTATTTCTCGTTGCAAAACGAGCACATTTCTTGAGTAAGAATTATTTATTGATTCGATTAAACTGTTCTGAAAAAATGTTAGCATGGGTGACGCGGGACCAACGTCTCGGAATTTGGTCGTTGATACTCATCACAGCATTTATCGTGGACAACAGCCAATCGTTCCCCCTGAGCTCATTCGTCTCGTATTGCAGTACCTTGAAGGCGATTATACAACCCTTCTGCAGTCCTCATTGTCTTGCAAACTGTTGCACGCTGAGGCGCAACCAATTATCTACTCCTCGCTGAACAACGACGACCGACCTCCACCAAAACTCTACATCGACAAACCCTCGCTTGCCAAGTTCATTCGAACTATTAAGTTCAAGGAACATACCGGCGTCTTAGAAGATGAAGCAATGCGAAAGATTCTATCCAGGTCATTCGCTCATCATATGCCAAACCTCAAATCATTAACTGTTGATTTCGAGCGTGAACCCCCGAAGGACTTTCTCTCCCATGGGGAGTTTCAGCTGGAAGAACTCTCATTCGAATGTGGAAATTATCTCAAAGACTTTGAAACCACCCTTCGGTATCAGAAGCAGCTGAAGAAACTGAAATCCATGGAATGGGATTCAAGATTACCAGCCTTTCCACTTTCTGTTTGCCCTGAACTCCACACCCTCGAAGCAGATGCATCTGTCATCAAAATCTTTTTGCCCCTGCACAACGTCCGCATTTTAATTTGGAGATCGTTGCATTCCGAATTTAGCCGGCCCCAAGTGATAGATAACTTGGATTATCTCGCGAAAGGATTGAGAGGTCTCAAGTGCCTTCGTTATCCTCTCGCATGGAACCTACCATCGTTACACAATCTTACACTGCATCTGAGCAGTCTGCAATATCTAGCTATAGAGATGCATGTGAGTGTACTACTTAATATATACCATTGATGGTCATCATTCGCTAACCATTTCACTTTGTTCAATAGTTAATGCCGACTGGCCATAGTTCTTTACGCGAATACTCGATTTTGACCGATCTTCCTCAGGATTTAACTGCAATTCCTTGCCTTCGCGGTCTGGTTCTGTCATCATCGCGTTTATATGAGCAATCTGACATTACCACCGATTTTATGGAAGGTATTTTTCAAGGGTGTCCTCGCCTCGAATTCATCGATGTGGAGAGTCATAGACGCAAACCTAAACTTCCCAGAGCCAGATGCTTCACTCGTTGGATTCGGGGCTTTGTTGGAGAGTCATGCACCAGGCAGGAAGGGGAAGTATATTATCGGAGATTGTCAGACTGTTTTCAATCAAGTACTTAGCTGTGCTTCACACCAAAAAATATGATACATAAGCAGAATGCTCGGTCAAATATGCCAAGGTGCTATTGTTGTGATTTAATCTGATCAGCCTTCCTGTGACCGTGCCTGTCAAAAAGCTCAGAACTTAGCTTCTTTGCAAGATGCTGAGAGATGGTTGTATTCTTCAACATATACTTCGCTAAATCGGAGAGCCTCGGCTGGCCAACCGATGAGTGAAACTTCTTCAGAGTACTGTACTGCAAAAGTCTTCAAACACCCTGTCGACAAGTCCATTGGGATTTGATCGTCCGCCGTGAACAGAAACTTTCTGCCCTGATTAAACTCAATTAATAATCTTTCGATTTTTTTTTGACAAGTGTGCAGAATACTTCTCCGATATTGGTACTATCTTTAGCAGATATCTCCAGGAACCCAGCTCCAATAGATTGGGCAAGTTCCTGGCCCTCTAGCAGGGAAGAAATTAGCGATGATAATGGTACCCTCAATCCACAAACTAGTCCCAATCCACCAGAAGCCCGCACCACGCGTCGATAATCAGACTAATCGCATCTATTTCCAACCAGTATGAACGAGCGAGGTGCACTCCTCCGGCGCAGAATTTTGTTGTAGAGACGCGAAACAAAATCAAAGCTCTGGCGGAATGTTATACAGTAGGTAGCTCTATCGCATCTCTGCCTTGTAGCCAGCTTTCATCGAGCGTCCTGTGGTACTAGCATAGTTAGTGAGGCGTGTTTCCAGTCAATGAGATAAAAACCAATATTCATGCTGAGTTTTTCCGATTACAATATGGATGTTTGGGATGTTGTTGTCAACGACAATTGATTTTTATTGCAAGTCTCCAAGTGTAGAATCGTGTTCTTCAACGAAACGGCCATGGACAAACTGAGTCGTCAAAGCGGTCCTCCCAACACCTAAGCTCGTCAAAAGAGGGAGGTTAGATTGGCTCTCCATGAGTGAGCGTTTAGGCAGCGCTGACCCCCATGGCCGAAGACATTCACCGGATTTTGGCTAAAAACGAAGGATTAGTACACAAAGGAAGAAACTATATGAAGAGCAGGTGTACTATGCCTGCCATTACTCCAAACCAACTTTCGAATGTCGAGAATGTCGAGAGGAACATTAGTTTGGTGACAGCTGGACGGCATAGCGAAATAATTCGGGCATCGGAAACACAACGCTCAATTGTGCGTGCGTTGGCGTTGCGGATCGCAACGTCTGTATATTTTGGTCTCGTTGTATACAAAAGGTTTTGTTCAACCAAGCTCCGTTATCGGAATCTACTTTTTGCCTTTCCTCCTTCTGCCCTCAGTTCCACTTGTCTCAGCACCGCTCAACTCATCACCGCTGGTCAGAGTCTTCTTGCCACCCTTGCCTTTCTTGAGATGGTGCTCGGGGATCCATTCCTCTTGATATCCACCAGCACCGGTAGCAGTAACAGCAACGGGTTCGCTAACCGAAGAGGTGCCAGCAACAGCTTTCTTCCCTTTCTTGGGCTGGGGAACGAAAGACACATAAGCAGCGTAGCCGGCGCCGCCCAGAATGAGAAGGACCATAGCGTAGGATGTGAGACTTAAGAAACTGTCAGTAAACACCAAAACATTGGAGAGAAGCCAGCGTACAGTTTGAAATCGAAGATAGAGAAGTCTGGGTCAACGATGGTCACAATACCATCGTAAGCCTCGACTTTGAACTTGCCAGCCTGGAACGATCATTAGTAATGTGGAGGGTTTGATATTAAAAAAAAAAGTACGTACCTCAGTCGAGTGTTCGACCCAGATGTTCAAACGGTGGTCGCCGGGCTAGGGTATCACCAAATTAGAAATATTATTTGCGCCTAGTTTCTTGGGTAGAATACCTTAGTTCTGAAGAGGGTGTTCCTGTCAGATGGACAGAATGTAGGACAGAAACGAATAAGCTTACTCGCTGTAGAAAGAAAATGGAATTTGCATTTTGACATTCTCCAATAGAGGTGCCTTGTATTTCATGGATGTCAACTGATACAATGTCAGATAAGATTTAGCTTTTTCCAGTGAAGCATGTTTCGCAACATACGTTTTTGGTCAGGGCATTGGTATCCGGGTTGAGTAAAGCTGCACTAATAGCTTGGAGAGTAACAGTGTGTTTTGATTTATTCTCCAGAGTAATAACTAAGTTGGTTTTTTGGCCGTTCGTGACATCTGCAACCAAGGTTAGGAGGGTATCGACAGGCGTAGTGATAACTTGGACGGACGGTTGAAGACATTAGATTCAGGAAAAGTCGCGATAGCCAAAACTTCAGGGTCACTGCTGACGGCCTTTTGTGTCGTGTCTACGCAAAAGAACGGAGAGATGTTAGTGGATATGCTAATTAACGCTGCCTCCGACGCGCCACATTTGAAACGCACTTTCGGTCTCAGCCGCCATTGCCAAAGAGAAAGTCGCAAGCGACAAAAGCGAGATTAAAAGACTTCCAAAATGCATTCTGATAATTTGGGGGAGGGTTAAGCCACAAACCGGGAATTAGACCGTTGAGAGTGTGAGGGTACAAGAGAACCTTGGAAGACTTGTTTCTGCTGCCACGTCCATACAAAGGAGGAGTAAATGACACGTGAGCGCATATAGCGGCCCGATCGAGCCCCCTATCGAGGAGAGCTGGAAATTCCTCTCGAAGCGTCTGGATAGAAGGACGATCATCCAAGCACATATAAAGAAGACAGGGACTGACACTGACAAATTAATCTTCGATTTGCACTGTCGACGCTCAGGCCAGACCGATAGGAGGTGGCAACACAAGTGTTAGATTGTTTCACATAAAACTTAGTACATACGCCTGCGCAATTGCAAGATGGCTCAACACTATGCCAATAGACCAAAGGTTATAATAGCTGAATTATACATCTAACTAATGGTACTACTGCTCGGCATACCATAAGCATCCAGTCAGTGTAAGGTAACTCAAGAGTGCCCTACTCAAGCTGCTACATCAAAAGGCTAGATAACTAAGAGATTGCTCATTCAGCCAGTAGGCACTATATACCGCGAATGCAAGGACCAAACTGTTCAAAGGAGTGGGAAATGAATACATGTTGCGCTGACAGAAGACAATGTACGAAATACAAGGTAAAGACCTGTGATAGCAGCAAAGAAGCCTAGTAAGTGCAGGCGAAAGAACAAGACCGTGACTGATAGTGTTCATGCATTGCTTTTCTTCTTCAGTAATCCGTCTTCTGCGTCTGCGATCTGGTCAGGAAGCCAGAAAGCCTGATGGTTCCATGTCAGACAAATTTTCTATGAACGCTAGAGAGAAGAAGCTCACCAGTTCCTGACCTGCGGTGGCCATCATCGCATATCTTGGATTGAACTTAACGCAACGCGCTGGACCTGGGTGGCCATCTAGAACAGTGACAGGTTGTAACTTGACTGGAGACTTGCTCCCTTCAGGGCGCGGCGGAATGTTCTGCAAATCCCAAACCAGGATTCTACCATCCAAACTTCCACCAACCACGTACTTGCTGTCAGGCGTCCATGACACCTCCTCTCCACTCACTCCCTTCTGAACCTCGATGCCCAATTGTTGATTAAGACTCCGCCTTTCCAAACCGACGTGACCTTCCAGTTTAGCAATGAGCGCTCCATCGTACGCGTCCAAAACGTAATGGGCGTTCCCTGAACAACCAACGAGGAGGTGTTTTCCGTTCGTAGAAAATGCCATGGAGGTCATGCAAATCGGGCGCGGAGGGTAGCTAATTTGAGCGAGTGTAGGATCTTCCAGAGGGACAGTAAGGAAAGGAGCTTTGTCGTAGTTGGCTTGATCATACATGAGTATTCGAGAATATTGATTAATTCCGACTGCAAAAACCATTCCTGTTGAGTCGTAAGCCACGATGGGGACTGCGGGTACGGCCAGAAGGCCTCGACAAGTTGGCGCGCGCAAATCCCAAAGCCGAACAGTTCTATCCATAGAGCCAGACATGAAACCATCATCTATAGGTGATATTTCCAGAGATACGACAGTCTCTTTGTGGCCTTTGAAGTATTGGAGAAATTTGTTGTCGTGTAGAGAGGAATATCGAATGGCGTCGTCCTCTTTCGTGGAAGCATGGATAATGGCAGTGTTCTTGTGCGTGAAACGCGGTAGATCGATGCCATACTTCTTCGAGTAAAACAGCTTCTGGTGTCTAACCTTCTCTAGTCAATGGAGCTCTGCGGCGAATGTAAGTAGCGAGCTTACTTTCCGGTCTTGCAGTTGTAAACCCTGAAGCTCTCATCTTCAGCCGCTATGACGAGAGAATCTCCTCGATCGTCAAATGTGATTCCAGTTATGTTTCTGGGCGTGTTATTTGGAGGTTTATTCGAACTCTGAGCTGGCGGGTCGATACAATTCTTGAAGATTTTTGCAGGTTTGAGCTTCGCCTAAAGAGGTATCAAATTTACAACCAAGATATAACCTGAAGTTGTATACACGCACCATAATTTGACCATTGAGGGACAATGTTGGCGGAGGATTAGCATTACTGCTGGAAGGCTGAGCAGGAGCCATTGTCCGGAGGAAAACAAGGCGTCAAATGATCGGAGCCCATGAACCTGGCAGCAGCCGGGCCGGCGCGGAATCCAGTCATCTTTCTCCTTCTCTTGCCATCATGAGCGAAGTTGACGAGTCGGCAAAGCTATGGAAGGTCAACAGAACGATTCACGAGCTTGTAAAAGATAGAGTCAGCATCAACCAGGACAGATTTATTGCAATTTCTGGCTGATTATGCGTCCTCAGGGATTTTTGGTCTCGGACGATGAGTTGCAGATGGACCTTGCAAGGTTTCGCGACATTTATGCTCATAATGGCGCAGTCGAGTGAGTAGACTGTCAAATTTAAACCAGAACTTGTAACTCAATCAAATAAAGTCGAAATCGGCTTAACTTCTACACTACTTCACGAGTGAATCCAGCCGACCAAATTTTTATATTCTTCTCTGAAGAACGAAGTGTTGGTGTCAAAACGATGAGAAAGTGCGTGCTTTGGACTTGGATATTTCAATTCTTGGCTAATCGAAAGCGAATAGACTCCTCAATATTCTAGAGGACAAGAAAATCCAACGAGGAATAATTGTCTTTCCCGGTAACATGACGCCTTCTGCCCGGAAGGTAGGCCGCGCACTGATTCTGTCGAACAACCTTTACTCAAATTTTGTGGAGGTCATCGTCGCAATGGCCGCTGAATACCGACTGGAAGAATTTGCCGAGGCAGACCTACTCGTAAACATTACACACCACACTCTTGTCCCCCGACACGAAGTTCTAACTTCGGAGGAGAAAAAGATTCTCTTGGAGAAGTAGTACGTCCTTTAAATTCCTTGTTCGGCTCCTCGTTGCTCAACATTCCTTAGTCGTCTGAAAGAAACGCAACTACCACGTATCCAAATGGCCGATCCCGTGGCACGGTATTATGGCTTACGCCGCGGTCAAGTTGTCAAGATTACGAGGCCTAGTGAAACGAGTGGACGATATGCTAGCTATCGGATATGTTTCTAGATCGTTGTCGCATGACTTGTTGCGTGTGCTATCATACTCTTTTGATTTGTTTTATTTTTGTAGCATTTTGGGGACGTTCTGTGATTGTGATTTCCTCGAACGCAACTTCGAGGACATTGAATTCGACTTTTTCAACTTTGAAAGGTTCTTACTGAGTTACACCATCCTCGGTTGCCGTGGAACTCATTCATGTCGAATGTAAAACGTCCATAGCGTCTGGTTGTTGGCTCATTATCCGCGATCTGTGAGTTGCTTCGAGTCGCAATCTGGCCTACTTACCTTTAGTGTTGATGACCTTACCTCGTAGCTAAAGGTCCTCCCTTTCAATTGAACTTCCAAAAGAACACGTTCCAAAGCTTGAGAAAACGCTGCGGCTATTCTCTTTGGGTAGCTTGAGGCATTGCCTGTAATCAACGACGTCTACCAGTTACCAACAGTTGCAATCACCGGTCGTCTGTGCCCTTGATTATCACTCTCAATGACCGCCCAACTCCTCAAGCTAACTTAAAACTCTAACCTCAGATTCAGCACAGATTTGTACCACCAGGTAATGATTCTAATGCACCATCATGTCCGGTGTTCCAAACTCGACTCAGCCCATTGATCCTTCGGTCTCGAGATCATACTGTACCGGACCGCTTTACCTCAGAACGCATCCTCTTTGCCCTATATCACCCTTCAGTCTTTTTTGAGCTTGTTCCGCCTCCTGCAAGTGCACCTCCAATTCCTGAATCCACCCGGAGGTCGATGACGACGTGCTCGTAGCTTCTATGTACCTTTTCGAGACAATGGGCTATGAAAGCCTTCCGGTGGCAGTTTTCCGGTCTGCACAACATTGAACAGAGAGACAGGCACAACTGTTCGACCTATGTCCGCTGTACGTAACTGCCGCTCCAGTGCAAGCGGCATCTTCCTCGCTTAATTACCTGATAAGTTAAGATAATTATGGCGTCAGCGTCTCTGCGTGTAGAGTGAAAACTGAATCTCAACAAATCCAGCCTTCGAGGTAAATTTGCTAGAATAATTTCTCGTATCTTTTGTTATATGGCTGAACAGAGGCCCTTTACTAAATAAAAGATTGAACGTCCGAGTTACTCAGAAAACCGGCGTTTATAATGTTTCTACTAAACGAATAAAGAATTTCCAGTAGCGAGGATTGTCTTGGACATGTTCAAGAGCCATCCGGATCTTTTCTCCATGGATCGTCGTAGAGAGTGTAATCCCGAGGTTGCGAATAAGGCCACTCGTGTATAGTCAACTGGCCGAGGTCTTCGTATGTATGTTCAAGCCGAAAACAATGAGTTCATCCAAGGAGATACGACGCTTCACGAAGAAGCCAAGGATATCTCTTGCAATGGATAATTTCTGTGTCTTTCTTCGTTGGCAAAACTCCCATTCCAATACTTCGGTATCTTTGATTAGTGAAAATCCATATACAACGAACACTGGCATGCGCTCAGCATGGTAAGGCAAGGGCACTACATCCAAGCGATTAAACTGTCTCCTTCACCTCTGGGAAATCCGCGGACGAACGTTTGGAGGTATATATGTAATTCAAATTATTTTAACTTTGCCAAAATTCACAGAGCGTCCGCATGGTATTTAGAATCCTTATTAGGTCCATATGGAGGTGAATCGACCACCAGAATGTAAATTTGCGCTTGTAAAGCCAGTTGGGATGGATTTCCCAATGCTTTATCTTCTTGCGCACCAAGTGCTGTTTGGCCCTGTCCGTTGGCCGTGGCATTTGCTACAGAAGTCCGACATGACTGTAAAGTAGTTTTGCGCTACCGGAGAGCCTATGGGATAAAAAATAGTTATTTCAATCAATTGTTTATTTATTGGTGTTCTCAAACTTAGCTACAGAAGAACGCGTTTATGCCTTGAGTTAGGAATGTGGGTGCATGGTATCTACTCTCTGTAAGCCAATCACAGCTGAAGCTACCCCAGATCTTTGTCTCAATAAGGGCTGCTTCAACTGCTCTGCTTCCCTTGTTTCTAACAACTTGGATTTCCAGAACGAGCAAACAGTGATGGATACGTTTTAGGAAGGTGAGCTGCTCGAAATGGAAGATAACAAGCAAGACCAAACAAACTACAAATGGAGACAACCTAAGAAAAAGACTGATCTACCGTGTCAAGCGCTCTCCGCGTGCCTTCTCAAATGTCCGTTTAACCTTTCTGGCTCTATATGGTGTTGCCTTGCTAACATGAACTGTCTAAAGCGCGGAATATACACTTTGGGTTACCTGTTGATTCTTCGAATAAATCTTGAGATCGGAGAGGTTCTCGTAATAGGCTTGCAGATTAGATCGGGTCCTCGCTGCAATCTTTCCGAGTTCAGGGGCAACTCTAGTAGAATGAATGCTTCCAGTGCTGGTTCAAAATTCATATAAGAGGACTATGGGCAAAGACATCAACCTCATCTTCAACCCCAGGGTTTCCGAGACATCCCTCGCATCACTCATACTCTCAGTACTCGAAACATGTCTCCATCTGTTCGTCAATTCCGCCTCCCAGATCTGCTTTCTGCCTGCCCATTAAAAGATGGTACTAGCCCACACTACAAAGAGGCAGCTGCTGAGTCTCGAGCTTGGATCAACAGTTACGACATCTTCACCGATCGCAAACGCGCCTTTTTCATCCAAGGACAAAACGAACTCTTATGCTCTCACGTTTACTGCTTTGCCGGCTACGAGGAACTTCGAACGACCTGTGACTTTGTAAGTTGCTTTGATAGATACACGACTCTCAGTCTCATCTGTCTGTTGTTCAGGTTAATCTCCTCTTCGTCGTTGACGAAGTGAGCGACGAGCAGAACGGCATGGAAGCTCGTGCAACTGGTCAAGTTTTTGTCAACGCCATGAAGTACGGCGACTGGGACGATGGCTCGATCCTCGCAACAATCACTAAAGAGTAAGTTATTGCTCAACAATTGGAGCTCAGTTAAACCAACGAATTTTGTAGATTTCGTGCACGATTCCTCCGTTTGGCTGGTCCCAACACTGTCAAACGTTTTGCTGACCAGTGTGAAACATACACTCAATGCGTTGGCAGGGAAGCAGAACTGCGGGAACGCAACGAAGTTCTTGGGGTTCAAGATTTCGTACCTCATCGTCGCCAGAATAGCGCCGTCCTCCTCTGCTTCACTCTCGTCGAATATATCTTGGGTCTCAATCTCAAAGATGAAGTTTATGAAGATGAGACGTTCCAGGAGGCCTACTTTGCAGCGTGTGATTACGTTTGCTGGTCCAATGTAAGTGGATTACATCTAGCCTCGTAAGCAATGGCTGACTTGATCTCACAGGATGTCTACTCTTACGACATGGAACAATCGAGGGGCCTTATAGGCAATAACATTGTCACCGTCCTCATGAACGAAAGGGGCATATCTCTTCAAGAAGCATCCGACTACATTGGCGCCTATTGTGATGGACTCCTCAAGAGGTATCTTAACGCCAGAAAGCGCATTTCTCTTTCACTCGGTCTAGAGGCAGCACAATTTATCGATGCCGTCGGACAATGGATGATTGGAAACCTGGTGTAAGCACCCTTTCATGTCATTCGCTTACTTGAATGAGGCACTCATCATTCCCTGTAGATGGAGCTTCGAGACCGTGCGCTACTTCGGCCCTAGTCACCTTGAAGTCAAAGAGACAGGAATAGTCTATCTGCGTCCTCAGGCGCGGTTCGATGACTCTGGGTCTGAGTCATCGGACGACGAGTGCTGATCTGCCTCCTAACTCATATTGCTGTCCAGCCTATCCAACACCTAGGATTTACAGACTAGCCCTTCTGCACTAGACACCTTACTATTCAGTATCTTTATTATGGTCTACTATCTTGTACTACTATCTTGAATTCGAATAATTTTTGCTACAAATTTTCTTCATATTCATGTCTAAAACAATTTATCACATCGAGGCTACAAATGAGCTACTCGACAGTTTGTATTGTCAATCCTGAGTGTTCTTCTCTATCTAGAATAGCCGGACGCAACTCATGGTCCAATAACACCGAGTTTCGATAATGACGGATTTTCAATCCTAAGAACGAGAATTCCGTATACGACCACACGAGGTAGATGTCATCAGGATCTACCACCGCCCTGATTCAGAAGACATCTTGTGGCGTATCGTTAGCTCACCTAGTCATGGTAATCTAAGATAGTTTGAGAACATGGATGTCATTATCTATGCATGGGCGCTTCTCATTGCTATATTTTTTCTTATGTTGCGCTTGGTACTAGTTGTGGCTGATCTTAACAGATTTAAGCAAACATGATAGACTGAGAAGTGGAAGTTGGATAAGCGATGACGATAAGGGAAAGAGAAGTGCTCTATTTTTCAAACGTATAACCATCGACCAAGTCCGGTCGCCCACTCTGGCAACTCTGCAAGATCTGCCGACACGAAAGGAGCTCTCAAGGGGTCAAGATCGCCATCATTTCCCTCTTCTGAGGAGCTTTCCCGAGGTAAAGGTGTGTCCGGAGGGGTCACTTGTCCAAAGCCTTCAGGCGCATGCTCAGGGCGAGATCTCCGGTTCCTATGTTCGGCATACGGGGACAAGATTCCGAGTCCACTCCCACCTACGGATGTGAGATAGGGTTGGAAGCCTTCGCGGATCAAGCCATCAATGAGATCCTGTAATTGCTCGTCTTTGAAGTCTACACATAACATTCGTTCCGCGTTAGCCTCGTGCTTCATTTCTAGACGTTAATGGAAGATAGTCCTCACCATCTGGAACAAGCGTTACGGCGCAGCCCCCACCACCAGCACCAGTGAGCTTGGTGGTAAGAGAGTAGGGATTCTTGGTACGCTCTCGAATTGTCTCTAATGCGGCATGAGATACTCCAAGGGTCACAAGGTGGCGGTGGTTCTCATCCATGAGGGCCTGATGACAAGTTTACTCAACCAAAGGTATCAATGAATCTGGACTCATTCACTTACAGATAGAGCAGTTAGTAAAGAGTCGCGAGACAGTTCTGGATCCGCCAACGCCCTGCGCGCCTCATCACTGATGCTCTGAATAGATTCCAAAATACCATTGACGAGGTCGGGTTCCTGAAAAGAAAGGATAGAGAATTCATCAGTCATCGCCAAATCCATAGTCACATTGTAACAACTACCCACGTTGGCCTTTTTCTCGCCAACACCTGCAACAAGTTTCTTCGTATCTCGAGGGACTTTTGAATTAGTCAACAGGAACTTCAACGATTTGAATCTGGGGTTGTCGATGAAGTTTGGGGTATACAGATTTTCATCAGCATACATTCGATTCGTCAAAGAGCGAGGAGCAAAAGCTCCGGAGCTCAACAACAGAGCAAGACAGCTTACCCCTGGATGCTTTCCATTCCACTCTTCTTTCCGAATCCAGCACGAGTGTAGGCAAGTGCTCCTCCAAACACAGCGACACTGTTATCCACACCACTTGGGTTGCCATGAAGAATCTTCTCCGCCACAAACGCCCATCTGTTAATCTCCTCTGCCGTTGCAGGAGGAATGGCGCGTCGACCTTGATGCGAGATATGGATATGGTCAACTGAGGCCGGTGCTGGTAATTTGGGTAAAGTGATGCGTTTGTGAACGAGTAAAGTAGCTGTGGCGATACAAGCGGAGTATGACGCTGAAGATCCCAAGCCGGCGCTAACTGGTAAAGTTGACCGCGTCGAGAAATTGAGAGTCGGCCTAAAATCGAATCAATGAGCCGACTGCCATGCAAGGCATAACAAGATAATGAAAGCAGCGGGTCCGCGGAGGAATAAAGGGGCAGATGAAAGATCCTAACCCCGCAAAGGTTGAAGGTAAAAATAGTGGATGAATACGAACCGGTCTTCATCCCTGCTCAAGATCATGTAGAGATACAGGAACACCATAGCAGACACTTTGGCTGCCTTCTGCTCGTCATCTATCCCCCCGAGCGCTCGCTGAGTTAAAGCGTTTAAAAGCTTTTGATCAAGTTCGTCGGGGTGTACCTGGCCGACTCCTATGGGCGTTACTGCATCCCAGGGTAAACTATCAACGTCCCATTCGTGATACAAATTGCCAATATCATGTAGGTGCACTGAAATCTTGCCGTCGTTTCTGGGTGTTGCCAGTCCATAACAGCGTAGGTCAACCGAAGCGGCAACAGCGGTCTACAAAGGGGCAAGAGAAAAGACATGAAGTCATATCAGCTCTAAATGCTCTCAGTGATTGAAGGTTAGACCAATCTTCAAGAGTGGATCATCTGAGGCTAGAAGTCCCAGTTGAAGCTCGGACTCGTCGATCCCGGTGTGCTTAGCGCAACACTCATTACCGGAAGGACTTAATTTGAGTGCCATCGGCATCGGAAAGGTAATCTCAACCTCTACCCCTGGCCTTGAGAAAAACAAGCTCAAGAAGATTACACTCACCACACCATGAACCACTGCATGTTCACCAAAGAGGATGACTTTCCCCGGTGCGCTGACAAACCACTCGGAAGGCTGCGAGCGACCCTCGAGGCGGAGTTTCTGAACTGCTAGCGTTAACGCACTATCGTCCGGAACTCTGACGTATTTGTTTTGTGAAGGGTCCAGTGCGATGGCGCCTGCGTCGATCAGGGCTCGTTCTAGGTCGTCCAGGAGGTCGTGCGAGTCTTCGATACCGACACAGAGACGTATCAGATCTTCAGGTAGACCACGAGCCGCTCTGGTTGCTGGATCGATTGATGCGTGCCTTGAAAGAGAAAATCAGTCTGGATAGGAGTTGAAGAAAGGTTTAAACGCACGACATGACACAAGGCATGCTGATGAGACTGTTCACGCAACCAAAGCTGACGCTAATACCCCACAGCCTGGTGCTACCCACTATCTTCTCGCTTAGCTCCTTGTTCCCAGTCTCAAAGCTCAAGACAGCACCATTCCCATCTGCAATCCGTTGGTGGACGCCGGCGCCTGGGTGATCAGGTAGTCCAGGGTAGTGGACAACGAATCCAAGATCGTGCAAATACTCCGCAACAAGTTGGGATGATTGCTGTTGCCTATCCATACGAAGAGCAAGCGTCTTTATACCCCGCAAAAGGAGGAAGGAGTCGATCGGCGTTAAAGCATTGCCGACTGAATTGACGATATGCGCCAACTTTTGGGCAATATCATCTCGGTTACATGTGATAGCACCAGCCATGAGGTCGTGGTGTCCGCTAAGATATTTGGTGGCACTGTCATACACGATGTCTGCACCGTGTTCGAGAGGTCGTTGGAGGTAAGGGCTCATCATGGTGTTGTCGACGACAACAATAGCATCGGGTACGCGTTCTTTGACATCCTTGCTAATCGTAGCGATATCGACGATCTTGAGGAGAGGATTGGTCGGGGTTTCGAGGAGAACCATGGCTGTTTTTCCAGGGTGTAGGAACTCGTGTAGGAGTTCAGGCTTTGTGGTGTCGACATGGTGGACGACGACGCCGACATGCGTTCTGATGTAGGTCAGAAGACGGTTAGTGCCACCGTACAGATCGTCTCCCGCGATAACTTCATCGCCAGGTTTTAGAAGCCGCAAAATTGAGTCACAAGCAGCCATCCCCGACGACACAGTGAATGCATGGGCCGCAGATGAGATTTTGGCGATATGGTGCTCTTCATTCATGTCAGAATTCGAGAGTTAGGAGTTCAGGCGATTGGGAACATACGAAGATGGCTTCTGGTTGGATTCCCGCTCCTAGAGTAATCGTATTCGCCAGCAACACCTTTGAAAGTGGCTGTTTGGTAAATTGGGACCGAGCTGCTGCCGTACTGATCTTTCATATCTGGATTTTCGACTGTCGCACATAACGTCGAGAAACGATATGGTTTACGCGGTCGTAAATGCCTTGGTGATTCTGGTTCTGGAGTCGGTAGGTCGTGCACTGGTAATTTCCCTGCAGCACGGGAGTCAATAGACGGTGCCATTTTGACGACGTTTGGAAGTTCAGCTGACGCTGAGGATTTTCGATGTCAGTTTGAATCCTAGAGAGAATAAATTTTAACGGTTAAGAACGGAAGATAGACTTGAGATGTTGGAGGTAAGAAGACAATAATATTCTGGTCGGATTCTTCATTCCAATGCGGCATGGTCATACGTTTTGGCCAATGATGGCGTGCTCGCTCCTTACCCGCGTTTACCATCACTATTCGGCCGAGAGTTGACCTCCAACCACATTCATGCCGCCAAAACCAGGAAAGAAACAACGTAAGCCTTCTTCTGGAAATCATATGCATTTCGTATTTTCTTCTAATAGTCGCTCGCCAGGCTGCTGCTGCCGCCCAAGCACTTGCTCCTGAAGTCATCGCGAAAAGAACAAAAAAGCATCTTGACGAACTAGAGGTGCGAGCCTTCGATATTCATTTTATGAAAATGCCGGTCTAACGTGCGTCACGGATAGCGTTCAAATTATGCAGAACCAACTCTTCTGGCGGGTGTAGGAGAAGAGGATGAAGAAGGGGGTAATAAATATGGCAAAGGCCGCGGACGGCAAACAATTTCAGACAAGCGCCAGCTCGACATTCCCGGCAATTCTCCAGCTGCCAGAAAGAAAAAGTCGACAATGAATGTACGGACGGCGCTGCTTTACCGCAAGAATCTCGCGACTCTTATTGAAGAATCTGTGCGCTGAATAGATCCATATTTTTACGCAACAAGGTCTTCTGACTTCATTTCTAGAACATCACCGCCTTGCCGTCGAATATACCAACATATCTCACGGCTGTGGCCCCTCCATCTCCATACCCGCCACGCTTGATCTGCTCTGTATGTGGGTACAAGGGATCGTACAAGTGCCGTCGGTGCGCGATGCCATATTGTGACCTCAATTGCGAAAGCGTTCATGCTGAAACGCGATGTGAGAGAAGGGTAATTTAGCTACACCTTCTGGAACAAGCTTTCCCCGGTTTTCCAAAATTACGGAGCGCCTGTATCCTGCCCATCTCATTAAATCTGACTTTGAGCGTCAGCGCTTTCCCCACACCCACAGTACTTGCAACTGTATCAGGTGTCTATAAAGAGGTTATTTACTGCCTACCAGAATCTAACGATCCATTAGGATGTTGATCGGCCGAAAGTCCGATAAATAACATTTCCCCTAAAGAGCCTAAAGCAATCGTGACTCGCCCATAAATTTCAGCAGCTCAAACATTTTTAGATCAATACATCCATCTTCCCCTTCTACACCTCCGATCCTTTTCCACAAAATGTGCCCCCACGACAACGCCAGTACCCCTACACAAGACAAATCTGAGATGGTTGAGATACCAACCTCAAACGGTGTCAATGTCAACGGCGCTCAGAAGAGAGGGACGGACAGCAACCAAAATGCTAATCGTCGTGCTCAGCTAGATCAACAGAAGTCAAACCCTTACGCTCCAAGAGCAGCTGATTTCCTCTCAAATATCTCAAACTTTAACATTATCGAAAGTACTCTAAGAGGTACGTCAGACGGACCCCTTGACTTCCTTTCTTCTTTGTCGCAAGATCGGCCCTGACGTCCTCAATGATGCTTTGTTACAGAGGGTGAACAATTCGCCAACGCTTTCTTTGATACCAAAACCAAGATTGCTATTGCCAAGGCACTCGATGCCTTTGGTGTTGAATATATCGAGCTTACATCGCCAGCTGCTTCTGAAGCATCTCGGTTAGACTGTGAAGCAATCTGCAAGCTCGGTCTGAGAGCCAAAATCCTCACACATATCCGATGCCACATGGACGATGCACGGATCGCTGTAGAGACCGGTATGCGTCATTTTCCTCCCTTCCTTTATAGTAATGCCTAACTCAATCGTGCGTTTCAGGTGTGGACGGCGTAGACGTTGTCATCGGTACTTCCTCCTTCCTCCGTGAATTCTCGCACGGAAAAGACATGACCTACATCACCAAAACCGCCATTGAAGTGATCGAGTTTGTCAAATCCAAGGGAATCGAAGTCCGATTCTCTTCAGAAGACTCCTTCCGCTCCGACCTCGTCGACCTACTCTCCATCTATCAAACGGTTGATAGGATTGGAGTCAACCGTGTTGGTATCGCTGATACCGTCGGCTGTGCCAATCCCCGACAGGTCTATGATCTCGTTAGGACACTCCGGGGAGTGGTTTCTTGTGATATCGAAATTCATCTACACAATGATACCGGGATGGGTACGCCAAATTTTCTTGACCGAGGTTTAAGAATAACTTTCTGATCGGTTACTTTCTGGATATAGCCATTGCCAATGCTTATACTGCTCTCGAAGCCGGAGCTACTCACATCGACACTTGTAAGTGTTTTCAAACTACCAGATTGGCCTGCGGTATCGTTCTGATTAGCGAAATATAGCGGTGCTCGGTATCGGTGAACGAGTTGGCATCACTCCGCTCGGTGGACTTGTCGCATGTCTGTATGCTGCCAATCCGGAATACGTCAAGTCCAAGTATAACCTTCCCATGCTTCGAGAGATTGAAAACTTGGTTGCTGAAGCTGTCGAGGTCAACATTCCGTTTATGAATCCAATCACGTACGTTTGGGCATCTCGCATCTTGCATTTAATCTGACAGATCTACAGAGGTTACTGTGCTTTCACTCATAAGGCTGGTATTCATGCCAAAGCCATTCTCAACAATCCAAGTACATATGAAATCCTCAAGCCTGAAGATTTTGGCCTTACCCGATATGTTTCCATTGGGTGAGTTATTTTCATCGCTCCGGCATGCACTTATTCAAAAGGATAAATTACCAGACATCGCTTGACGGGGTGGAATGCTGTCAAGTCACGAGTTGAACAGCTTGGATTGGAGCTAACTGACGAAGAGGTATGCCTTCAGCTTTGTGACATCTTTCATGCATTGCTGATATCGATGCGTTCTTTCATAGATCAAGGACGCTACAGCTAAAATCAAGGAGCTCGCAGATGTCAGGACACAATCAATGGACGACGTCGACTCGTTGCTCCGGATATACCATATTGGTATTCAATCAGGCGAGCTTGCAGTTGGACAGAAGGAAGCTCTGGACCGTCTACTCAAGAAGCATCGTGACGAAGCCCATGGGCGTGCATCCAGCCCTTCGACAGAGAGATCGTAGTTGATGTCGGTTTAGCAAAGTACAAAAAGGAAGCACAATCAGCAAAAACATGTATTTTTAATGCCATGTAAAATTGCTCGTCGAGGGCTGCTAGTATCCATTGAGAATTTCTCGAGAACGCATTTTTTTCCGTTTGTTCCGACCTCATTGAAAGTCTTGCCACTTGGCAGATCAAGTCGAAATACTTGATTACCGGTATAGTTGTGAAGAAATTGGACGAAAGAGCAAAATCTATGAACAAAATTCTGTCTTGGGAACCATAAACATGCTGGTAGAAATGCTTATGGCCAGATAATTGCTCCGATGTTCGCCCTTGCCGTATAGCTCAGTTGGTAACACAAAACGGGGTGCCCAGAATAATCAATGTTACCGAGGTTGTGCTGAGCCCATTAGTTCGAACCTCTCTCGGTACAGTATTCTAAATCTTCGTGAGCCTTCTGTACGCTGGCAATGTGGTGGCGTCAACCGGGATCCTGGGGCCAGAAAGGCCGTGCCTCATCAGGCAGAGCATACCAGCTCAGAGGTGTACACGACCACATCAGTCGAGCGCGTACAGCGCGAGCAATACCAGCTCATATACATACATACAGGATGTAGGCGCAATACCAGCTGCCGAACCTGTTTTTGCTCATAGAGTAAGCTTTAGTTCTGTTATTTTATTTTATTTCTATAACTGGGATTATGATGGAAACAATAGCGGAGTTTGAACTAGGGAATACTCGAAACTCATCCCCAATCATTCAAAGAATAAATTAACTTCGTCAGTCACCAACCCCTTTTAAAGCATAAATTTAAACACAAAAAAACCCATGATGGTAAAATAAAAGTAACCTCGTACAAAAATACATGCAGGTGGTTATATCAAAGTAAGATATAAGGATGTTGTATATAGTTAAAGCAGGTGTGTGTTATTACTGTTCGTGTGTATCATGAAGTTCCCAGTTTCTGGAAGATTTCGTCCAAAGTCTTGAAAGCGACGGGCTTGACGAGGCTGCAAAATAAATGAAAGTCGGCCACAAAGACAAAAGCCACGAGAGAACAGCTTACTATCCATCAACCCCGGCCTCAAAAGCCCGCCTTTTATCTTCTATAGATGACATTCCTGTAAGCGCCAAAATGCGCGCTCGATCGCTCTCTACGAAAGGTCTCTTCTCTTCTTCAATCTTGCGGATCTCGGAGGTAGCTCCAACGCCTGGTAACGTCAAGTAAGTCGTTATAAACATGCAGAAGTTTGGAAGAGTGACATACCATCGAGTATGGGCATTGATAGGTCCAGAAGCACAACGCTAAAGTGGAGTAGTCAGACATGAATATTGAGAAATGTAGCTTGATCATACTCGAATGGCCCCTCTCTCTCAAATACCGTCACTCCATCACGTCCGTCGACTGCTGACCGGAAGTCGTAGCCCTAAGCGTCAGTTAGTAAGTCATCGATACAGAAGTGTAGCTTGACCAGATCGGTACATACCTTATTTGTTAACCATTTGATTCTATTCATAATCATCGTTAAGACTTCAACTGCAGATAGAGTACAAGAAAGCTCACAGTAAGTTCCGGAGTATACTATTATCCTCAACGACGAGAACCTTGAACCTCCTCTCGGCGTCAAGAGTCCCAATAGATGCTTTGAGTAACGTTCCACCTGAACCGATGGTTATCGTTGGGACAGGTGTGTCAGGATCAGGTTCATCAACAATATTACTCGTCGAATCAGGGGTTGGAAGTCGCCACAGGTTGGGTACAGTATGCGCAGTCGAAGACCGAGGTGTCAAGATTGGCCTTGCACGAACTCGTCGAGCATGCGTCTCTTCCGAGTTTCGTCTAGGAACGTAACCTGTCGGAGGTATTTTACTGAGGGAATTGTGCTGGTTATAGCCACTGTGGGGGGCTTCTCCGTTTAGGACGATGGCAGAAGATGACCCCGAATTGGAAGATGATGATGAGGAATGAGATTTGGCGATGGCGAGAGCGTGCACGCTGAGCTTCAACAGCACTCGAAGACGAGAAGGACCAGCAGGCTTGTACAAGAGCCGACAAAAGCCTCCGATTCGCTCGTGTTCGGTCGATATTGACATAAGCGCCGGATTACCCCTTGAAGATGAGAGGACGATGAAAGGGCGACTAATGTCCCGCCGTTCAGTTGCAGCAACCACCAACGACGCGTCCTCGTTCAAGATAAGAATATTCCCAATGGCCCGATCCACAATCTCAAAGTCCCACCACGACGTGAGATACATTTCCAGAGTGCTCTTCAAGAGTTGTATGCCTTTGTGCAGCTCTGAAAAACCAACGAGCGAAACGGCGGGCAGTGGATCTGGATCGTTTTCTCTGAAAGGTTGCATCTCCGGAGGAATCTGGGTCGAGGCACTTTCAACTATTTCAACCGGGAAAGTGACTTTGATCTCCGTTCCTACGCCCTCTTCGCTCCACACGTCGACCTTACCGCCAACAGTTTCAGAAGTGACGATACTACTGACGATGGCCAGGCCAAGACCAGTGCCAGTTTGCAAAGGATTCTCTTGAGAGAACGGGTGAAACAGTTGATTCTAAGGGTCTGTAAGCATCTCTTAATGGCCAAGACTAGATTTGAACCTACCTTCAAGAAGTTTTGACTGATGCCCTGCAGAGGAAGGTTTCAGGCATTGTGTCAATCTGTAAATAATTGATACGGACCTTTCCAGTATCGAAGACAGCTAGCTCAACCATGACTCTATCCGGGGGATCGCTCTCTGCTGGCGGTAATTGCCGAAGTACGACGTGAACGTAACCATCCTATAGAACAGTCAGCTGAAGTGTACCAAAGGGTCAAAATATAGACATGCCGAGGTGAACTTTAAGCTGTTACCAAATAAATTCATCAGGACGCGGCGAATTCCACCTCTTTCGCATTTCACAGTCCAGCCCTATCGGCGAATCAGATTAAGGTCAAAAAGTAAAACGAAACAATTCACTAACCTGAGATCGATGGCCAACGTCCACAATTGCCTCAACATATCTCGAGCGAGTTGTGGTAACTGGAGATCCTTGATCATCTCGAGGCGGTGAATAGACGCTACCGATCCCGTTATCACCCATGATAGCCGATCTGGCTCTAAACCCAATCCAGCAACCATCAACGGCTTCTTCAACTAGTTGCAAGAGGTCGACCCTGTAAGGAAGAGCAAGCGCCCACATGTGAGTAAACTAGAATACTTCAAAAATCTTGAAGACGGACTGTGTAGGGAGAATAGAATTTTCCACACCACCCGCTTTGCCCGAGCCACTTAGTTTGGTGAAGTCGAGCACATGGTTCACAGTTTCTACAAGGGACGATCCACAAGCCTGGACCGTCTGCAAGAATGAAGCTTGCGACGGGTTTAAGGCGCTTTCGCTCAAAAGTTCGGCAGCCGCCAAGATCTAGAGGTCGAGCCGTATCGGTAAGAAGAGACAAAGGGGTTGCATTTATGAGACATACCCCATGAAGCGGTGTCCTCAATTCGTGTGAGATACTAAGGTGCCAAAAAAAAATTCGGAGTTGGCTTGGTAATGTTATATACTGAACTGCTCACTTAGAGATGAATAGACCTTTAGCTTTGTCAGCCAGAAGCATCCTCCGCTTCAATACCGCAGACAGAATGATGACTCCAATGGCTCGCAAGTACGAAAGTTCGTGGCCTTCGAGCTAAAACATGTGAGACACTGCACATACATTTCAAGAAGAGACATACAGATCGTTTGGCTTGCACAGTTGCATTAAAGGCGCACAGTAATGCAAATGGCCGCTTATCGATGTTGAAAATTGGGACCACTATAAAAGCTCTTGGTCAAGAACCATCCCTGTCGAAACGCGAAAAGCTTTCTGACTCAGCGCATATTGAACATGGGTTGGCAGGAATGGCTTGAAGCTATGTGGGATAATCCCCTCTGATATCCGTCCATCAGGATACTTCTGGAAAAATGCGAGTAGATTGTGACATTCATCCATGGACAACTGTCTTCTCGTCAACTCCTTTCCTTGATCTCCATGATGCATAGTGATCGACACTGTGCTGTCCGTGGTTATCGATTCCAAGACTTCACAATGCGAAACGTCCATGACAACGACGCCTTCGACGTCCAGAGTTCGTTGAACAAGTTTGGCTGCCCGGTCATAAACTCTTTCCATAGATGTACCAAGGTGGACGTCTGGTCTATCTTGCCCGTTAGGATCAGTGTCGATCTCCAAGCATTCGCGACTAAATTGCTCCATGGAAAGTTGAATCTTTTCTCGAATCCGCAGTTGGATTTTATCCCGCCATAGTTCCATTTCTCGCATTGTAATAGCCTTAAGGATATATTCAGACAAGCAGACAAGGCATAGTTATAGAACGAACCGCAAATTCCTTGAGAGCATGCCTGTGTCGAGGTGAGAATTCATCTCTGGGTTGGTCATCAATGAGCACTAGTCTGTAATGGAATAATCAAAACGTGCAGCAGAAGAATATATGGTTTGAAGCTCACGCTCCGATATTGTAGCCATCCTGCGTGCGTAATGGTGCTCCTGCATAGAATCTCACTGGGAGTTCACCACATGAGTTGGGCTGTGGAAGTATACGCTAGATTTTAGTCAAGGTCTTACTTGAGATTCAAAGAAATCCCCACGTTATTCGCAAACCTCCAATCATTGTGACAATCTAGAATAACAGTGGGCTCGTCATTTCTACGAGGTAAGGTCAGAGTTAGGTCTCATATGTAGTCGTTGAAGTACCTCTGCAATATCGCATGAGAACAGAGAGATTTGTCGCGTGAAGATCCTGTGACGTCCCAGCCCCCTGTAGAAGCCAAAAATATCAAATTCCTGGGTTCAACCTCTTGAGTCGAAAGCTTTGCTTACACTTCGTCTTAAACCATCTAAACAGAATCGAGAAGAAGAGATTTATCGTTAGTATTTTTCCAAATTGAAGAATAAATCACTTACAGCTCGTCGTCATCGACTAGGGATATGAGAACGCCTCTTGTGTTAAACACCAGCTTAACAAGATGTGCGATCCGGTCAAAATTATGGTCTGGACTTGTATGCCAAATATTGAATCTGTGAAATATGCATTAGCTCATTGTCAAGAGACACGCCAATCAATACGCCGAAAAGCCGACTACTATAAAGCGAATAGTTTGGGGTGAAATTTTCGTGCTCACTTATGCAGGGCTCGTCTCCGTTCAAGCTCGTCAGGGGGCCTAGGAGCCACCAGATACCCCAGTGTGTGGAAATTCTGCTCGAACTTGGTCATCCAAGTTGATTTTCTGGCGTTATCAGTCGAGACAATTCGCCCTCCAACGTGGCGCGATTCTTGAGGACTGGTGACAGGTAATGGTGATGACGCTTGTCGAGTTAAAGAAACCCTCCTATTTGGAGGTGCTGGTACCGATCGTGTTTGGCTTGGAAGATCCGTCGATTCATCGGCGGCATATGTCCGAGGTGGTGGCATCGTCGAATGTGGATTGGAAGAGGGTCGTGAAAGTTTCTCATCGCTTGAAGACCGCGTTGGTGGTCGAGCATTACCAAAGTAATCGGTTGGTGGAGCAACGGTTCCATCATGATTCTGATTTTGTAAAGCCGGCGCCGTGGCTGGAGGAAGTAGTGGCACGACAAGAGAAGGACCATTAAGAGGCGCATGTATAGATACCCAAGGGTCATTCCTCTGATTGGCAGTATTTGGCGATGTGGAAGCAGGCAAAGGCTCCATGTCGACGGGGTGTATTACCGGCTCTGACGGGCTGCCCTCTATCGTGGCTAATCTTGTTCCCTCTACATCTGTTGTCCCAGCCCAAAAACTAGCTAGTCGCTGCCTCCGTGAGCCACCTGGTGTGAGCAAATAATCGGTGCCTGAACTCGAATCACGAGAGTGAGATCCAGGTACCGGCGTGGTTACCCCCCGCATTGGATCGGTGAGTTCGTGTTCGGGAGAGGGTAGAGCAAGGGGGGAGATGTCCACACGAGCAGCGGCCCAACGCATGGTGGCGACAGTTGTATGGACATCCTTGCTTGTAGAGTAAGAGTTTAGGCCGGAATCGCCGGATTGGATACTGGACAATGTGCCGGATAAGGAGTTACGCAGACGATGGGGTGGAAGAGGAAGATGAGGAGGGATGGGTGTACGAGCTTTGATAGAGGAAGTGGCACCCTTTACTGGAAGCGGTCCTAGAGGAAACAAAGATGGTGATCTAGGATCGTAGGTGCTGCTCGTTGATGCCATTGGAGTGCTCTGGCTCTCCGAAGCTTTGGGCGGGGAAATCGGTTGGGACGAATCAGAATCCGGAGAATTGAAAGAGGTTGATCTGGTGGTGCAAATAGACTGTGGACCAGAAAGTTGGTTGGTCATGGCAGGTGGGTTGGGCGTTTTGTGTGGATCCCATCTGCCAGCACCGTAAGCCGCTATGAAGGTACGCCAGTCGTAGGCACTGTGGCTTGCCATCGAATATTTGTCGTCTCCGACGGTGGAGGATGCGTCATTCATCGACGATAATATGTCTACATCAAAGTTGAGATTAGGTGCCATATGACTGCCGGGTAGTGGCTGCATACCAATCATGGTACTCGAGCCCGCATCAGTTCTTCCATCGTCCGCGTCATTGCAAGGGCTCGGAGAGTGCCCATTAGCTAGAGTTGACTTTGTTTGGGAAGAAACAGGATATTCATTTTCTGGTGACGGAATAGGCGAAATTGAAGTCCCGTCTGGAAACCGCGAAGAAATCGAAGGCAACAGTAAGGTGCCATCTGCGGTAGGCGCAGTTGAAGGTCTACTGGGTCTCTTTGGTGTTGAGCGCTTCTGAATCATAAAACCAGAAAGATGTGGACGTTCTGTGGGAGTTGTGAGAGGTTTCGGAGTATTTGGGATTGGCGGCTGCGATAATTTGGACCCAGACTCAAGCCTAGCATGTTCTGGATGAGACGAAAGTGGCGATCCATTGGACTGCATGTGGTATCTTGCTGGTTTTCTGTTGAATAAAAAGCAGCGACTACATGCAATTTCGGTCGTCCAGTGTGGCCTTGAGTAAGAGCAAACAGACCACTGCTCCACACTCCTCTGGGCACTGTCCTGAACAATCGTGCGAAACTTGATGTCATGTATAAATTTCTACCTGGATATATTTACAATCACAGATAAACTCCACATAAATAACGGTAGGGTAAGGTTGTCGTTCTGGTCAGATAGAGCTTCCAGTAGGCCTGATATTACGAGTGCGAGGATATAGCGAGTGTTCTGGGTATGCGACGGTCAGTGAAGCTTCGGTATGTTTCGAAAGAAAAGGGGCTTACCGAAAACGGTTCAACGTGACCCAGAAGCCGAAGGAGCAGAGCTGCGACGAAAATAGAGGCAACAAACGCGAAAGTTCCTTCAAGCGTCTTTGAAGAGGTTGGAGACCATTTGTGATTCCCTAGTCGTCGACCAACAATAGATGCCTATGTTGAGATGTCGGTAAGTCAAAAGTTCAGGAGTCGACTCCGTTTCATATAAACGTACCGCGGCATCCCCCAGTCCTAGTGCAAGGATCCCAGTAAATTGAAGCACCATGCTTGGTCTAGAGTGCAAAAACCCTGTGAGTAACTCGCTGGTTATAAACGCTCTATCAACATACCCATCCAACCAGAGCGAGCCAGCACATCCAGTAAGGAGGTAAAAGTGGCTCAAGATCGCGGTGCCACTATCTTTGTGATCCAGGAATTCGTGCATGAACACATGAAGCGCAGCCCCGAAAGGATATATCGCGAAGTATCGAACATATTCAGCAAATGTAAACATCGCAAAAGCTGCACTGAAAGATAAATGGGTAAAGGCCGGCTATAGGGAATATCATCAGCGCCAAGACTGAATATGACGACAATCCACTTACATCGATCGCTACTCCAGGTATGAACATGATCACGGCCAGACCATGGAAAAATTTGCGTCGAGAGTTCAGTGAGAGTGTCGGTACGTGCTTGTCGGCTGCATCGAGAAGGTCGGTGGCAACGTTGGACATATTGGCACTGTTGGGCAAGTTTGGCAAATTCGGCAGGTTTGGAATATTTGCGAAAGTTGTGGGAAAAGACATGCCCAGAGGCCCACTGGATGATGGCGGTGGGGTTGACAATGACCCGGCGGGACCTGTGCTATTGATTATTTCAGCAGGAAGAGTGGCCACCGGCACCGGCTCGATAGAGACCGCAGTAGCTGTTGAGGATGTTGGAGTTAGAGGAGACGAAATCATAGCCTCGCTGATCGACGGGAGGGGTTGCCTCGGACGATATCTCCTCGAGCGAGCAAGTTGACGATTCCAGCCTGCCACACTAATGGTGCCTAGCAGAGCCCAGTAAGCAAGCAAAGCGGGTCTTGTCCATTTCTTCCGGCCTTGCAGGACCCAAAAGATTGCCCACAGCCAAGGATCTCGATTACCTAGGCACCACCGCGTCCAAAATCCGATGAGAGTCCCAATAATGAGAACAGTGCCCACATAGAAGGCTAGAGCATAGTATCGTCGGTTTCGTTCCTTTTCCTGGGGAAAGCGTAAACGATGAACCGGTCGAAGCGCATTACTTCGCGATAAAACAAGGAAGGGTGACAGGAGAAATCCAGTTACAAACGACCCTACAATGAGAGCTATTTGGAAGATGAGCAGAGGTGTCGGTAATCGGTATGTTCGAATAAACGGAGTCGTAACTGGCCAAATCTGATTTGAATACAAATTAGTTACTCTAAATGCACCCTCGGATTCTCAAAAAGCCACCTACGCGTGCGATAGTCAGGTTGAACGTTTCAAGACACAAAGACGTGCCACCGAAACAAACAACGGCTAGCTCTCCCAGCGTGAACCCTCTATGGGCCAGCCGAAGGGCCACATAAAGCGTAAACTGATAAAATAGTGACGCAACGACCACCTCAAAATGATTTAAATCTAGAGTTCAATCAACACCTCCATTCTTGCTGCGCAAAGAGAGTCCGAAAAACCCAGACTCACAGTTCCATAAATTAAGCTGAAACACTCCACTAACAACCTTGCCGCCAATCATCATCGCACTCGTACTCAGTACGAACAGGATGTAATACCATGATCTTCTTCCCTCACTACGGGGAACCGACGAGCGCTCTCCGTCTGGTTTTCCGTCGTCTGCCTTCCCTGACCACCGCTCTATAAGCCAAGATGCACAAACATGGACAAGGAGCATCGTGGAACAGAAGGTGCTCAGTTCCACTAGACTGCACCGAGATAAGAGCACCGCCTGAGAAGCCGGTAACTCTGCCGTCGACTGTTTGAGAAATACGGCATTTTCGATGAGCCAACCTCCTGGGAGAGAGTCTGGATTAGATGAGGCATGTTGTCGTAGAGAACTGATGAGTAACGCAGAGGCGATGAGAGGTCCAAGGAGAAGGCCGGTCAAAATTCCGTCATCCTTCGACTCTCTGGAGATTTCCATCAGAGAAAGTAGAAATGGTATTATAAATGAAAAAGTACCTATAGTTCTTCGGAACGGACATCCAGACATACCCGAAATCAGACTTGCTTGCTGCGATTGGTGCCATCAGCTGGTGTCGGCGGTTGAATTCAACATTACGAGATACTGGCGTGGACGACAGTTGAGTAAAAACAGATGTTGTGGGAGATCTAATGTTCGTGATATTCTTGTCGTGATATGATATCGTGCTATGCGTCCATACAATGTAGATGAGAGAAACTGCAGACAACAATTGAAGTTCTAGAAAAGTGCCAGGATCTTTGAGATCGGAAAAAGTAGCCCATGATATAAACTCACCTATGGATAACAGATAATTTGATTCGGGATGGAGTATGTATCGTATGCCAGGTGTGGGATGGGAAGATATGCACAATGATGCAGCGATTATGCAGGAGAGGAGAATCAGGGCCTCGCCGAACTTCCGGAAGTCAATTGAGAACGAGTAGATGCAATTTGCGAAAGGAATGCGGAGTTGAAATCGCAACTCGCTGGGGAGAATATTGCGTCGAAAGGTCCTTGTCAAAGTTGGGGAATTCATCCTATTCAATGCCTTCGGCGGAGCTCGTAGCACTGCGGGTGATCTGGAGCGTGTAAATGAGGTCCTCCTCCGGTGCACTCCGTTTGGCGTAGAAGTAGAGTCTCCAGACGAAATTCCTTTAGGACTTCGTTTTCGCAATGACGAAGTATGTTGTGATGTACCATTGGCAGACTGCACGTTCTTTGGGACATACGGTCGACCACGCGAGCCAGCTGGAAAGTCGTCATCTTCAGTCTCGTCGCCAGAACTAGCTCTCGAGCCAGAGCTGTGAGTGATTTCTCAATACCATCAAGTAGACACGGATGTATAATTTCCAAACCTGGAAGACCCAGCGTGATAACTCGTGCTCCAGTCCGTCATTGGTGGTCTAGCATTGGGTTCTATGACCGACGATCCTTGCCTCTTCCGGAATTTAAGAGCCTGCTTTTTTGAATCATATCTCCCAAGTGGTTGCTTGGATGCAGGTGGAGAAGGCGAAGAATGTGAGCGAGGCAGTTTGACCGAATTTTCTTCGATGAACAAAATTGTTGACCTGCCAGTGAAGAATTTCTGGCCAACCAAACCCAAGCCACCAAGTGGCTGACACGTCTTCGGGCCGACGGTCCGACCAATCGGATCACTCTTGACATCAGCGAGCTGATCAAAGCTTCGACGCTTGGGCCTTGGGGACTGGATGCCAGATGCAACCAGCGCAAAGCCTTCTGATTTTACTTTGACGTGCCAAGAGCATTGATCAGCATTGCGACTGTCTAAATAAGTCATTGATTTTGAGAGTTTCTTTGGAGACTAGCTTCCTTGGCCAGAGCGATATGGCGCGTGGCTATGACAGATTCTGTTGCCGAATCAGGCCTCCCTTGACTGTCGAGGCAAAGCTGCAGAGGTGTACGGTCTTGTGACTCCCATGGGAGTACATTCACTTATTTGTGGGGTGTGCACTGTGGTGGCGCATCTGACCAATCTTTTTGATATTTCGGAGGATGAACTTCTGGTTTATGCAGCGTCATATGTCGGGGACTCGGGGTGCCTGACAGTGAATGCAGTCATGCCATGTGGCTTAATGATCAATAGTGCGCCGTAGTTCGTTGTCGCCAATTCCTTTTTCCTTTCTGGTCCCTGGCACAGGGTGACATGAAACCCCAATTACTAGTCCATAATAGCTTCGGGGTTTGAGGTTTGTGAGAAAATACTGCACCTAGCAAAGCCAGAAGCGCCTCATCAGAGCTCATCAGGGCTGTGCCACGCGAGTTTACGTCCGTCGGCGTCAATCGTTGCAAAATTTCCTAAGGGCGTTGACAACGTGCGCGATAGTCAACCCTGGATCAGAGACCAATGGTAAAGTTTGCAGCCCCACTTTTTAGAGTTTGGCGACAATACTTAGTCATGCAAATGATCCACATCCTGATTCAACTCGTCGGTGAGTTAATCACTCCTTTAGCAAAACTGAAGATAAAGACTCAATATGTTGGTCTCACATCCTCTGCTTTCGATCGCCTGTGTTTCGATGCAGTGCACGCATCCGAAATTCTCACAATTTTGGTGGTTCTAGATTTATGGAAACTTCCATGGCAAGCTCCGGTAGACTCTGATTTTCGTGGCGCTCATGCCGTTAAGTCGCACTCTTGTGGTGCCCTGGTGGTGACCAATGCATACACTCGAATAAAGAACCGAATACAATACTTTGTTAGGCCCAAGCGCAAAGCAGCCGCTTAAGAGGTCCATCGTAAATTATGGCTCCGAGATTAAGAGAAGCCCACCCTGCTTCAGGTTCAACCATGTGCGCTATAGTGTGTGTACCATTTTCAGTAGAATGGTTGATCTAGATTTAGGGCATCAATATGATAGGCCAATGATTTGCCTGTTGACGACGTCGCGGCTACGCCAAGACAAATTTAGCAATGTTGATGAATGACTTCTTTCCCGATCCGTTCCAAGAAAGGCTATAATCGTGGGTCTACATATCACCTGCCTCTGAGTAGTGTTGCCGGGAACGGACCGGAAGGTGTACGGGTATCCCCAGTTTTCAGCAGCGCCTCTGGTGCTTCTTCGCAATACGCCGATATCAATTCTTCTTCAACGAAACTATTTCGTTACCTCTCCGCACATCAGCGAAAACGAAATCCTTAAAGGCAGGTAAGAATAACTCTGCCAATCGGCTGTGTCTTATTGACATCAAACGCCGTCCGGACTTGTTCCTGAAACTGCTTGGTCTACAGACTCTGTTCAGTAGCTGGCCGCATTAACCAGGCTATAGGAGCTGTGAGACGCACGTACCCGAGAGATCTATTGAACGGGGACCTTGTCTAGAATGACATACTTTACGACCTTTCACTGGGCCAGAGCTCGAGAAGATAGCGATGGAGATCTATTTGGTTGCGCTATTCCGTTATCGAAATTTTCAGTTTCAAGCTCGAAATTTTGGAAGACATGTCAGTGAGGTAATTGATGGAACCTCTCACAAGCACTCGGTGAAAAGCGAAACTCTAATCGATTCAGGGTAGTACATCTACCAGTCAAAACTCACAGAATTTATATTTTGCGAGGGTATAACATGATAGATAAAGCGAAACAAATAGTAAAAACATAAATGCTACAAATATCCGTTACTGGCTATAGATTTGTCTTGTGGGTCTTAAAAACCGCTCCAATAGAAATGAGGGCAGGGAAAAAAAGTCTAACGGCGATTGCCATACAGAACTGTCAAACAAGCTGTTGCAGCCTTCCAACATCCGGTCCGTAGTGCGGTGACCGGACAGTAGTGGATAGATGAATGCCGTCGTGCGAGCGATGATATTCTGTTAGCCGGCTCTGATGGTGCGGATGTTGTAAGTCGGTTTCGCGGGGGTATCGATTCCCAACAGAGAACCCCTGAGGGTCTGTCAGGGATCGCATACGATGGGGGTGCCCGTAGTCTGGTTGTCTACTGTACATCGGGATATGATGTGTGTACTGATCTTGGGGTGGCGAGTCGGAGCCGGCAGAGATGTCCTCTGGATGCAAGTTCGCGTCTTGCATCTGAAAAGAGTGCTGTGGGTGATAGAGCTGCCGCGGTAAATCTACCCGCAAATCGGAAGGTCCTTGCATTGCGATATCTCGAGCATTGAAGGTATGTTCTGCTGACCGATCGGATGTTGGCGAATAGTTTGCTGAATTAGACTGGTACACGGATGAGGGGTTAGCTCTTATAGGTGGAGTGAGAGGCCCTGGGTATGGTGAAGAGGTCATGGCTTTCATCGGCAAAGGGGCGAGTAAGGGGGTTGAGCGGTAGGGCTCCTCGGAGGAGCATACAGTTGGAGATCTTTGGTCTTGAGAAAGACGATGGCCTCTATCATCCAACATCAAAGAGCCGTTCCAGGTTGGGCCGGTCTCGACCAGGCTCATCGATCGAGGTGACATCGAAACCGTCAGCATTGAGGGGGAGTCGTCAGAGCTATGAGACGACGGCGAGTCGGCTGCAGAAGACTCGCAACTCGAAGGGAACGACAGCTTGGATTTATCGGTTGGCTTGCCCTTGTCCTTCCCGGTCGGACCCTTGCCAAGGATTGGTCTCTCGGAAGTGGGCAAGTTAAGAGCCTGTCGAAAATATTCGTTTTCTTCTTCAAGTTCAAAGACTCGCTGCTCCAATGCCTAAGGTGAAAGTTGTTATTGAGATAATTCTTAGACGTAGTTAAGTGACAAACCTGGAGGTGAGCGGCACGTCGAGCTCGGAAGGCCCTTTGTACATCACGAGCGCGGTTAGGAGGCAAGTTATCATTGCGTTTGCGACCACGTTTCGAAGACATTGTGCAGAGGGAAGGGAAATGGGATGAGAGATGAGAGATATAATGAAGAAGTTAAGTTGAGGTTCGCAACCTCTCTGTCTTATAACTTCCAGCGAGATGGTAAAACTCTCGAGATGCGAATCTCGATTCTTAAGATTTATATTGGGAAACCAAGCCTGAATAGGAAAGCCAGATCGGGACCCCACAGCGTGGCGAGATGTAATCCCTAGCAACCCTAAATCATCCAGGAGGCCATATTTTGTTGAACGAACTTCGCAAAGCGCTTGCTTCATATGTTGTAAGATGTTGCAAACCACTCAAAGAAAGTTCTCCCCGACTCACCTTTCAATCGGTTTTGTGCCGACTGCTTTGCTGCACCCCACACGCCGGATTAGGCGAATCCTTCCCGATTGGCCCGATCTAAGCTCTTTTGAAGGGATGCAGAGCTTTCGCATCAGGGTCGATATCGAAATGTCGAGGCAACGATGTAGCCACCGGGATTGTCCAAGTACCAGCGGTCAGGGTCATGCTTAAAAATGCGCCTCCCTCTCGGTGTGGACAAGCCTCGCAAATGGGTAGGCAGAGCCATCAGCTGAACTCCTATTTTATAGCGGTCAGAATTCTGATCGGCACCTCTGCATTACCAGGCAACATAGCGTTAAAGATCCTAAGATTTCGCACTGATATCCGCTACATTGACCAACGTTGCATTTAGTGTGACTGGCTTGTCATCCAGCAAAAAAAAAAACAGGCGGTCGGATTGCTGCAAATAGATGAACAAGCTCAAAAAAATGGTTCATAAACTCAACAGATCTGTCAATGGTCAAATATCGGGAAGGCTCATTCTCAACCTCATAGATGTCCTTGCAATAGAACGCTTGGATAGTTGAGGTAAAGAGTGTCTATATACTGATCAACGCATCGCGGCTGCACTCACGATATTTTTGGGTTTGATGACTCTTCGTCTCGCGTTCTGGGGTCAGCCCAATGCTTTGGTTCTGGTATTCGGCGCAAAGAAGGGAGCAGCCACACCTATCAAAATGTGCCGGAATGAACGTTTGAGAGAAAACTTTCATCGAAGAAGATTAAAGTTGCCGCACCTTCGTACTAAATCATGATTTATCGCGGGTAGGATGTTGAAGGAAACGCAGAAACGACATTCAAAAACGATCACTAATACGCCCGCATGCTTGCAGAAGTCCCGGAGATAAAACAAGCTAGTCGAGAACTTGACGAGATACAATCTTACTGCAAGCGATTGTGATCATACGAGAGTGTAGTTATATATGAAAATATCGAGATTTCACAAGTGAAGAACAAACTTACCTTCATTTTATTAGATCAAGTTTCTGAGAATTAGATTGAGTTGAGAAATAGTAATGATTCATGTGAAGAGACAAGCATAAAAGAAAAGAGCAGGACTTATCTTGATCTCAAGAAGTTTGATGATATGAGCATTTGCCATCATCATTAGGTTGATTTCGAAGTGCGTGGGAGAGCTTTGTCAGCGGCGGCATTCGCCGACCCGCAACTGGACGCTGGACAATGTGTCGCTCGTCGTCAACTTCATCGTCTGCGTCTAACCACCATCTCTGCTGCTGACTAAAGTTCTTGAATATTATAAGAAATGTGGAAACCTGCTACTCGTCAACTTACTGGTACAAACGATGGTAAGTACTGCCTGAACTCTTTGATTTTCCTCCAATTGAAAACTTTTCAGTGCCCCTTGGCAATAGGCGTCGGTTTGGGCCAGCGCCGACAGAGGACACACCAGCTCCTCAGTTAGCTCAACCATCTCCATCTGCTTACCCTCGTCCCAGAGATCAGGACGACGGTCAAAAACGAGGCCGGGATGATTCGCCTGTAAATGGCGATACAAAAAGTAAGCCCTTGATGCTCAAACAGCCTGACATCTTGAGACTTTGCTGCACCGCACAAGGCCTTGTCGAAAATTGAGGTTGTACGCAATCTTTTTGCATTGGACAATAGCTCGAAACTAGGCTTATCGCTGACAGCTGACCCGTTTACTAACCCACCTAACTTATGTTCACATTATTAGTTGATCCAAATGCTCCTCGAAAGAGGCGCAGTCGATGGGGTGAAGCAAAAGCCGAGATTCCAGGTCTACCTACCGCCATCTCAGCGGCTGGTGTGTCTCAAGCTCAGCTTGATAACTATGCCATTCATTTACGTCTCGAGGAGATCAACCGCAAATTGAGATTGAATGACTTTGTTCCCCCCGAACGTGAAAGGTGATTCTCGCTTCTTCAGAGAAGTACGCGCATATACTAACCAAGACTTGAGATCGCCTTCTCCACCGCCCACTTATGATGGACACGGTCGCAGGACCAACACCCGCGAAGTTCGTTACCGAAAGAAGCTGGAAGATGAACGTATTAGGATGGTAGACAAGGCTATGAAGAACGATCCTAACTTCCGTCCTCCCGTTGAATACCTTCAGCAAAAGCGTTCCCAAAGGTCGTCTGAGAAAGTTTACATTCCGGTCAAAGAGTTTCCGGAGATCAACTTCTTCGGCTTGCTTGTAGGTCCTCGTGGAAATAGCTTGAAGAAGATGGAGAGAGAGAGTGGTGCCAAGATCAGTATTCGAGGGAAAGGTAGTGTGAAGGAAGGAAAGGCACGACCGGACCAATTCGCCGAAGATGCTGAAGAAGAATTACATTGTCTGGTCATCGCCGAGTCAGAAGACAAAGTCATTGCATGTGTCAAAATGATCAACAGAGTTATTGAGACGGTATGTTTATCAGCTCTCTGAGTCGTTTCTGTTTTCTCATTTGAGCAGGCTGCTTCCACGCCAGAAGGGCAAAACGATCACAAAAGGAATCAACTCCGCGAACTTGCTGCCCTTAACGGTACTCTTCGTGACGACGAAAATCAGATCTGTCAAAACTGTGGTGGCGTCGGCCACCGCAAGTACGACTGCCCAGAACAGCGTAACTTCACAGCTAACATCATTTGCCGAGTTTGCGGAAGCGCTGGCCACATGGCACGCGATTGTACCGTCAACAAGGATCCTAACGCACAAGCTTCATCCGTCGGAGGTCCTGGCGGTCCTTCTCAAGCTCTTACCAGGTCCGGCTTCGACTCGGAATATGCCAGCCTCATGGCCGAGCTCGGGGAAGGAGGGGGCGGGAATGATGCCGCGAAAAATCCATGGGAGGCTCCCAGCAGCATGGGTCATGACATAACAGCTGGTGGATCGAATATACCTCCTTGGCGCCGTCCTGAAGTCTGGGCTCAGCCTCCGCCACCTCAACAGCAGCAGTATCGACCACCACAAGGTGGTTATCCCGGCTATGGGGCACAGGGCTACGGAGCCAATGGTACTGGTCAATGGGCAGGATACTCCGGCACAGGTGGTTATCCGCAATCTCAAGATTATTCCAACTACGCATCATACTACCAGGGCCAATATGCTCAGCAAACGGGCCAGTCTTGATCTCGGTTGCCTGCTAACGTTTTAATTGACCGCTTCTAACTGTTTGTTAGCTAAATGTTTTCGACTGTCGTTACCTAGCGCAAGATTGATTGATTGTTTCTCTGACCGTGTAACCTTCTTCCCTTTCTAAGACTATAACTTCGCAGCTTTCTGTTCTTGCTAATGCAACTAACAAGTTTGATGCTCGATATTCTCAACAAGCTTTTTGGCCCGGCGCTACGCGACGGCGGTTTCGCTTCGCTCATCCACCTGCTTCGCTGGGCCAACAGCTTGCCGGGCTGCGCCCTGGACCCCTTTGTCGGCCCTT
>MU157831.1:318018-371130 GCA_015657495.1 Crepidotus variabilis | reverse complement strand
ATAATTTTCTCAAGTATTTACTTGTCTTGTATCATGCGCAAGGCCTCTCTGTTGTTTTCACCCCCTATGTGCAGTGTATCGGGCTGTGGGCCGGCACGTACCTAAAAAGGCCTGCCATCAGCTTTGTAATAGCTGACTAAGGAATTTGTCAGCTATTTGTCAGCCGTGCTCTTTTAATATATTAGATTTATGATTTTTTTTTAAGTCGCCACTTTTGTGAGGAGTGATGTTGAAACTATGTCAATCCAACTGTCGTGCCCTGCTTTTGGCTTTTCTTTCTCTTCTTGCGCTTTGGGGTGGAGCCGACAGTTTCGGCAATGGCTTTCCTTTTCGAAACCGACGTTTCAGCGGCCTTGACGAAACAAGAAACGAAGAACCCGTTTGTGGCATCTTCACCTGGCGAACATCGCACGAGTGAACAAGCATCGCCTGGCCAATAAGTTAGAGTTTTGTCAGGTAACAATAACGCTCACTTCACCTGGAGAATCTAATACATTCAACTGGCCGCGACGTGGCCAAGAAGGCAAGACCTCATTCTGGGGCGCAAGTCGAAATCTCCCATCTCGACACTCGTCAGAATTGAGAGCATTCTTTATGACACCCTCATTCTCAATCGCGTGCACACTGCATGTAGAATACACAATCCGGTTGACTTTCGGAACTGATGGCGAGTTATCGAGGCGGTGGTTGTAAGCACACATGAAGTTTTGTTAAATCGGCGGACAGCGGATCGATACAATAATTAGTGTCGCGGACTTGGAAAGAGGTGAAGCACAGCGCGGAGTACTCACACCTCATGGCATGCTTGATCATGACAAGCTGGAATGCAGCCAGCTTTTCAAGTCGTTCATCCTCGGAACTATCGTCTTCATCCTCTGCAACGGATCGAATGAGCCGTCCGAAATTATTGAGCGGCAGGCAGCATTATATATCGCGGCATACCTTTCTCTAGCAGGTGGTCTAATCGATTGACGATTCCTGAGCCACTACACGAGGGGTCTAACAGGCTGGGATGGCCCTCAGATACCCAATACAGATTTTCAGAAATATCGAACACGTACATGTGAGTGACTTGTGCGAACTGAAGGTCCAGAGGATCTACGGTTAGGAAATCTGAGTTGATCGGCCTAACATTAGTGCATCCAGCTTTGGCCACCATCATTTTGAGGGTAGTAAAGCGTTTCCGATCCTTCTCAAAGGCAAAAAGCTGCGTGGCCCGGGTTTTAGACCCCAAAATTTAATGCCGGAAACAAGAAACGGCAGGCGTACCTTTCCTTTGTTTTGCATAAGGGCGCTAAGGTGCGACGTTTTATTGCCGGGGGCAGCGGTGGCGTCGATGACGAGGCTTTCATCGGCAGCCAACGGAGACAGGACCAGGGCAGGAAAGCAAGAGGCCTTGTCTTGAAGAATAATCTTGCCTGACTGATAGAATGGGTCATCCTGAAAGGAGATACTTGGAGAAAAAAGCAGCAGGTTAGGCACATGTTCATCCTTAGCATACGCTTTTCTGGACATCATGAAACGTGAATATGGTGCAGATAAAGATAGCTAAACAAAAGACCGACTTGGAAGATAATGGATCTCCAACGGAGAAGCCTCGGCTGGCAAAGTGTTTTACAGCTTCGTCCACAGTTGTAAGGCATGAATTGACGCGTACATAACGAGGTATGTTAGCTGCGTATCTTGGTCAGGTGAAAGAAGAATATCGATGAAGGGATGCTTTGCATACCAGCCCTTTCATCTCCGACGTTAGCAAGTTGTTCGTTCGAGGTGGCCCCCTTCTTGATCTTTAACTTCTGAAACTCTCCGTGCAGGCGAGTTTTATGGCGCAGGATCGCCTGCTTAATGGGACCATCGCCTGCTTGAATTCCCCGAGCAAGTAACAAGTCGTGAACCAAGACCAAAGCCAGGCTCACAGAGGAGACCTTGCGTTCCTCTTTCAAGAGATCGGCCTTGCTGATGACTTCACTGAGCACAGCCTTAACTTTTGTGAATGTCGCCTTTACTAAGAGTCTCAGAATGCAAAATCCTTACATTTCAAGGTCTCGATAACGAGAGCCGCTGACCGCTTTCTGTCTTTCTCAGGAAGAGTAGCGATGATACCTTTGATAGAGCCTTGCTTGGCATCGAGTCGGTCCAGAGTTTTAGCGGCTTCAAAGTAAAAGTTCATTGCAATATCTAGATACATTCGTCTGAGAAATCCAAGTCTGGCCATGATAGGCTCATAATAACGCACAAGCGGCGAGGTGAGGTAGCTCATCAAGTTCAGGACAGTCTAGTGAAAAGCAGAATTAGCAAAAGCTCTGATGGTAGGGCTTTAGGGGGCTCAGAAAATTGAAATATCGCCTTGTCCGGTTCAAACCAGTCAGACAATGTAGATAAGAATATGAACAGCATCACCGAAGTCCAAGACAAATGTCAACGACTTACAATTCGAACGACGTAGGTCCAAGAAAGAGTGGAGACAAGACAAGACCCGGTGTGACAGTCAGGGCCGAAGACGAAGAAGAGTCAAACTCCGCTGCAATTTTCTAGGAAATCGACGCGGCCCGACTACTTACTTCCCACTATAGACGCGTCGTGTAGGCGCCTGCCCGTTCGTTTTCTCCTTCTTTTCCAACCGCTGTGGATTACTTTTCACGATTTTAGAACACAAGTCAGTTAAATTTCGAATGATTTATGACCACGCTAATATAGAGATCCAAAAGTGCCAGCAGAGACTGAACTGTATGAGCTCTTAGGGGTTTCACCAAACGCCTCTGACGGTGCCTAGACTTAGAAGCAACCTTGAACATAGCTCACAAAATTTTAGATGACATCAAGAAAGCGTACAAGAGAAAGGTCTGCATATTCATTTTCATCGCAAAAATTCGTTCTGATTTTAACGTCCAGGCCAAAGAACATCACCCAGTTCGTTTACGTCTTCAACACAATGTTCATACCTTATGTTTTCGTTCCAGGACAAAAATATTAATGATCCAGAAGCTGGACAGAAGTTCCAAGAGATTGCAGCGGCGTTCGTCTCGACTCTACCAACTGCTTTACATTGACTCACTCATCTCGTAACAGGTATGAAATTCTTAGCGACCCAAACACACGGACTGTGTACGATCAAAGTGGTATGGACGGCCTTACTGGGGGCGGAAGAGGTTCAGGAGGCATGGACGCAGAAGACATCTTTGCTCACTTCTTTGGAGGAGGTGGTGGAAACCCAATGTTCGGTTTCGATTTTGGACCATCAAGTCGCCGAGGCAAAGACGATTCAGTCATTACTTACGACGTTACACTGGAAGACCTGTACAACGGGAAGTCAGTGAAGATGAATATGGAGAAGGATGTCATTTGTGGACTATGTAAAGGGTAACTTTTACGTGTTTCAAGTTCTTAACGGGCGCTAAATTCCAGGGCAGATCGGGTGCTAAGGGCAATGCAAAGCCTAAACAATGCTCAACATGCGATGGCAAGGGCTGGACGCCGACCAAATCAAGAGTAAGCCATTTCTACGATGATTGCTATGCAAATATCTAAGGCACGCGGAAATTAGGTAGCTCCAGGTACCTTTGCTACCTCACGAGGGCAATGTCCAGACTGTAAAGGCGAAGGCCAGCGGTTGAAAGAAAAAGAGAGGTATGTACTTGAGGCTTGATTGCGATGTGGCATCCCCCAATCAACCGCGCAGATGTAAAAAGTGTAAAGGCGATAAGGTAGTCAAAGAAAAGACGCGACAAGAGATCTTCATCGAGAAAGGCATGACTGATCGCCAGCGGATTGTTCTGGCAGGCGCTGGCGACCAACAGGTAAATTTATCTTGTTTCGTCGCAAGCTTGTACCACTCACCATTTATCACAGCCAGATATACCACCAGGAGATGTCATCTTTGTTCTGAAAGCAGCTCCACACGCGTCCTTCGAACGCAACGGCAACGACTTGCTCAGTCGAGTAACCCTTACACTTTCAGAAGCTCTGCTTGGATTTTCTCGGATCATTCTTACACATCTAGATGGTCGAGGAGTCAAGTTCACGTCAAAACCTGGAAAGATTATCAAGCCAGGAGATACTATCATTCTAAAAAATGAAGGCATGCCCATCCATAAACGACCAGACGAGAAGGGCAGTCTGTTTGTTCTTTTCGACGTCGAAATGCCAACAACCGACTGGTGGAAGACCATTGACTCACAAGTATGCCCATCAATCAACCTCTCTCAACACTCACCTAACACGATTGCTAGGCATTGGAGGCTCTCCTACCTCCAAAGCGGGTTGATGTCGATCCTCAACCGGAGATCGTGGATGAGCCGGATTATGAGGAGACGGACATTCTCGAAGTGCGTTCTCGCTCTTTTGCGGCTAGCCATGACTTCTTTGACCGTGGCTTTCCGTCACAGTTCGGTGAAGATGAAGACGATTGGGCAGACGACGACGACGACGACGATCACGAAGGTGAAGAACCTGAGTGTCGACCACAGTAAATTTTGGGTCTCGTTGGAGATTCTTACACCACCTCTTGAAGGCCCTTGACTCCCGTTCCTTGATTGCTGATCTATGTAGAGCTCATTTACTTATATCTTATCGGACACGATATCATAATGCCTATCCACACCCCCAAATATTACTATAATGCTTTACACAAGTTCGTCGGGTTGTATAGCCCTGCGGGGCTATGAGACGCTTGTAGTCTATGTGATTCAGATCACGGCGTTTGGTAGTAGTTGACGCGTTGACGTGTTGGCACTTGAAACTCATCACGAGATTAACCAATTGACGTTGCACCAAAGAGTGTTAGCATTTTCGTCTTCTTTTCTCATCTGTTGATGGATAATATTATTTACAAAAAGCGCATGCCTACGATGACGAACAGATAAACAGAATTCTTCTTCCTCTTCTGTCGATCTTAACTGCGGCCTCTTTGACTGCAAATAACACAATACACAATCACTTTTCCTGACGGGCTGAGGCAGCCGCTGTAACGGATGGGATAACTCCTTCTGGTGTGCACTTGATGGAAACCCATTTTGCCCGTATTGTATGCAAGAAGAAGACATGAGTCTCTCCACTCCTGGCCTTCTCTTGCCATGAACGGACTCGTTTGCACTTCCCCAACAGTTTTATCGATCAGCTTGCACCGACCACGGTCACTCCTTGGTATATTGTCGAGTACTTGCTGCTGAGCGCTCATTATCACGGACTACCTACCTTAGGTATATAAGGATCATCGTTTCGCTCCAAATTTGCCGAACCAAACTCACCAGCCATGCGACGTTCGTACCTCGCAGCCTTTACGATCGCATTTCACGCAACACTCGCAAAAGCAGGAACGGCGAAAGTACTGATATTCACCGCCACTGCCGGCTTGAAACATGACAATATGATACCTGCAGCAATTGATGTACTCAAAGACAAAGGTCCTTCTATCGACGTAGAGTTTGACTCAACAGATGATGCGTCGACGTTCACGGATGACAACTTGAAGAAGTACGATGCCTTGCTTTTCCTTGCCACCACGGGCGACGGTACGTCCATGATTCGTTCGTTCCTAACAGGTGGACTGTGCGATGTTGAATCCAAATCTAATCTAAATGTGGCCGTCACAGTCCTTCCGAACGACGAGAGCTTCCAGAGATATTTGAATGCTGGAGGTAATTTCATTGGGGTGCACTCGGCTTGCGATGCTATGCGGAACTCCAAAACTTATGCAAATGAGATCGGTTAGTCGTTCGACCCGCTCGGATTTTTAACTCATTCCACTCTTTCATTGCAGGTTCTTTGTCCTATAACGCGCCTGAAGTTCAGAATTATGTAAGCATACTTCTTGTTTATTTACCCGATTCTCTTCATATATTACTCGTAGGTTGTGGACGTACTAGAGCCCAAACATCCAAGTGGCGCTCAATTATCATCACCATGGGCTGTTATAGGCGAAGCGTACGTCTACCACTTTGGTATTTGTATTTGGAAGTTGATTCATGTGAAATATATATCAGATATAACTTTGCTTCTGACCCTCGAAGCCTTGGTGCAAGGGTAGTATTAGCAGCGCGTGAATCTACATTTTTTGGTGAGCTCGAATGCTGTTGTTCGAAACTATAGAACGAGTGGTCTTACTTGACTTAGATACCAATAAAAGTACCACACAAGGATCGCCTCACCCTATAGGTAGAGTCAATTCAGGATTATTTCCAGGATGGCTATTTGATCGCGATTATCTAGCATGGTACCAGGAAAAGGGAGCTGGTGTTCAAACTGGTGGTATAGCAGGCCGGAGCTATTACACCGCTCTCGGACATCTTCCCGAGACCTGGCAGGTACGAGACAAAATGACATTACTTGAAACCACCTCACTAATGCTTAATATAGAAGGATGTACTCTTCCAAAGGCATATTCTGGGTGCTATTACGTGGACCGTGCAGAGCGGCACAACGAAGGCTTTCAATACAAGCGCTTTAGTTGGAAACTATTCTCCCTCGGGCAGTGCTGGCCCGTACGCGTTTACCTCTTCTCATTCGGATACAACAAGATGCTAAAATTGCTCTAGAGTCCAAACCAAAGTCCCATCTTCTAGCTCAAAACTGGAGAACTCTCTGACTTCCATTTTATTGACAGTTTTTTTCGCAATCATTTCAATATTTGTATACTAGAAAATCAAATTTACTACAGGGATACTAGTTTGGGCGAAATGTAAACAGGAAGTATAAATCTATAGTCTGCTCATATTATACACAGAATTTTGTAACGCTATCTTCAAAACTGGCCTTTTCATGCACGTCCATAAGACGTAAAACCCTTTGATTCTACGACTGATTAGCGCCCATATAGAAGCGCGCTTTCACTGACGTTTGCAAATCTGTTAAGACCGTTGAATCAATCCAATTAATTTTTTTTGGTACTTTAATAGATTAATCATTAATCCGTAACTTTGATAATTTCTGCTACGGTGGTTCCCTGAAATTTATCCAGGTTCAAAAGTTTGCATGGCTGCCTCTATATATGTTTTCTATGGTACGTGGCGTTTTGCCAAGAAAGGGATCGCTAAATATCATGACTGGCACATCTATGTCCTAATATCTCGCTGGCCAGTCGTGCATGCAGCATGAATTATTGCTTTACCCAGCTAAGGAAATTTTCTACAATTTGAAAGGGTGGGCTTCCTTTCTTCAGGATGAACATCTCCATGTAGATCGTCCTCTAAATACTGTAAAGCCGGTTCGTCTTAGACTCTTAGGGTACGTAAACTGGTTAGATGCCGCATTTTCGCATTGAATTATCCACAACCCATTACCTCAGTACCTTCAGCTCCATTGTTCAAATTTATGTAGAGGCTTCGAGCATATATTGCTTGGAGGTTTCACAGCTAACTCACGAAGCCCGGGTGCGAAGGTCGTACACAATATTTTGGTCAGATTCAAAGCCTAAATCTGAACATGCTGGTCTCATATCCACCTGAGGGCTCAAATGTCACACAACCCTAATGTCAGTTTGTACCACCCATTCAAGGAAGATCGACTTAACGGAAGCTGGATATCAAATCAGAGGACAGTAGCTCGACGCAGCTGCTGCGCAAGGAGGATGAGAAGATCTGACAATCGAGAGACCCAAGGGTGCACGATCTGGACAAGCAAGGCAATTCGATTTGTCGACAAAAGTGGCTTCATCAAGAATACTTCATTAGGCTGAATAATTCATATACGACTGGCTCGTCTTATGTCTCACTTACAGCCTTCGCCAGCGTCTGGTGAATTTGAGAGCCGTTTTCGGTACACTTGCCTAAACGAGCTGCGACAATTGCATTAAGGTATATCTAAAAGATAACGCCACAAGTCAGGATGAAGCACCCCGTACCTGGTCGCACTTCAGTCACACCATTGCTCGTGAACAGTCTTTGCCCAAATCGTTTTGAGGTCATAGAAGGCCAAACCAACCCCATAGAAGAACTTCTAAGAAGGGACTCTCCGTTCTATACGTCTAAAAGATATACACGGCGCTCAAAAGGCAAAAACAAGGGTGCGAGATAGTACGGGTGACCTCGGAAGTTATTAGACGTCAATGGTCTTATAGCCTTTTACCTACAAGAGAACATTCAGCAGACGTTGAATTCTCTCAAAAGTCGAAACGCACCCTGTTCTCTTTCAGCATGTTGAGGTACTTTTGTGACAGCCACGAGCAGTTCTCGTAGTGGTTGACACCTTCCGTCTTATGGCACTTGGCGAGTTCGTCTTTCACAATTCTAGCTTCCATGGCTCGTACCCATGATTCACGAATGTGATTCTCCCTCTCCTCGAGTTTTGCTTTGATATATTTTCAGATAGCTTCCCATGCAAAGATAGATATGGTCATACCTTGGATTTCTGCAACTTTTGCTTCGTCAACAGCCATGACCGTGTCCAGAGAAAGGCAGTTGTTAGTTATTGTTTGGCTACGCCGCTTCAACAAACGCCAATGGCCCGATGCTGTGTTTGTGGATCAGTCAAAATTGGTGACCGGGTAAGTCATCCCCGAGCCGAGCTCACGAGGAGCCCTTCTTAGACTTGACCAGTAATTCAAAACAGTACAGCTCAGGCTCGAGACCCAGAAATGTCCAAAGCTGATTTACTTCCATCCAACAACCCACAGATTGCGCTCAAACGTCGTAAGCTGTCGCACCCATGAATCCTGCTATGTAGTGACTGAACATCTTGATAATTCTGCTAGCTAAACCTGGGTTATGGATCATCGAGCTACAGAACGGCGTCGACAATAGACTGACAGATGTACTCGTTACTAAAGGAATGATGCCTGCTTTGGACATTGTTGAGAAAGAATGGCGGCAGCGGAAACAAGCGGCAGTGAAGAACAAAGATAGAGCGGGTGCTGGAGGAGCACTAATTATTGTTGGCAAGATGGACCAAGACAAGTTCTTCAGCAATGGTACGTGGCAAAGCGCTAGAAGCTATTTATCAGGACTTACTTTCTCCGAAACATAGGTCTTGACTTTGCGAATTCTTCCAAAGACCCAAACTTCTTCCAGTGTACGGTATCACGTTCCGGATATGCCACAACGGAGGCTGACTTATGTTTTAGTAACGTTTGACCCCATGCTCAAACGCTTGCTTGTCTTCCCAAGTATGTTCACGTTGATTTGTATGCGGTCTACACCTAACATTATCATTTTAGTTCCAACCATTGCTGCAATCAATGGACATTGCTATGCCGGTGGTCTCATGCTTTCCCTTGCTTGCGATTATCGAGTAATGACAGATGGTACTTCTCGCAATGCGTGGCTCTGCATGAACGAGGTGAATGCTCCAAGATCATGACTTTCTTTACACGAATTATATCTCATCGTTAGGTGCATTTCGGCGCTCCCTGGCCTCATTCATTTGCAGCCATCCTTCGCGCCAAGATAGGTGATCATAGATTGCAACGGAAGATTGCAATTGAAGGACATAAATTTACGCCTCAAGAGGCACTTCAGGATGGTATATTAGATTACATCGTGAAAGGGAAGACCGCAGAGATATTGGCCAAGGCTGAAGAACTGGCTGACAAGTTCGGTGGGACAGCCGCGCCTGGAGTTTGGGGTTTGATAAAGGTACTTTCGACGTTTCTTATGAAAATATTGCAACTGACTGATCATCTGTAGCTCAACCTATATGCCGACGTTCTGCAAACCATGCGAACTGAGTATAGGCTTGTTACAGTCGACATGGACGAGCGTGCTGCAAGGTCGAAGTTGTAAATTGTGCTCAGTTCTTACAATGGACTTCGGCGATCTATCTTTCTCAGCTGAAAGTTTGGCTCCTTTGACTGCCGCACATTGGTTGAACTGCGTGATGTGGTTCGCGTGCTGGACGAAGCAATGCCGAAGTAGTAGAAGTAAGTTCCGGGCCCAAATACCAATACACGACTCCCATATTACTGCCTTACTAGCTGAGAATCACTATCTTTGCCATCAATGACTATTCTACACGCATTCGTCATCAGCTGGTTGTCGACAACGAAGTCATGAAATACGACAGCTGGCTGTAAGTAGGCAAAGGGTCGATCAAGGGAGGGTGAATTTTGACAAATTCTTCGCTTGATGCTCTGACATACTTCGATCCATAAGGCCCTTTGAAGACGACAGGCAACTCAGGAGAGGCAACAAAGGAAAACATCGAAAAATGCGCATGCACTAAGAGCTCGAGCGAAGGTAGAGCAAAAAAAAAAAAAAAGAATTAGAGCGAAGAGAAAGCACATCTAAGGCTACAAGAGATGAAATGATACGAGTAGGTTGTACAAATGCTACAAAACGGACTTGAGAACGAGAATTTATGATACAACTGACCAGATAAAAATGTGAAAGAAACTCTAAAATGAAAGAGGCGACGGCAAAACCAAAGATTTGGATGAACGATATAAGATGATGAATCGTCTCAGATTGACTCAGTCATCACCCACTCATACTCCCACTCTGGAAGTTCCCATCGCCAGGAACCCGGTATCGAGTAGTACACAGGAAGCTGATCACTATAACCTCTAAAAGGTGGAGTCGTCTTGACTGTCCTCTTATTCACCTTCGCTGAGGGGACGAAAGGTTGCAGACGCTTCGGGGTGGGCTCATAGATGGCAATATCCACATCCCTCCTCCAACATTCGATATGCATGACTATCCTGAACTTGGGTCTTCGTGGTTTCCTCCGCGTTGCTGTTGGCTTCGTTTTTGGTAATTGATCAGCTGTCACATCCTGTTGTCCGAACGTCGGCGTTGACGGCGAAACGAGAGCAGAAAGTTGTATGTTGCATGATGGCGTTGGCGCTGGCGCAGATAAAGACACTAGAACCGGCTGAGAAGCATCTGGTAAAGGAGATGTAGGCATAGCGAGGGCCACACCAACACCCCCTTCCAGGTTCACTGGCATCGGATTAACACCAACGTCTTCCTCACACCCCAAAACCTGTAGTTGAGCTTTGTCTTGACGCTTCAACCAATCAGGAATCTGAGGTACCCCGGGAAGTACAAGCTTGTATTGCGAGACGGCGTATGAAGGCGAAACAAGAGTCGAAGTAGGCGATGGTGATGGTGAGAGGGAAGTTCTGGAACTAGGCGTTGAATATGGAGCGATAGGGCGTAGGTATGGCGAAGAGAGTGAAGGAAGTAGTAGGTGGAAAGGTGCAGAGAGGCCGTCTGCAGTTGTCGGGGTCGATGGCTCGGATGGATGACCAGATGTTGGGGTAGGTGGTACAATCGTAGTGATCTCTGGAGGTGAAAAAGCTTCTGCCTCTCTTTGAACGAGTCCTGGGGGTGTATCATTCTCTGAAGGATGCGGACTGAAAGTCAAAACAAGAATTAGAAATATCGCTCAAGAGAGCAAAAAGAAATCGGACTGACTTGACACACAGCTTATCTCGTATGCTCATAGTAGCAAATTTGACGACCAGATCATCCATAGGCGGTCCGTCGACTGTAACTATCCACGTTTCTTCCTTTTCGAAGTCTCCAACAATCATATCCTCGACAACTACCTCCGGCGGAGGAACACCTGCATTCGTCCAAAACTCCCAATCAATACCACCGCCACCTCCATAATCCATCCCACATTCACCTTCAAACTGTAAATTACCCAACGGGACGTCCATGAGGCCTTCATCACCGGCCCACGCAGCGCTCTCCATTAAAGAAGTGCGTTCTACGTCTTCGTCGACGGAATGGGCTTCGTACATGGTACAATCCAGGTTGAAATCGCCATCGTCCCTGCGGTGGATGGCGACTTGTGGTGTTGTGGGTGAGCAGCCTGAGGTGTGGCTAGGAATCAACTCAGACAGGACCGACGTGTAGCCGAATGCGTTGTGGTTGGAGACATTGCTCGACAACGAAAACGGTTCGGACATGTACGAATCCTGGGTTCGGGGGTATGGTTTTGTCAGAGAGAGTAAGCTGGGGGGTTGAAGGGAAGTGGGAGGGAAGAGAGGGATATGGGTAGGTGTGAACAGGCGTGTGGAGTGTGGAATCTCTGCGAATGTGTCTGCAGTGAAGGCAGAAGTGTAGGAATTGTTGAAGGTTGGGGTCGTAAAGAGTAAGGAAGAAGCACTATCGATGGCGCGAGGTTCCTGCGCATATGGAATCGGTGAAGTAGTGACATCTAACAAGAATCCAATCAGATATCAAAAAATTATCTCACTTGGAAACGAAAAAACATACCATGCTCAGTTACGGGTTTCATACAAGCGAGAACGGACGCAACGAAAGCCTCAGGATTTTCAGCAACCCAGTTCTCACAAGCAGCGTCGCGTTCAGCATTCGATACTTGACTAAGTTGAACAGCAGAGCCAGCAACTTCAGCGTCTACCTGAGAGAAGGCGGCCTCGTTCTCAAAGATGGATGGCCAAGTAAGTGGAACTGCAACAGCCGTTGTTGTCGTCGTCGAGGCCGTTGACTGAGATTCCAAAAGATAATTTGGAGCGTTTGAGCCATAGGCATATCCCTCAAGTGCACCGAGCAACGATGAACCTTGAACTTGCGCAGTGGTCTGTTTTGGCGCAGGCGCAGGTGTAAGTTTGGGAACGGGAACCGGATCGACTACCGGTGTTGATTCTGCCAGTGTCGTTGTTTGGCACTCGGAAGATGCCACCACCAAACGTCTATAAAAAGTGGAATAACATCAACATCGCTTTTCCTTTCTGAACGCTTTGTTCCAATATCTTTTCACCTTTCATTTAGCAGCTCACGAGCCACTTGAACATCTCGCCCATATCCCTCAGAAAACAGGGCAGTTTGCTGGCCTTGCTCTTCGTTGGAGGATGTCAGAGCTCGATCCAAGGTGCGATCCTCTGTGTTATGTTGGATATCGTACGGCGACAATATCAAAGTCTGCGAAATCAAGTTAGTTTAGATATTACGACCCGAGAGCATGAATGCCGTACCTCCTGAAGATGCTGCCCTGCCTGAGGTGCTGTGATGGTAGAGCGGTTCGAGCCCTTAACTGGAAGACCTCTGATCCTCCGAGTCGAAAATTGGGCAGTGAGCTCGGTATTGGATAGTTTTAACAGGGTCTCCATCGGCTGCTCGATCACCTCGGGAGTGATAGCCGTCTCATTAACAGACGCAGAGGTGCCGAGGCCCTTCGATGTCGACGTTGGCTGGATGGCCGTTGGAGGTTGTGGATGTACCACTGGCATGCCAGCTGCTTTCTTGGCTTTATCCTTCCTCTCTTTCATGAACTCTTCAAACTCATCTTCCTCGCTCTTCTTTTTCTCCTTCTTACTCTCGTTCTTCCTCACCGACAAAATCCCGTTCTTTGAGGATGATGCAGACCCTGCCGCGGTAGTCGAATCACCGGCCATCGGGGGAGAAACTGGCTCCTGGACGATGTCCGTTTTGAGCGAGGGTATCACGACCTCATCCATATCCGAGTCGTCAGAGAACGACGCGGAAGCGATGCGACTAGAACGATCTGTTCTACCTTGGATCTTTGCCACGGAAGGGGCAACATTCCTTCTCGCACCCACAACCTTCCTTGGTGGGAGCCATGACTGTTCAACTTGGGGGACAGTAGCAGCTGGTGACAACATCATAGCAGCGTCCATAAAAAACGAGTCAACTGCCATATGTGCTTTAGTCTCTGTCACAAAACGGAGGCCTCCCGTCTTCGGCTGTCGTCGGGGAAATACCGTTGCTGGAATCGTTGGTGGACCGGGTAGAGAGGAAGGTATTGGCTTTTCCTCGAATGGGCCTTGAGCTTGAGTCAATTGGCGAGGTTCGATATCCGCCTCGATCCCCAGCTGTCCACAATTTTCTTGAGCAACTGTATTTCGTTCGCCCTTCACATGCTTCATAAACGACGTTGACTGGAGTTTTCCGAGAGTACCTTTGCCTCGCACCCTTGACGAAAGTTCCTGTTTACCGAGAAATTAATGCGTTGTTAGTAACGAATATGACATGATTGTTGAAGTAACATACCATTGACGGGAGCCTGCTCCTCGATGGGCCAGCCATAGATTCGGGGATCATCTGTAGAAGATTGTCTATTAAGCAGTGTTAGAATCAAGATGGCAGGAGACCTACTTGTACTGTGGCTGATGTTGGCGATAGCAAGCCAGTTACCATTGCAGAGGGCGACGAGGAGGTTGTTAACTAGGTAATAACGAATTGTTATTATACACGCGCGTCAATTCAGAGATAGACTTACTATTGACAATGAATGCGAGTTTGAGGGACCAGCCACAGGCCGCGCCGACATGCCTGGAATACGAGAAGGACCGGCGGTGGAGGACGTAGATAAACCGAATGAAAAAGAGGAACTGGTGGATGGGGTAGACAGTGAGTTTACCGGTGACATGAGCGGCATAGTGCGCATGGGGGACGAAGTTGTCACCGCCTCGAGCTGGCCTGTGCCACTCGATCTTGATCGCCAGAACTTACGGTCGCCGGAAGATATTCTATCACGAAGAGTTTCTCGAGTTTTGGACATGCTAGGAAACTAGTACGGGGGGAGATAGAAAGTATAGAACAGAGCAAAGAGCCACTCGTTTTTGCAGGCCAAAAGACAAACGGACGATTATTTGGCCTGCGCGCCTACGTCGCTCTCGATCGGTGCGGGGATTATTTATTTTTCAAACACCGTTTTGTTCTTTCTGGAAATCCCTCCGACATACAATGGCTAGATAAATGAAAACGGAGATGTCCATATGTACATGCCACTGACTCGGTGGCTACCCTCGTGCGTAAATAAGAGATCTTTTATGGATGTGAATGATGAAAAGAACTAGACGTCGGTTCCTTGACTTGAAAGGCGCGTTTCTACGCGTATAATCATGTGATCGTTATTGTTCTCGCTTTTTTCTCTTCTTGATTCCTTTGTGCGCCTTCAAGAGTCAAAAACACTCCCGACCACTTCTGTAGGAGAAAGAAGGAGGCAGGCAAGGAAACCCGAATAATGGAAGCAAGAATTCGTCCGCACCAGCTGGGATAAACCCTGCATGGCCTACTCCATTTGACCAAGTCAGGGACATTACCCGAAGACCCGAAGGATCAGACAATGAATCTTTTATAGTAATTGTGATGGACCAACTGTCTATGTGACCACCTGAACTCTTTATTATCACACAGCCCAAGGGTCCTTGGATATCGTGCGGCTCGGATGAATGTAAGCATGGAATACAAGGGTTCATTATTCTGTCGTTGCGGATGATTGAGTGGGACATGTCCCAAATGGATGTATTTCTTGTCAGTGCGAGGGCTGACTGATTTCGGCCATCTGATACGTAGGTGGGGTTTGCTGCGAGAGTTTCTGTACGCCATGTTTATTTACTTGAGCCGTGGAATGCGGTTGAGACGACAATATTATTGCACGCGCGACAGACTCCCGAAGGGTTCTAAAAGAAGAGTTTGCATCTGATGAGCAGGGATATAAGGATGGGTCGACGTACATGTGTTGACCCAGGATCATGGCGGCAACATTCACAAAACTTATGAGAGGGAGAAAAGGAAAGAACGCAATCCATCAATCCATCAGGGTTTACTGATTGTGATTTCTGGAAAAACTGTGTCTTTTGCTAATAGTAAATAGTCGGTTTTCAACTTCGAAAGATTGCGTCAGTCATACAAACTTCCGTGTAAGGGTCACTACGACATGTTTAGAAGACAAAATATCCAAATGTCGGTAGCAACAATTACAAGCCTGCTAGTCCCTCTTCGTCAAATAAGGTGAATTCTGAGCGGTGAACATATGAGGAAACGTAGATATTACAAAGGGTAAACTGATTGCATGAAATTTACAGAAACTTCATAGCAGAGATAGTTAGGAAGCGAGGTGATAGAACCAAGAGAGGATCTTAGTATCGAACGATCGATCAAGGTTTACTAGCCTTGGTTATGGGAGATACTGGAGACTTCGATTCTTTCGGGGGCTCAGGCATTTTCCAGGCTTGTCGTTGGGTATCGTTTAAATGAGTAGCTAGGCGGCGTCTATCCAGTTTCTTAAAAAGTTCCTTCTTTTGGAGGTGAATACGATGAACGCTGGTCATGAAGTGGAAAGCTTGAAGAGGGTCGCTGAGGTTGAACCGCTTAACGTTGCGGTCAAAGATAAAGTTGTAATCCTTCTGTGCAGTCTGAGGAAAGTCTTTGAGTTAGAAGATAATAATCAATCTCGTGTATGACAACATCACCTTTGGGGTGTTCGTAGCAGTCGCGGATTTGGTTGTTTTCCAGGCCATGAGAATGGTACCGATATTCCCCGCGCAGACGATACCCCACACAGGGAAGTCAGTTATGCCAATCGAAGACAAATGTTCAAGACCACTAGTGCAATACATTTTGATTTGGTTGAAAGCCTGGTGGATTTGAGCGCCGTCTCGTTTGTACTCAACATACACAAACGGGATGATGGTTTCAGCGTTTGGCGGCGAGGTGGGAATGTCGGGGACAACAAGAGGTCGATCTTTTTGAAGGGCCCGAGTCACTTCGCGACATACAAAGCAGCGGATGTGGGGAATATCCAGAGGCTTCTCCGACTCAATCACTTCCCACTCAGGTTCTTCTTGGCTGTTGGTCTGAGACGGCGCTGTCTTGTCTTTGGCTTGGGATTCATCGGTTTGAGGTGCCCTCAACTTGGTTTTGGCTTTCGATAAAGTAGCCAGAGCCCTCAAACGAGAAGTTTCCGCGCAGGCATTCGTTGCCTTTGACCCCAATCGAATAGCATTTTTGAACGCTGCAACGAATCCTCGAGATCGATTGCTGGCGCCAGAAGTGTTGCTTTCCAGCTCATCGGGAGTGTGAGGCTGTAGCGACGGAGAAGATCGACCCATCGTTTGTGACCAGCCTTGGACGACATTCTTCAGGTCATATCTAAGGAAATAGATACCATCAGCCCGGGCTCTATATGGTTCGATTTCGCGCTCGGCTTCTTTTACATAGTGGCCGACAGTGAAGTGGGATGTCGCGATATTGAGAAATGCGGCTGCTTGACCGACTGCTTGAGTAGTCATAGGAAGGAGGGCAGCAGGGACTTGTTCATCTGTTGCTGATAAGCTCTGCAGTAGACACAACCTCTGGGTCACTTTGGCAAGTTGCTGAGCTTGAAATGTCTGTTTCTCTCGGACAGCACGGTTGATAGGGAGAGGAATAGTTCGCTCCACGCTAGAGGAATGTCAGGCTGAGTTGTATACGAAATTAGATAAACGTACAAATATGTGTCTGCGACTGCAGTGGTTGAGTCACAGAGAAATAGTTGAATGGATTGGTCCCATGCGCCGCGTGTGCCAGCTTCAGTAAGTGGACCATGTCTGGATTGGGCAACCGAGGTGGCCGCTGTAACGACTATTTGGCAAAAACCCGACAAACGCGTTTCCATGGTCAAAGAGGTTGGATTCTTTTTATCGATTAGCGTCTTTGGGCCACTGTAGTCTTGATAGGCTTTGAAAAGCTCTTCACGGACGTAGAGAAGAGAAGGATCACAGGACGGAAGATCGTCCTGACGTCATAAATCGGCTGAGTGGAACAAAAATTACGAGAAACGTACTAGTGTTAACCAGTGATTGAACCATACAAATGTTGTCACCTCTTCGTAAAAATTGAGCATGGTGTTGATTTGGTTTTCGACAGCTGAAGTTGGATGCTGGATAGGCAGGAGAAACAATAATATTGTGTCGCGTTCGCGTAGCCATTGACCTAGCCCTCGGGGATCGTCGGGATCGAAAATCTTCGCAAATCTGTAAAAGGACACCAATTTGTCAAGGACTAACAATAAGCGGAAAACTTAACACTGACTTCGAAGCACCGTCACTCTTAACACTGCCAGCAGCGCTCAAACCAGTCTCGCTTTCGCCTTTGTCACTCACAGTATCTGCCATAGAGGCTGGCCGAGATTTTTCAGCTCTAGATGGGTGGAGGCTGTCCGTTGGAGAGGTCATGTTGGTAGTGGAAGATTGACGCGTGTTCGAGCGTGATCGTGAGCGTGTGGTTGGCGCCATGCTGGCCATTGTAACAAGCGCTTGTGGGGAGGATGGAGTCCCACAGGTCGGGCGAGGGATAGCAGCGAGAGCGTCTTCTTGGGGATCAGAGGTCTCAATTGAAATGGAAGGGTCGGGACTGGATCAAAGAAACGTTAGCAGTTTTTATTATATACATACAATGGGCGTTATCGATCCGACGAAAAAACAGGAACTCACTCAGGGGTCTCGGCGAATGGCAAGGTGGCCTGCCACGCACTGATTCGACTCGTATCATTGTGCGAAGATGGGGGTTTATCTGACTTTGAATTCCATATATGAGAATGGTCAAAATGAGCGTGGTCGAGTCTCCAACAGAAGTCGTGGACCTGAGGATGGAGCGCGTGGACTTTCACTGAAGCGAAGTAGGGTTCCAAATCCAGTATAAATTGGGCCAAACGCAGGGTCGAAACGGGGTTTGACCCGTCGAAAACACCAATTGGAAGTGACTCAGATGCCGGAATACTGGGAAGGGATGGGGGATATGCGATATGCACTATTGTCTGCAATACGATTTTTCTTCAGTAAAGTCATGACAGAACCTATGCCAACCTACATGATTTGAAGCATCAGCCCAGCCGAGAACTAAGGATGCGTAAGTTCCTTCTTCAGGGAGCGATATTCCAACCACCGGTGTCGAGATCCCCATGACACGCCGCTGACAGACCAAGCTAGTCATCAATTCCTGCATTTCTTGAGACCGTGCTGCAAAGACGACTGGCAAGGTGCAGTCGACGCGTTTTCCGCGAGCAGGTGTAATGTGTGCATCGAAAGGAAGGTCTATGGTAGCATATGAGTCGTGAGACGCGTCAGATGTTGAACCAGCTGTGGCAAAATGTTCAACGTTAACCTGGAGGAAGAGTGAATCTAACTTACATTTCTCATCTACTGTTGAATCAGGAACGTCGTTGTTCGGGTAGTGACGAAGCGTTCGAGGAATTACAACCGATATTGCAATTGTCGCTTTCCGTTCAAAGTCTCGTAAGTTGAGAACATCGGCATTAGACCTGGTTCGCGGTCTGGCAAAGCCAATATCGTCGCTAGAAAGTGATCAGTTTTGAAAGGCATCTCGAGTGACAGACCGACTCACGAGCATACCACAGCCTCAGACATCGCTAGCCCACATGCCGAGAGCATTGAAACCCAATTACTCTTACGTTCCGCGAATCCATGCAAGCAGTGTCTTGAAGCCCTCAGTAAGAGTACTGAAGTCAAGATGACATCCAAGACGTCCGTAACTGGTCGCGAGCTCCCTGTTCTGACACGATAACTGTAATCTTCTGTGTCTGAGGTTGAAAGTTGAGAACACAGAGCGTCGATTCGTTGTTGGAAGTCGGGTGGAAATATCGGCAGCAACTTTGCGTTGCTGAGATTCTCGAGTGGCAGTGGTCGTTCCAGAATGCTAAGAATTTCTTTGATGTTATCATTAGACGCCTCTGTGTTACCGAGTGTATGGACAGTGGCATCCACGGGTGTGTTCATAGTTTTGGGAGGAGAAGTACGAAACGTTGACGGCGCATCAATGAGACGGTTCGAAAGCACACCGTCATTTGCCAAATGCAGCAGTTGTTTGGCAACTCAAAGCTCTTCAAATAAAACTCTGATGAGGAAACCTGGTAAATTGTTAGGAGACTTCGAGAAAACATCCGTTGCCAACCCAGAGAGGCCAAGAAGAGAAGATTACATCCTATTCAAGCCGATAATATAGATAGTGCATATTCCATATTCCATCGCAAAAGCTGTCACAAAAACGACACGACAATGTACTGTATTATATATCGGGCCATTGTTTAACTGCAAAGGTCAAGTGCAAACATTACCTTGATTCGCGCCATCGCTTCCGAGTCGCAGTCTCGCAGCTCAACACCATCATGTCGGTTCTTGCACCTATCATTTGTGATAATGGTACTGGATACTCGAAAATAGGGTAAGTTCTGATGATATTGTCCACAAATTTACAAGCTCACAGAGTCACAGCTTTGCTGGAAATTCAGATCCATCTTTGTATGTAGAACATTCTGAACGGATGTCGCTCACAGCGCTGACTATGTTGATCATTCATATCTTGATAGTGTTTATCCAACAGCCATTGCAACGCGTGGATCTGCGAACACCGCTTCTCGTGCGCCTGCGGTGCCTGCGAAACCCGGACATCTGGCATCAAAAAGGGGAGTTGAAGACCTCGATTTCTTCATCGGCGATGAAGCGCTTGCAAATGCGAAGACCCCTGGATATGGCGTGCATTATCCAATCAGACATGGAATGATTGAAAACTGGGACCACATGGAGAGATTCTGGGAGCAAACGATCTTCAAGTATCTGAGGGCGGAACCAGAGGATCACTACTTCCTTTTGGTGCGCCTACTCGTTTCCTGGGATCGAGCACGACTAAATGACCCCCCTAGACTGAACCACCTCTTAACCCTCCCGAGAACAGAGAGCAAACTGCTGAAATTTTCTTTGAGTCTTTCAACATCAAAGGTCTCTATATCGCTGTCCAGGCCGTTCTCGCCCTAGCTGCCTCCTGGTCATCCAACCGCGTCACCGATCGCACTCTGACCGGCACGGTCATTGACTCGGGAGACGGTGTTACACACGTTATTCCTTGTGCTGAAGGATATGTCATTGGGAGCGCCATCAAGCACATTCCGATCGCTGGTCGCGATATCTCTCAGTTTGTGCTGAACTTGATGCGAGAGCGAGGAGAGATGGCCACTGTACCGCCTGAGGACCAGTTGAAGGTTGCTGGAAAGGTCAAGGAGAACTACAGCTATGTGTGTCAGGATATCGTCAGAGAGTTTAGGAAATACGACGAAGAGCCTCTCAAATATTTCGAGAGGTACGATGGTGAGCATAGTGTCACTGGAAGAGTAAGTGAGCCTAACTCTACTACCGAAATATTTGTTAACTTAATTACAGAAATACTCGGTTGACGTTGGCTATGAACGCTTCCTTGCCCCCGAGATCTTCTTCAATCCCGAAGTCTATTCTTCCGATTTCCTCACCCCTCTCCCAGAGATCGTGGACGACGTCATTCAGCAATCTCCAATCGATGTTCGTAGAGGCTTATATAAGGTTAGTGTAATTTTTATTCCTTCGAAGACTTGATTAAAATTTGGGCCCTTAGAACATTGTTTTGTCAGGGGGATCTACTATGTTTCAACATTTCGGCAATCGCCTCAAGCGTGACATCAAACAAATTGTGGATCGCAGGCTAGACGCCGGCGCTTTGGCTCGTGGCAGTCAACTCAAGTCTTCGGGAGTTGAGGTGGACGTAATCTCTCACAAGCGGCAACGGTCTGTAACCCTTTGCGTCATCCAATGGAAAATCTTAAACCCCAATGTTTCGCTAGCTATGCAGTTTGGTTTGGTGGATCTCTCATGGCTTCCCTTGTGAGTATTCGGCGCCTAAAAACGCCTTCGTCTAACCAACACTTTTCGCAGCCCGATTTCTACAATTTCTGTCATACTAAGGCCCAATACGAAGAGGTCGGTCCAAGCATTTGCAGGCGCTACCAGATCTTCGGCAGCTCTACTTAAAGCTTCAATCGTCTGCCTATCATGTCCGTTCTACAAATTCGAATTTTTATTCAACTCGCTCGTTTTTTGTCCATCGAGACCTGAAGCTTTGAAGTTTGAAGACGCACGACGTAATTATTTCATTGGAAAAAAGAAGGCTTGTTGAGAAAATCAAGGATCGCGATCTCGTCATCGTCTGTCCACACACACATCCTACCGGTGGCAACACATAGTGAGCATTTTTGGGCAAAGCTGCCACGTGAAGACAGCCATATGGTATTGAGGGAGACGGGCTCGGACGTAGAGTTGGTCGGTATTAAATGAATTTTGACTTGTTGTCCGGCTCCAGATCTCCACGAAGTAAATACGAATTGCTCGTCGGATAAGCGAAGCGGCTGGACTTTCGTTTCGATCGATCGCGTGTCCGCATGAATAGGTTTTGATGTGTCGTGGAAGTCGGTCTGCCGTTGTCAATGGACCTCTTTGTGAGTGTACGGGATCCATTTCAAGAAGGCCAATATCCGAGAGGCGACATGGAACCATGTAATCAATGGAATTCGACCACATGCCCCAAGAGCTCAGTGGTAGTTGATGTGGATATTGAGGGTCGGTGTCAACCTAAGAACCAGGCATCAAATTTTCAAAGGTGAAGACAGGATTTCACTGAATGATGGGGCGGGCGCTTGGGCCACAGGGGGCAAACTCCATAAGTTGAGGCCCCGCCAGTTTTCAAGAACCAGGCTTACTAGAAGTCGTGACTGCTGAGGTAACATCGGAAGCCCGAGGTCCCAAAATTGACCATATTTTCGCCGTCATCAATTAAGCGAGCCAGACGGGAGGTGATAAAGTATCTCCCGCCCGGCACAAGTGCCATGAATTGGTATTGGAAAATGCCAACTAATTGCTATCGAGCTAGCTCAACATCGCAGAGGTCGGATATCAGATACTGGGCGGAGCAGGTAAGATGTTGCTTGTCTGTGGGGGGTGCTTTGTGGCGGCTCCTTGGAGCTTGGCAAGAAATTGACGTGGAGCGAGTGCAAGGTGCTCCGATACAGGTTGACCCAATATAAGAAGAGGATATGACCCAGGGAGAACGCCATATTTCCATATGACTCCGCGAATGACTTCCAGCCAGACCGCTCGGTATAAACTAACATCCTGGAGATGTTTGTAGGTCTACCAATATCTTCGATATCAAGGTCAGAGCACATTCCGAACTGACGCTTACAGTACGTATATGCAACACATTAGGACGGAGAAGCCCGAGAATGATGGTTAAAACGTCCAGCCAGAGGCGAGAAATTGCGAAGCAAAAAGTTGGATAGAAGGCGGAAGCATATGGTTATCAAAGAAAGTAACTAAACAGGTAAAGGAGGCCCATCGAGGAGGTCAAGTACTGCGACTTGGTTATTGTCTGTCAATACACACATCCTGCCTGTAACAACACAAAGGGAAGATTTCATTGCGAATCTTCCATGAGGAGACAGCCATTTGATGTCCAAGGAAGTGGGCCGGGTCAAAGTGTCCGTTGGGATAAGATGTATTTTGACTTCTTGTCCAACTTGAGGTCGCCACGAAGGAAACACTAAGTGATCGTCGCACAAACGAGCAGCCTGAACATTTGAGCCGATTGTGGATTGTCCAGAATATGTTTTCAGGTGTCGCGGAAGTCGGTCTGCAGTCGACGTAGAACCTTTCTTCGGATATACAGATTCCATCTCGAAGAGACTGAGACCTGAAGCACAGTATAGAACCATGTAATCAGGAGATTGAACCACATGGACCACGAACTCATCGGTAGCCGATTTGGATTGTGACGGCTTAGGTCGACTTGGCCAGGTGTATGTGGGGTGCGCATCAAGTTTGTGAAGGTACAGGTGGGATAACAAACTTCGAAATCTGTTACTTGCTCAGTGTGATGCGATGGCTCGACAATTGACGGTATAGCCCATTGGCTGAGTTGACCCTCAACGAGCGAAAAGACACGATCACCAAAGAGCTGAATCTAAGGGCTTTTTTTGAGTAATATAACTTCGAGTAAGAGTAGACAGTTCTGACCTTCTCCAGATGGCTTGTGCCTGTGTTCCAATAATTACCTCGTTTGCTCTTAAAGTCAAACGTCAGAAAATAGCGACCACGTGTAACGGCTAACACAAGAAAATTTGATAACACGAGAGATGTCACTCGGCCATCAGTTAATGCACTTGCAGATATCTCTTTCATATACTGAGTGTGGTTGAAAGGCATTAAACGAATAAGACAAATCTCGGTTGTAAGATCGTTTGATTCCTGGCAGCGGCTTCAAAGAATATGAGCCGCAATGTCAGTTGCTGATGCGTAAAAACATACCCCGTCCTCGATATTGCCAAGTGAAACTCATTGCTGTTAGAGGATGGCGACAGTGAAAATAAGTCGAGGTTGTGCTGAAAGTCCGTTGCATTGGGGCTGCCTATGATGATACTAGATAGGAGTCGAGGTTGTCGATGCAAAGTCGGGAGCCAAAGATCCCAAAGTTGAAGAGAATTGGACACTTGTCCGACAGTGTTAACTTGTCAAACGAGTCGTGCGGTGACAACAAATCGACCACCCGGAATGATCTCCATGAGTTGGTACTGAAGGAGTGAGTTGAGTCGGTATTGAGTAAGTTCAGCATCCGAAAAATCCAAGATCAAGTGTTGGCCTGAGCGAGGTGTCATGTAGGCTTCAGGTCCTTGCCTCGCTGTGCCACGGAGCTTGGCAAGAAATTTACGTGACGAGAGAGCCAGGTGCTCCAACAGAGGTTGATCCAATTGAGAAAGAGGGTATGTTCCAGGAAGAATACCGTGCTCGTGCATGACACCACGAATTACCTCCAACCAAACCGTAGGGAACAGACTGACATCTCGGAGATGCTTACAGGTCTAACGATGGTTTCTCTTCAACACGTAGAACATAGATGATTCCGAGCTAGCACTCACAATGCGTATACGAAGTACGTCTACAGCGTCCAGAGAACCAATAACACTGGCTAAAACGTCAAGGGAAAGACGATAGATCGATTTTCTTCCATACCTGCAGGTGGAGTGGTCAAAGGCTTGCGACGAAATGCGCTAGTCTCCCGTAGCCAGACAAAACAAATCCGGGTCCGTCACAGATCACGCGATGTCGTGACACCTAGTATAGTACCCAAGCAAGGATTTTGACATTAGACCAAGTATGTGAATCTGCGATTCATGGAAGTTTTACATCGACCATGCCAGTCTTTAGCTTGGCTGCGCAGTTTGCATGAGGGATATGAAGGAGCTTTACGTCTAAACTTTGAAGGAGCCTTGGAAAGCGCTTAAACAGAGGGAAAATATTTGTAACTCTGGTCGAATTATCTATATTTTCCAGGAGGTGACAGAACATACTCTCGTCAATTCCCGGGACAGGAAGCAATTAGTAGTGATGTACACCTTAAGGCTTCAAGCAGCAGGTTCAAAAAAGGCTGCTCAAGCTAACCACCAGACTGGCCAGGGAGACCAATCGCATCCCTAAAACAAATGAGCTTCGTATTAATTTACTCATTGGCGTAAAGATGATGGAAATATTATGAAAGAATCGAAACCAAAATGAGTTTTCTAGCTCCTACATTTGTTGTGCTATGATGACCTTATCAGCACATCAACGGGGCCAAAGAGGCCGAGATCGGCACATGCATCGCATCGGCGCAACCACACCAACTTTCGTCAGACGGCCCCGCGCATTCGTCAGCTCTTCGTTCAGACTCTCATCTTCGTTCTCTACGGCAGAACATCTCATTTGAATAAAGCCTTTGAATTCCCGCTTACATTGTCTCTCGGATTCCCTTTCAACTACTTCTGGACCAGCGTTGAACCTGGGTATACTAGTTCTTGACTGGACTCATCTTGAACGAATTCCAGTAAACAAGGGTCCCAAATAACCTTTGTTTGCGGCAGTATCAAGTGACGCAAGGACCCTCTTCCATCTACGGCCCTGATAGATAGCATGATTCACCATACTCAACTATGCCTTGCCTGCTCTGCATCACTGCCTCCGAACCTCTTCAAGCAACCAATTCCAAGTTCTAGCTCGAGTTCTAACAGGTTGGGGCCAGAGTCTCCAAGCATCTTCCTCACACCCTGTTGCACCCGCCCAATATGCCCAACCTGTACGACTCGCAACCCGCGATTGATGAGGTATAACCCGTGCCTGGTTTGTGTACATGGAATTGGTGTACTGGAGGCTTCGGGATCCAGTTCTTCCACTGGTTTGGCAAAGAAGTCGGCAAAGAAGGGCGCTTCAAATATCAGTTCGGATCTTAATTTGAATGGAGAAGTGAGGGATGAAGATACATTTGTGGTCGGAGATGATGACGAAGAGGGGATGCTATACGACGATTCAGGACATGAAAGAGAGATTGAGGAGGAGGAGGCTTCCAATCATGGAGCCGATGTCAACTTTGCGGATAGTGATACACGATCACCAAGCCCAAACCAGTTCACGACAACATCTACAGCAATCGACAGCCTCTCTACCTTGACCCTCACGGAGACTTCAACATCCCAACTATCTGACTTACAACCGCAAGAGGAGTCCAACGACGATCCCACAAGGCCGTACAAATACTTCCTCAACCGATCGGATACGCTTCAAGGGTTATCATTGAGGTTCGGTATCCCAGTAAGTTTAATGCCGAATCACTTCTCACATATTAAAATCTCATAAATTTGCCCAATCCACATAGGTCCACGAAATATGCAAACTCAACACTCTCCCACCCTCGATCTTGCGCTCTCCTCACCTGCTACACACGCGAACCTTTATCCTTCTCCCCGCTTCTGCATCCCTCAAACCACACCCTTCTCTCGTTCGTCTAACCTCCCAAGAGTCACAAAATCTCGATGACAGCGACAAAATCACCAAAGCTCGAGAACAGAGACGCGCCAAAGAACGAGCAGAGAAGAAACTGCAGCTACTGACGAAAGAGGTAGATTGGCGTGTTGCGAGAGTGTATGTTGCGCTCGCTGATGATCCATCTACGCAGGATGAAGCGTATGGAAAGGAAGCTTACGAGAAGGGAATTGAAGGGAAGAAGTCGAAATCGAATGATAGCGATGGCATGGAGTACCTCGCGATCGAGAGATACTTGGATGATATGGAGTGGGAAGAGGGCGAAAAAAAAGCGGGGAGAAATGCAAAGTTGCCAAAATTCCCGTATGCGGACTTCGGAGAGGCTTCGAGTTCGTCGAAAGTAAGCCCAGGGAGGACGAGGCAAAAGGAAGTCGCGGACTCGCAGAAAGGCGAAAGTACAGTGCTGTGGTCACCTACCAGAGCAGATGAGTTTGATTCTGGAGGAGCTGACTCGATTCGTGGACTTGGACTTGGGTTGGCGAAGGGCGTTGGCGTTGGCGTTGGCGTTATGGGAGGTTGGTTCAAAAAGATTTAAGACGAAGAATCGACCCTGTGGAAAGGAGATTTCTAACTTAACACTGTCTGAATAACTAAAAACATCGTATTTCAGTTGTCATAAATCGTGTAATTTGGTTTATTACTCCGTTGTCATTTATATCTGTAGTAGCTCTGATCGATAGCGACCCCGAAGATCCTCCACTCTCGCCAACTGATATCTTGTAATCTAAATCTTACGGTCTCCAATACATAATTGAACATCCTTTTCCCAAGTACTATATCGGTCATGACAAGTTTTGTGAAAGGATCAGTACACTGGAAACCGAACCTTTGAAGCGAATGTTCTCGCGTGGAAGTCATGGCGATTAGAAAAACAATCAACCATGTCCAGTCAAAGCTTGAATCTGCGGTTTCGTAGTTTAAGGACCTGAGATTGCCCAAGAATCGCGTAGGAGTAGTCACAGAAGCCACCGCAGCAGCATACATCACCGAAAACGACGGCTCACCAAGGCCACTCTGTTGAAGTCTGAGCCTTTCCAAAGGAAGAAGAAGTTCGAGAAGCTGAGGAGGTTTTTTCAGAAATTGATGTACAAGATTTCTGGCAAAAAGAATTGTAGGTTCGTTGCAATCTTTGTTTATAGGCTCCAAATCATAAACAAAAAACCTGAGCAACAAAATTTGATCTTGGGTCTATCGATTTCGAAACAGCTGTAAGTACGATTCTTTGGAGAAAGAGCCACACCGCTGGAACAATACCCTCATCCATCGTGTCTTGCGGATGTGAGCCCACCCCGTTTTAGTCTCAGGTGCCACGAGTTGGTGATTTACTGTCAAGATCTGGGGTTGGACTAAGAAAGAGCGGGGTCACCATCATATCATAGTTTATATTCCATATCTAGCGACCTGATGAAATTCATGCGAATGGGAGATCGAACATAAAAGTCCCGCTCCGGAAGGCATATGCACGTTCATAGAAAACTAGTTCCTGAAGTAAATACAGAAGGCTCGTTGGTATTTCCTGTTAAGACCATGGCGTCGGAAGAGTAATTTTCGCAGAGAAAATGTCAAAGCCTGGATCGCCGCTGTGAAGAAGGCTTAACAGTGACTTCGAAAATTAAACGCGGCATTGTGCATTAGCCCTTGCTTCGCCCATCTTGAGCTCTAATCAATTAAAAGCGCAGGCAAACATTGACCAAGTTGAAAACTTGGGGTATTATAGCAGATGCCTAGAAGCCCGCTATGATAGAATCCATACTGAGTTTGATCAAAGGTCGCCGATCTGTATGTGCACATTGAAAGGCTTTGAAAAATCCGAGAAACTTAGCACCGAGCATCCGCAAGTCCAGGAACAACTGGCGTCCGGGGTGAGAACTAAGATTTAATATTTAATAAGCTGAGGCTAGCTTCCTTTCGATAGGTAGATATCATGGGGTAAGCTTTTAAAGTGGAAATTATGTATTTTTGATTCATGAGTGACGATAGAGTGGGGAGTGGATGGCACAGTATGGGCAGGTCATAATGATATGGCGGACAAGGTTGGAAGGACGGACGTTGGCAAGAGAAAGATCTACGTGTGTGTGTGAATGGTTGAGGCCCCGGCATATGCCGAGTCGTTTTCCTAACACTTCCTGAAGTTGCTGTGCAGCACCTTCGTCACTGCGGAATTCCTGCGCTGCAACTCGTATCGCCATTCACAAACTAATGGAACACAAGCCCACAATGGGAGTCATAACCTTTCCTCTCAGTCTCTTCTATTCCCTTTGTCGACCTCAACGATCATGTGTTCTAACCTGACTTGCCTTGACAATCAGAAAAACTCGAAAACCGGCAGCTTTATTCGACTTTTCTCCTGGCGTAGCATGTCTTTCAAACGTCACGGCTCTAAATCAAGACGGCAAAATGGTATTCAATTGATGGAACCTTCACATCCTGTAGGTCCGAGTCCGTCATCCATTGTTCATTCGGGCGATGGTGAAGTCGTCTCTTTCTTTCGTGGAGCAACCCATGTTAAAATCAACGGAAGTCCGTCATTCAATGTGCGGCTCTGTGCTTCTGGGCACAGACGTCAAAATGATGAAAACCTTGTATCGAATGTACGCACAAGGGATAAGCTCAAGTTGGAGAGAAGATCAAAGTATGACCTTTCTGCGAACCGGGCAATTTTTTATAAGGTATGCACCTCACGTTTGTGAAGGTTGAGATAAGATACTAACTGGAACCATCACCCCCTAGACACCTCATGTAGCCAACGTCCTCGAAGACATCCCCGAAGGACCGGTCATCATGTTTAGCATCGACGAGCGCCGATGCGATGCCTTTGCACTGCTTCCCCATCGAAATGCGCCCATCCTCATTCCTTTGACCATTCAAAAACATGAGCTCGAGGCTCTTCGTCTACAAATGCATCGTTATTTGTGGTCGCTTGGGCTGCGATCCCGTGTTGACGTCGACGATGTCACGTCCGAGAACCTGACTGAGCAGTCGGCTGAGTCGTTGGGTTTTGGGCGCCCTACACGAGTCATGACCGACCTCTTAGGCCATCTCTGGTTGAAAATTGTGAAGCCAATATTGGATGCCCTGGCTTATACTGTATGTATTTTACCATTTAAGCACCAATGGCAAGAATCTAACGTTGTTTTGTTGAGAACAGCATACCGCTGGGAGCTATCGTCGGATATACTGGTGTCCCAGTGGCCCTTTGGCATTTGTTCCCTTGCACGCAGCCGGAATTTACGGGCCAATTGGACAGTCTATCTCTAACTTCGCTGTTTCCTCCTATATCCCCTCGGTCGGTGGTTTCTCTAACAAAGTCGGCAGAAACCCCAGACGTTCCAATCGTCTCTTATTGATTGGCCAATCCGATTCGGACATCTACGGTCCCATTCCTGAGACAATAAAGGAAATTTCTGTTGCTGCTGCTTTGGTCAAACGAGCAGGAGGTGATGTGACAATTCTGGAGGGTGAAGATGCGACAGTGGAAGCGGTGGCCTTCGAGATGCCAGATTATGGCTCAGTCCATTTTGCTTGTCACGCAACTCAACTTCCAGGCGGTCCTTTGAATGGAGGTTTTCAATTAAACAATGGCCCACTTACAATCTCAGACATCATCGCGCTTCGAATTCCTCCTGCAGAGTTCGCTTTCCTCTCAGCATGCGCCATCAGTGTTGGAAGCATGAGTCAACCAGATGAAACTGTCCATCTGGCCGCCGGTATGATCCAAGCAGGATATCAGAGTGTAGTCGCAGCGGCATGGGCGATCAGGGATAATTTCTGTTCAGGGCTTACCGAAGATTTCTATACTCAACTGACGGAAAGCGGTCAGAATTTTGACCCTACCAATTCTGCTGTTTCTTTACATTCTGCTGTGCAGAAACTTCGCAAGGAAGTTGGAGACTCTGAAGAAGGGCTACTGAAATGGGCACCGTATGTTCATTTTGGGGTGTAATGGGCTAATACATATGTAACCTCATAACACGATTTTATAGTGGTAGTTTTAGACCTTGTGGAGCCACAGAACTTGATGGCATTATCGATACAGTATATTTTGGAGTAATCTTTGATTGTTGTATATCTTCGGGAAGTATTGACTTCCTGTCAATGGCTCAGCGAAGCTTTCAAATGATATAATTGGAATGACTGGTAAAGTTCGCTGATAATAAGCGGTGACACGCATTCCATCGTTATACAGACCTAACGGGAACTCGTAATAGCCACCAATATGAATGAAACTTTGAATCAGCTCTTTAGCATTCTTGGGCCTGCACGCAAGGCTTTTCTTTGTATGATTGCTACCGGTACGCCAACCAACCACTCAATCAGTCCACATACATCTTCCTTCGTTTAGTTATATCGTACGCCATGAGCTGGTCATGAAAACAGCCATTTAAAGGATTCCTTACTATAAGTCTATTCAACTATCTCCAGCTATTTCCCTCTCCAACGAGTCTTCATGGCACCCCACCCACTCCGGAGATCTTTTGTATCTCAAACGCCAGCCACAATCTGACTCTCTACCGGGGAATTGAATCTCAGTAAAACATGTGCCAGCGTGCCCGATCCTCCAAAAAGAAGGTTCTGTGGGTACATACAGGCAAGGAAGGTACTGGCACCCGGGCGGTGATTGATAATGCTCAATATTCTCTTCAATTAAAGCTGTGGTGCGTGCAGCGGTCAAGTTCGCCGAAGAACCACACCGTGAGCGACGGTATCCGTTCAGAGCAGCAGAGTGCAGTGCGGCATTTTCAAGCTGGTGTAAACTTGGCAGCGCGAGGTCGAGAAATTGTTTCTAGAGAAAATATGAGGTAATATCTCTGTGGCGGAGATAGCAAAACTCACAATGATATTGGTATCTGGCAACTCGTCTTGTTTGCCCAATTTCTTATTAAGCATTGCTGAATCAACTCCAAACCCGACTCGCTTTAATCTTGGGCACCCGATGATGTGTTGAAGGAAATCAGGTGTGCATCGCCACTGACTTTCCGCAGTTGAGTCGATAATGAACATCTCGAGACTGGATGCATGCTTTGGGAAAGCTCGAGAGAAGAATTCGAGTTTGGCAGCATCTGCTTGGAGATGATTTTCAAATTGTTGAACTTGCAATTGCAGTGTTCGGAGACCACTAAAGCTTGAAAGGTACTCGATTAACGACTCTGAGATCCAGTCGTGTTCGACCTCTTCTAGGTAGATCCCACTCTCGAAAAGAGCTGCCCACAGGGAGGGGGAAGAATCACATATATCAGTGCAAGGTGCTCCCTTGCCGTGGGTTGCATCAGGGCAGTGATCTCTTTGTCCGGTGATACTGAGAGATACCAAGTTTTTAATATGACGAAGTGTGCTATGATTGAAGGCGACCATAAAGCCGTGAAGGCTTAGACGACGAAAATCCTGCTTTTCATAAAGCTTCCCGAGAAGAGCCTGGAGGCTATGCGTCTTCGACCAACTGTTGTGACCGTAAGGATTATGGATTTCGAGGGAAATGAGATGTGGACAAGACGGGATGAGTTCGGATACACTTGCAGGTAGGTTTTCCCCAACTTGGTCGAAGTCCAAGATAGATAAAGATTCAAGAGAATTCAAGCTCTCAAAATGGATGCCGTGATCAAAAATATGACCGTTTATGAGAAGTTCCCGTAGATTTTGCACCGTTTCGATAGTTCGCAAAACCAGACTCAACAGCCATTGAGAATCACCCTCCATCGCATGGCCACTGATCAGATCAGAGTTATGATGAGCGTTTATTTATAATGGAACACCAGATGCGACCTACGAGATTCTGCGCAGATTCTTGCAGGCTAGAAAGCCGGCGATAATGTTATCTTCGGCTTTTTCTGGTGGCTCCCATTCAGGTTTATAAGCCTCCGGTGTCTCGTACAAAATTAGATTGCGAAGACGACCGATTCGAATTGACTTGATGTGTAAACGGGCCTGATTCCCCTTTGCAGCTAGGGAGACAAGAAAGGCTACATCGTCACTAGCATTCTCCGGCTTTTCGAATACGCAAATTGAGTCAAGGACAGATCCTGCGAGTAGTTCTCCAAATGCGTGGTTTGTCAATCGGAGCTGTTTCCTGGCGTTTAAGGGTAACTAATGCAGTGTCAACCAACGCTAGACCATAAGTGTGAGCAATTAATTCAATCTTACCAAGTCGGAGACTGCAAAAATCAACTCTGGCGAGAGAGATGCAAACAAACAACAAGCCATGGCTGATGTTTGGAAGAAGAGTGAGGAGAAATTGCAACAGATTGATGTTGACTCGAGCTAGTCCAAAAGCCCACAGTCAGATGACAAGGCACCCACATTGCGGTTCCGTAGAATATAAGTAATGTCACTCAACATCATCCAATACTTATCAGGAGATCCTTACAAGTCGTGATGGTATCCCCACCTAACGACCACCCTTCACATCTTGAGAGATCAGTTAAACACAGGACCGCACGATGAAGCTTCGGAGATCTTCGAAAATATACTCACTGTCCAGCCTCTGAGTCCAACCTGCAAGGTATTTGACGACCCTTTGCATCCTTGAGCACAAGTCAGTTGATGTCCGATGTCGCTTTAGGCCAAGGATAGTTCTGATGAAATTGCTCACTTACACAAATGTCTGGGCTTTTGAGTGTCAGAGTGCTAGCTCGAGAAATAAGGTGAAGATCAAGCGCTTGAGTTCAAGGTAGATTGTATAGGTGTTGGTTAGTAAATATCATGCACGAACGGGCACCGAAGACCAGATAATTGGATGGAAGGAGGTGGAAAGTAGGTCCATGTTCCACAGCACAGTAAAGCCATCAAATAAGGACACAGGCAACATTAAATTTGACGTGAGGCGGACTTGTATGAAAATCTAAACTCCTTGAGGGGTAAAAAGGCGAAGAAGAGGTGACGAATGCATGTTCGGACTCTGCATCCGCCACTATTCCAAGTCAAGCTCTTGAGACTGGTCCTTAAAGGGATGAAATGGCAATCAAGGTGCTAGGTGTCAACTACGATAGTGTTGGAAGGCGGAGTCGAAGGAAATGACGTAGATAGAAATGGTTTAGTAATGCACATAAAATATGGTTCAGCTACGTACATTAGGCCGATTCTCTTCCTCCGATTTTTCTGACCTCCGGAGGTGCGGACTAGCATCTAATGTCCAATGCCAGTAGCACCACTATGCAGAGGCACTGTTGAATATGTCTAATTGGGCCCAAAAGGCAGGCGAGCAACGAGACATCTGACGAGAAATTTTGAAAAAAAAAACCAAAAGGACGGCGAGGTGAGAGCTGGTGGGGAGGAGCAAGAGGTGTACCGATGTGACAATGGTTTGGAAATGTGACGTGTTCCTAGTTTCTTTGACTCAACCATCATGAACTTCATTGCTTCGTCCCTTTTGCAACGCTCGATAATGTAAGTCAATACCCCAGAGTACTTTGACTCGCGTAATGCACCTCATGGAATCAGGCCAATTGAAGAGGACCTCATCACACCTCATATTTGATGGATTCGCCGTTCCACCAGTGTTCAACCATGGGCAGCGTTGGTTCTTTATCTCGTTTTCCGGAATTTTATTTCCGGTCTGGCACTATTTCTCTCAACTCAGGTCTCCGATCACCCAACCTCTGGACTTTAACCGGAGGATTTGTTCTCTCGAATGCCCACTTGTGATATGGCATCAGGTCTGCCCACATCCTAACATTTGTCAGTGACCCGTTCTTAACTTGGCTCTCCTCAAATGGTCTCATCGGTTTTGTGTTCCTTAAATTTTGTGTTGGTGAGTCGTGAATGTCCCTTGTTAGATGTCAAAGTTTAAAATCATCCATGTTAGCTTCGGTCTCGTGACGACATCTATGAGCGTCTCGTATTTTTGTATGTCTCGAGCTCTTTTCATAGCAACCACGACAAACTCAGCTTGAGATTCAAATATGCAAACCTCAAATCTAATATCCCTTTCGGCAGAACTAATCTTCGCAATCGGTGGTCCAGTAAGCTGAATGACTATTCAAATTTAAATATCTCGTACTAACAAACCCTCCCAGCTGCCATTCGCCGACCTGAAACAGCTACGGTTAAGTTGTCGCTCACTAAGCGACACGATCTCAGTCCTTGTTCTTCACTCCCTTCATATCTTTAAGGAAGGAAGCCGTCTCTCGGAGGATGTAGCTTTGCTTGGGTCTTTAGCAGACAACTCTAAGACAAGCCCGATATGTCTCAACGCACATACAATCACTTTTGGGTATCTAGACCCGGGCTATTCACGCGCCGATGCAAAATCCTCCGGGATATCTCAGTCAGAGTATAAAAATGCTACGAACAGTATCGTCACCGGAATTCTGGCTTGTAAAAACCTTCGTAAAGTCAGGTGAGTAGTATTCGTACCGTCTCAATAATTCAAATCCAACGCTTACTTGACTCAAACTTTACATTTTCCAGAAGCAATATTATCTCTGAAGACCCCAAATGGCTTCAAAGTGCAATCTTGACGCTGATGCAAACGATACCGAGTCTACGTGAGTGTGTACTAAACGGCGGAATCTTCACGCGTGGATTCAATATCTCCAACTTGATAACTCTCGAGTCGCTATCTATCACGGAAATATCCGACGACCCAAAAGAACTGGTGGACAGCGTCTCAGACCTCATCGCTGCTTCTCCAAATCTTACTTCTCTCGAAATGGTCAAGTGCAAGAGATGGTCCACAAACTACAGCCTTCATTCGCTTCTCGCTAAAATTTCGCAAAATCCAACGCAGGGAAGTGGAGGCTGCGCAATCAAGAATTTGCGCCTCGAAAAGTTTTTGGTCCGGTTCGATTCAGTCGCTCTTCTTCACCTCAAATCCTTGGTCTCACTCTCGATCATGCAGCAAGAAAATATCCATGCCACCCTTCTTTTTGCCGATTCGTCAAAGATCGATACTATGTGTGGCTCGTCCCCTGCGCTATGGACCGCTCTTCGAGAATCTGGGATTCACTTGCAGGAGATCGAACACGATTGTATATCTGATGCTTTGATTGAATATTTGGAAAGTTTCTCGGGTTTACGAAAGCTCGAGCTGAAAGTTCAATACTTTAGTCAAACAAATCTTGCGGGGGCTTTACTGGCCAAATTTTTCTCTCGTGCTTTCCCGAAGCATATGGCTACCCTCGAAACGTTTTCGATTGACTCGAGATTAGAGAACCAATGGCGCTGCGGACCCACAATTCTTCAAGCGCTTATTGAATGCCCAAAACTGAAGAATATAGGTATTGCGGTTGATTTTAATCAACTCACCAATCCATTTGCTCTTGATAAGCTTGATGAATCACCTGAAGGCGACATCATAGTCAGTATTATTTTCAACATGCACCCTATCGTTGATTTTACTCACTTTATATGCACATCCTACAGAAACAACTTCTGGACCAAACCATCACACACCTACCTCTGCTCGAGACTATATCACTTCACGAGTGTAGATCCAATGCCCCCTTCGAGAAATGCGGTATAGCCAGGTCCAGAAGAATCGAATATCTCAATAACCGTATAATGAGCGTTATCCAGAAGTATCGTGCGCCAGAGGGAACTCTGTATCTTCCTCGATTGTCTTTGTCAACGCCAAGCACTTCTCTTTTTGGGGATAGGCTGGATAAGAAAACTGTGAAAACGGGCTCGCAAAGAGATCCGAAGTATGGAGGACGGTTGATGTATTCGTAATGTTCCCCGGCGATGTTGGTGTCTTGTTTTTGATCCTTTGTAGATCAATATCGCCTAGAATTCTTGGCTTACTGTACCAGTCTCAAACTTTATCATCTTGCGCAATTCCCTGATTTGAATGAAACTGAGTTTACCACTTTCAAAGCGACTCTGAGCGACGGAGGTGAATACAAACAGAAGACATAGCTCTTTTATATTTCGATCAGTACTCTCAGCGTCAAAGTCCAGCAAGAAGACACATGCCCAACTGCGAGGTACTTGAATGAAGTTCAATGACGACTCGTCCGATCTCTTTTTCTCTTTATATTTCGCATCCATCGTCCCTCGTCACTGTCATTATTCATCGTCCTCCGAGTTTCGCCATTTCGCTAACGTCAACTCTCTTCCTTTCTAGCTTTTATCTTCTTCGCCTCCAAATACTCAAACCCACCAGTAAAGATGAAGACTCTGTTTTCGATCGAGAGAACGGGTCTCTGCCAGTGGCGTTGTAGCCGACCATCAATCATGCAAGCCAAAATGAGTTGGTGCGACTCAGAGTGGATGGTAGAGGGGATTGGTCGTGGTTGAATGGTGAGGAGGAGAGGCGATGAAAGAAGGAGGGAAGTAAACGAGCGGATAAACAGAATTGAAGGTGAAAGGGTGAGACGAGAAGAAACTGGAGAACGCACCGAGATTTTGAACACTCCAAGATGGGCTGCCATTTCGAAAGTGGGAGATCCAAAAGCATGGAAACACCAGGAGCGCCTTGAGCTTCGAGTTATCGACTCCAAGGATCGAAATGAGTCGAAGGTATGCGATATATGCGTTGAGGCACTACAGGCTCGAATATCGAGACTCGGTTTCGGTTTCGGTATCTCATCCTCCCGATTCCAACCTTCTCAGCGTGTTCAATCGTAAACTCATGGTCCGAGTCCCCTCCTCCCCTCTCTTCTCCTCTCCTCTCTATCTTCTCATGTTTAATCCTCCGCCCTCTTCACACCAACTTGCCAACCACGAAGGCGAACCATTTATTTAGCCGCCGCTCTATCATGGATATGAGTAGGTTCGTACAATCCAACGACGGTATCGCCAAAAGCTACGGCTGGTTGAGTTGATGATGCGACTGGGACAGTTGAAAAGCTGCTGGATTTCGTTATCGGAAACCGTGTTGTGATAAGCGAGGAGAGAGAATGGAACCCATATATGCGGTTCGAGACTTCGAGTGTGGTTAAGCGATGAGGAAAAGCCCGATTTGGAGAGGGGCGACGGTCGACGGTGAGGGTTGTCTCGGATGAAGATTACTGGAGTGAAAGAGCTAAAGTCGAGAGGGATAGATGACGTGATAAAGCATGAACCGGGATAGCGACAGAATTGGCCCTATGCGTACCAAGACCTTCGGTTATAAAACCTCGTTCTTCCTCAGTTCTAATCTCTCGTAAAAATCACCCCTATCCGCCTCTCCAACCGCTTTCTTTTATCGCTACAATCGAAGCACAGTATTGAAAGCTGGTTGGGCTGGTGATGCGACTTGGACATTTGGACCAAGTTGACCGTCGTTTTCGAGGAGCATAAAGAAGCGGGTGTGAAACTGATATGGAGAAGCGGTAGGAAGCGCCCGGCTACGGTGAGGGCCGCCGCGAATTAAGATGGATGAAAGGGGGTGTTGTTGAGGGTGATAAGGAGGGGAGGGGAAAGGTTGTAGGACCGATACGTGAAGTAACGTCTTGGGTCTTCCGCAGGTTGTATGCAAGCGAACACTTGAAGCCATAGCCATAGATGTCGAGGGAACTCCAATATTTTGAGGTTGAGCCAAGCAATATGAGAGGCCTGATAAGAGGACGGTGAGAGCAACCTCGAAATGTGATGGATGGAGTGAAAGAGTCGCTGTTCGGGCGTCGGTCTGGATGCAAGTCAGACTGGCTAGGAGGCCGGCTATTGCATTCGAGAGCCACAGTTCACGGTTTCATGGAAACGCAGCCTGATATGTGGGAGAGTGTGTAGTAGGGGATTTGGTGGGGGCCAAGGCGTGTGAGAGGCCTGATTTAAGGTCTGCTTCGAGTTATCAGTCCCTCCCCGACAAACCTGCGAATTGGAAGATTGCCCCAATCGTTGCTCTATATTGGAGGGATCCCAAGGTCGTCCAAGCCGACCACGTTCAAAACTACGGCTGAATTTGGACGTTTCAATGGATCGAGGATGATCGGCGAGCGTTTTTGCGATGGTCACTGTCAGTCGAGTTGACGGTCGGAGTGGCCGTCGCAGGACAACATCTAGCCATCGATGGGCCGCTGAATGATTGCCATACGTCCCGAGTGCAGTTGACGGGTGGTGGGATTTATGGCTATTTGACAGCAAATCTCGGTGTACCAAAGGTGGGCAGCTTGCTAAGACTCGACGTTGTGTAGAGTTTGAACATGAGAGTGTTTATTTGCGAGAGTCGAGGATAGTAGTATGGAGGTCGGACAAGCAACCATGGCCGTATCAGCGCCTCGTGCGATGGTCCCTCCCCAAAATCCCACACTCACACGTTGTCGCTGAACGTCGACCATAACTATGGATTTCCGCTCTCAATCTTAGCCTCTGGCACTACAATTCCTCGGCTAAAAAGCAATCTTAAAAGTGGACCCATCACTGAATATGACCGAGTTTATTATTCTCTTACGGTCTTCTTGATCTCAAGTGGTCCCACTTCCGCAGCCTGCTGGCTTCCTCTTGATTGATATCCAATACTTTCCAAAGTGCATGGCCGAAACCAAGGTCCATCGTTGTTCTAATATCCGAGTACAATGGAGAGGGCTTCAAACTACCGGTCCTTTGAACGGCGATATCGTCTCTCACACATTGTCAATGATTCCTCCGCCAACCATTCGTTTAGTTAGCCTTTTTCTTGAATGTAACCTATAAGTTGCTCGTACAAATGGCCAGGTCGACTCCCACTCCAACCCCCCTCATTTACACCATGTATTCGCTCAGACACCTGTATGGAAAGCTGATAAAACTGGCTTCTTCCAGTAATACCCGAAGAACAGGTAAGCTATGCGAAGTACACATGGCGGCGTTGGAAGAAACTTCGAGATTTGGAAAGATAGAAGGATACCGGACATTCGCACTTTTGGCTTTGGAAATAGCAAAACATCAAGAGGTACGTTGATTTTAATTTAACTACTCGCAGCTACTTTTCCTATCCCAGATGTTCAACGAGCTCGGCCTTCGATTCCACTTTCGTCAACATCGCACTACTATGTGTCTACGCTTTGAATCTCAACGAAAACTCCCTGGCAATTTGGTACGCGGAGCTCTATAAAGATGAGCTGTTACGAATCTCGAGGTCCGTCGTGAATTGATTCCGAGGCCCCATACCACTAACCGGTGCTTGGCCAATCAACAGCGCCTTACACAATATCAAATATATAGCAGAAAGATAGCCAGAAGAAAGAGGATTTGAGTTCTGTCAGCAGATTTCTCGGTATAGAGAAAGAATACAAAATCTCAAGACTATCGGAACCGCTCTGCGACGTTTAGAGGTAAGTGAATAGAACTTTACTTCTCGAATGCATCGGCCGGGGCTAACGTTTTAGGATAACCTTCATTCAGGATCGTACCCTCAATAAAATGACTGAAGCAGATTTGAAGGGACTTCTACAGTATTCTCAAAAGCGGCGTCGGTATGAATCTTCGTCGGATATCTCTCGATCCGATGAGCCGGCTCCTATCTGCCATCCGATTCCATATGAAAGTATGTTATTTTTCTAGAAAGTCAAATATATTTACGAAGCTCATATAAATTACAGCGACAACTCCCAGCTCCCAAGCCGAACACAACAGCACTTATACATCTAATACCACACCATCCCTCAACACCCGCATGTCTATCGTTCCTCGAAGGCACGACCGGTGCTACATTCTCAGGAACCACAACGATGACAGGGTCAATCTCGACTTCTCAAGTTACGGTACACGCACCGAATGCTACGTCGATTAATATTTATTTTGGTATGTTCGGTTCGTCTCTTTGTATTCTGTGTTTCCTGATATCGATTTGTTTTGTTCCTGCTTAGACACAGGAAGAGCAGTCGATAGTAAGCTTGGTGATTGAGAGATGAGAGGATGAGATTACCACGCTGGTGAAGCTATCCAAACCCCTCTCTGGCGAACTTCGAACTTGAAGGCTTTAAGGAAGTGTGTAATCGACGACAAAACCTGAACGCAGTTCTTTCATCTAATTCCGTGTGGTGGTGAGTTGTCACTTTGTTTGGCAACTCGATTTAAAATTAGACTGACGCTTTTGGCGCTGATAGCGGATCAATAATCAAGGAAAGCGGCGGACAAAGAGACGATACAAGAATGCGTCTGGTGTTTGAGGCAAATATCTACGCTGCTCTCTCGCTGGCTACGCTTTCGTATCTCTGAATTGAGCAGGTAAAAAAAACTTGTCGTATGGCGTTATTCCAATATCAATTTTAATCATTACTGACCTAGTGGTTAAACTTGAGCAGATGACTACGACTCGCCGATCTCTGTCCTCTATATTTTCAAGTTAACCAGCCTTCTACCGCTCACACATATTGGCCTGGCCTTTTTTCAAAAGACTATCTACTACTCGTTCATCAATCAAGAACGTCGGACTGATTTGGAGCTCAATCTGAGCCCTCACCTAGGTTATCCACCTCAATCCTTCAGCTCTCGATAAAACCAGACGATTTTGGCTCGGTTTCTTGTCGTTGGCCTGGGAAAATGATTGGCTCACTCAGGGTATGACCCGAACAAAAGTGAAATGTCCTGTAAACCTTGACAAGGGTCATCCTCAGGTACTAAAGTGATGTCTGGTGATCTAGCACTTGATTTTTCTGCTCCGACCTCTTCGATCTTCGATATCCGGAATGGACCCACAAGACCTCTAACTCGAGCTATTGAGTTCGTCATTTTCTCTTTCACTCTGCCAGAATTACCTCTCTTTCTCTCTCGTCATTCAGCTTGTTAAACTCCAGTTGCTTCCCGGGAAAGATGGGCTCACCTGATCTCCGAGTTCGACTTCCAACGATTACTGGTCTTCATCACAGGTTCTTACACTCGTTATCACTCCCAATCCTACCTCTGCCGCTCACCCTGCTTCATTTATTTTCAGCTATGGTCCTTGGATTGTGATTCACCAGCTAAACGAACGGCACGAAAACCCCACTTCTTCTTTTCTATCTCTATCCACTCGGCATGCTATCAGATGACTTGGTTTACCTTGATCTAACGTATATAAACCGAACCAAATAGAAACGCCTCTTGGTTCACGACATCCATCATGTCCACCGAAAATCGCTTTTTTCATCTTGCACCCGAAATATGCTCTCTCATCGCCGACTATCTTCCTCTCTATTCAACGCCTTCGACTCTGCTGTCGCTCGCATTGACCAGTCGCAATATCTCAGATGCCGTTCTTCCAATAATTCACACTCGGCTGGTGTTGAAGAACGAAACCGAAGCCATCTGCGTTCTACAAAAGATAGCGGACGATCTCTCGTTTGGCTCTGGAGTTCGCGAGCTACATGTTTTATCTAGCCTATCTGTCGAAATCCGGAAACAGAAACAGTCCAAGGATGTTATCAGGCGGATCGAAGATGTTATTTTGAAGGGCCATCTTCCGTTCATTCATACATTAGGAATCCACCTTGCGAAAGGATGGTTCTACGACGACGATAACGAATTCAAGCCTATCAAAGGGTTCGGTCAACTTTCGAAGAAGTTTTGGGTAAAACTTCGAGAGAAATGCCCTCGTCTCCGAACGCTTGCTATGAAAGGGTTCGCAGATGATTTGCGTAAATCGTGGATGGGAAAATCCGGATGTTTTCAGGTGTCTGTGAGTGCCTCCCTTTCTACGATAAAACGAGTACAATAAATTACCAATTTCGGAAAACATATTAGGGAATCACTGACCTCACCGTGCATACCCTGGCGTTGAAGCAATCTGCATGTAGCAAGCTCCTTAACTATCTTCCGTCACTCGCACCTCGTCTACATACTTTGAACTTGAAACCAAACCCAGAAACTCCCACATCACTGACGCCGATCCTCAAGCTCGACTTTCCCTGCTTGCGATCTTTGTCCCTCGGCTCATTCAGAGATGTAGATTCGGAGCAGACGATCCCATTCTTTCTTCGGCACCCCTCCATCGAATATCTTAATATTGCTTCAGATCCCCTAAGCCACAGATCTTGGTTCTATTCTGAAATTTCTGTTGATTTTTTACCAAATCTTCGCTATCTTACGGTACGCGCCAGAGCCTATGCTCATTATAGTCTCGGCTAACCACGTTCCCTCGAATTATCCAGGTGAACTATACAGACGCGCTCAAATTCGCGCCCATCATTCCTCGGCTTGTCAGCCTCTCCATCCACAACAGCGTCAACCTTCAGATACCATTCCTATTACGGGAGGTCCTACCGAACGGAGTTCCAGACTTGAAAAGTCTTGTAATCGGCCAGACACCCAAGACGTTCCATGCCAAACAAAAGTTAAATGGTAGCCACCGTTGGTATGAGGCAACAGATGGGACTTTCCACCAAGAAGATAGATACAAAGCTCATAAAACCGTGTTTGATGGCTTTATGCATTCAATTGTGCGTGCGGCACCGAATCTGGAGGAGATCGCGTTTTACTGTCCATTCTCTCTGGCGGATTGTGTACGTGACATGTGTATATTAACTTTTTTTTTCGCCTTTGATCTCACATTCTCTTTTTAGTTGTCGAAAATGACAGAAGACCTCAACGGCTTCACAAACCTCAAACGGCTGTACTACTCCGGACCGCTGCATAGCAGCATGGAGATGGTCCCGAATGAAGAGTTGGAGATGTTCGCTAAGGAGGCAGCTGCGCTGGTACGAGCTGTACCATCGCTAGACTCTGTGACGCATGCGGGCATATCTTATCTTCCGTATCTGACTGCCAGGACAAAGAGAGGTGAGGATGATGACGTGGTTGGTGTGGATGTTGGAAAAGGCTACGGAATGGTGGTTGGGTTTGATGAAGAGGCGTTCCCTTGGGCGCCTGAAGACCCTTGAATCACATTACTGAAATGTATCAGCATTCCAGCTTTGTTTAATAAATCTTTTTATCGCTTGAATATAAAATTTTGTGTATTGTGCGGTCAAAGTGGGGCACTTCAGGGTAAGCATAATTTTGGGCACGATTTTCTGCGCGTTGATTTGACGTGCAGAAAAGCCTGGCCTAAACATAACCTGCCCTCAAAATACAAGTTCTCAATAGTAACAATCGAACAGTTGCAGGGAGATTCAAACCTTCAACATTTTGATTCTTGCCACGAAGACCTCTATTTAATGATAGCTTTCCTGATACCAGATCTGAGGAAACTGATGGGGTTCTGATACTAGGCCTCAACCCTTCGACTTTTCGACGCTTTGGTTACAGTTCCCCCCCTGCCTGCAGGCTGTAGCTTGCGCCTCGCCGGCCATCAACGGTACATGCACTGAAATTCGTACGAATATCGGGGCGACCGTGGTAGCGAATACTGAATGAAGAACAAGGAAATATTCTGAGCAGATAATGCTTTATTGAAGCAAAATTGTGGCTTCGCGAAGGCAGAAAAGTGTCGTTGGTGCGGTTGCTGAAGGGCGGAAAACGGGTTACTATCAGTGACCAGGAGTTTGAAACGTTACGGGAGTTTGAAATCCGACCATAACTCGAGCTCCTGGAGAGCTGGCAACTCCGTATTTTTTTCTAAGGTATAGCATATGTATACAGTGGTGATAAAGCCGTTACAGCGGAGATATGTTGAGGGGGTGGATCTTGGGATTTAAAATACACTTGAAAAACTCGAAAATCGGGTGGTGTAAACATCATTCTCACTCAAATATCATCTGATCCTCGCATTTATAATTGGCAAAAAGTTAAGAAGTTTCTTCGTGTTGCTTATTTACAGAGTTGTACCATGTTTCAGAGCCGATATCGCTGAGGGATGAGATGTAGACGAGGAACATTGCGATTTTGGCCTCCCAAAGAGTGACAAAGGCGTGACAACTCCGTTCGCACCCTGCCAAATTGACAGCGAAGTTGATGGTGACGACGTAGTGACAGCATTTCAAACTCCCAGGACAAGGCATTCTCCTCAGCTTTTAGGTTCCTCTAGCCGCTGTCCCGCACATAAAAATCGGGAAAAATCATTTTACTGTAGCCAAGAAGGTAGTATCCCGTTCTATAAAAATTTGAGAGGGGAAGTACCGAACTCAACGCGCAAGAGCCGATGCGCTGAAATATTTCAAACTCCCGGTCAGCCATAGTATTGGCGTATGGGAAATCGAGACCGGTCGGAGTTGAATGAAACCCACTCATACTTTCATCCTCCTCCATCGATTTCTCTGGATCCGTTGCACCGATAGGACCACTTATTCTATTGATTAAGCAGACAAAACTACTACCAACAATGGCAACGCCGCATAATTTTGTGGCGGTATCGATACGTTTTAAGTCTGAGGAGAAGGGTGAGTTCAACACGATAATCGACTTCTCAGCGTTTATGAGCACTAAAAATTGCACCAGTTCACCTAGCTTTATAGCTATGTCTCTTCGCTGGAATACTGAGAAGGATAGCACGACCTCTTGAGTGGTCCTCAACCCTCCGTCCGCTCAATTAGGACCATTCCTCGCTCGTCATTCATTATGGGCACTTGCCCTGACCGCACCCCGGACTTTGGAGTGTCGAAAACCAGACACACCGTCAAGTGTCTCATCAACATGGTACAATCAACGCCAACAGCATGTTGCTCCCAGCCTCCGACTTTGCCGCCTGCAACTCACCCTCGTCTTCGGTCGTATAGGCGCTTCTCCAACCATCGTCCGGCTTGAAGAAGATTGGACACTCTCGTCGCGTCTCCAACGCACGCACCCTCTTCCAGCTGTTTGCATATCGATAGTCGGATTCGGATTTTGCAGCACTCAGGATTTTTGTTTACAAAATGTGTCAAAGTGGGGCGTATAAACAGAAAAGTGAGAGAAACTAAACCATTTTCGGAAAGATTACCTCCTAATGCGGGTGCCCCACAACGATCTGTCAAGAATTTTGTTTATAAGCTCCAAATTCACAAACAAGTTTTCTAAGCTTCGAAAAATCGAAATCCGACTATCGATTTGCAAAGGGCTGTCATCGCTTGTTGCAATCCCGGTCTGTTCCACAAGAACGTTGGAAATCGATCGCAATTGGGTTTACTTGCAAGACGACCCTGGCTGGTTAGGGAGACAAATGGCCGTCGCTTGATAAACTCAGCCAGAGCTGCAGAGTTAGGATTCCTTGAAGGTGAAGCAGGAGCATTTGTTCTACCGTACCTTCTCAACTTGACTCAAACAACATCCAGGGACGCAACCCAATCTTTCATCACGTTGCGCTCAGCCTCCTGTTCTCTTTACCTACTTCTCGTTTGTTGGTTTATCCGTCGACTCAACCGCCACCCCACACTGCCCTTCCCTACCAAATCTTTGACTACAATACAAACCCTTTCGTCACCTCCGCTGGCGCCGCGCTTGACTTCCTGCGCACAAGACCGAACCTGGTGCTAGCCCACCGGTGTCCCAATTTTCGACCATCAAGCCCCACAAGTCGCAACATTGATACTATCACGAGCACTCGCTGGTCGTCGACTCGTGGTTACGTATGCTCAGATGTGACAAAGCGGGCCGGACTAGGAATTCGCGCGTAGGATCGACTGACGATCAGGTTGTGGGTCGGTTGGAGATAGATTTGTGAAGCATGGGAGGATTGGTACTCTGGTGGAGGGAGATGAATACGAGGAACAAACCAGGGCGGGACGAGTGGAGAGGAGGTCGACACGAGATTGGAAAAGACAATGGGTATCCATACCTCCGGCTTGAGAGATTAGAAGAGGATGTTGGAGTCCTACGTCGGACCTCTGCATGGCATACATATTGGCGCTGCCAAACCCGAATCTGGAGTGGTTCAGCGGTCAGGACTCGAGGCTTGAGATGAGGCTTGAAGATGAATCTAACACTGGCGTTTGGATTGGGATTTGATTGGAGAGTCTGTATTAGTAGGATTGATTTGGAGGATCGGTACTCTGTACAAAGATGAGAAACACATTCAGATCATGTTCCTTTGCCCAAGTGGTATGATTGACCAAACTGCGATTTGAATATGATGATAATGAATTATAGGTACAAAATCCACCAAGAAGCCGCTGAAACTCGTAATACATAGAAAGCCAATATGTTATAGAATGAAATTGATATTATAGATGGTATGAGCCGTCATTGTTCGATGGGAAGCGATAGCGTTTATTGTTGTATTTCCCGAAAATGTTAGGGCGTCTGCATTATTGAAGAGTGCGATATCATTGGTAGACGGGGAAGGTATGAAACTGGTTTGCTTAGGCTCATTGCTTTCGTTTACTTGAACATTCCCAATTGGTCCAGCTGATCCTAAGCCCAGACAGTTAGGCCCTCCGCTCTCTGGCAAACTTAAACTGCCAGTGGGTTGTTCCAATGGTTCAGGTACTTCAGGAGCGCCTTGAAGCAAACGAGAAGTGCCTTTGCGCTGTCGGCGGGTCTGGAAGCACTCGAGGATCCGCTTCAAGTCATCCTCAGATATATTCTGAGCTCGAAATGGACTGCCCTAGTATAAAACCAGTATCAATGTCGGAAAAAGCTTAATCAAAGTGGAGAAACTTGCCTCTAATTGATGTAAGACCTTGTTCACGATCTTAAGCTGTTGCTTGATTGCCCAATAGGAAGATCGAAAGAAGCGAGAGGTAATGGGGTATCTTGATGCGGGCGCTTTTGCTATTTCGCAGACATTTCGCATTGCCCTGTTGAGCCAATCAGTGAGCGGGTGTGGGATAAGTTCTGGCGAAATACGCACTCTGTAATTTTGGAAAGTTTATCTTGGCAGTTTTTTGACGACCAAATGAACGTAGCGCTATCATCAGTCATGAGGTAGCTAAGAGCCATCACTGCGACACCAGTTATGGTATTTTGAAAAGATTCAACAAGTGAAAGCCGAGCGAAAATCTATCATAAGGAAGGTTGTTACATTCGCTATTAGCATGAGCTTCCAGGAGAGATGGATGATGATGTACCTCTTCGTAAGCTATAATTGCCATCGCCAAATTCGTGATGGCCCTGACAACCTCTTGATCAACAGATTCGGAGGCTTCTCGGAGGGTCGCGTGATGGACACTCGATAGTTTCAGGGGCATGCTGGTCGGATGGTGACTTTGTTCGGCCTTTCTAAACCAGGCCATGAGAGGAACCATGGAGTGAATTTTGGTTAACTGGGTGGAGAGTGCATTCAAATTTCAAGCAATGAGTGAGCTTAAGTATTAGTTCTGTGATACATAGTTGACAGGATGTTTGGGTAGGATTTGCCATGAGACAATAATAAAGCAGACACCCAATTCGTGCGTGCCTTGCCTTGATTGACTTTGATTCAGAGTATGGTTTTCAACTGGCCTCGAGGCAACGTATTCAACATCGCTTCAAGAGAACATTTTCATTTTCAGCCTTGCTTTATGGGTTTTAACTGGCCTCGAGGTATGATTTTCAACCTTGCTTCAAGGTATGGTTTTCAACTGGCCTCGAGGCACAGTTTGCCCTCGAGATTGGAGGCTATGTTATTAATTCGAATTGGCTTGTATGTGAGACTTGAAGCTCTTACAGCTTCAAGCCTATTGCCACAAGCTACAATAGAAGCAGAAGAAATAGAATAAGCGAGCTGTGGCCCTTGGTCACGGTCGTGATTACAAAATGGATAGTGAACTGTGAAAGTAGGATGTCTCGCAGAAGTTAGCTCAATCAGTACATGAGGACAATATATTTTCCAGGGTCAATCAGTACAATAATTATTGGGATTTTGGCCTGTAAGTTTGTAGTTATATAAAGGTTAGATCAGGACACAAATTCAAGCTAACTTTGGACTTTTTATAAGTGCGATAAGAAGGTTAAATCAGTAGAGAGTAAAACCTAGGTTGAATAAGTAGATTATAACTAGGTAACTCAATACTGTCACAAAAGGTAACTGATATACATAAAATGCTAGGTAAGTAGATAAATTGGTTAAAACCGATGGTGGGTCAGCACATTTCGGATGTGCTAGGTTTGGACTATAAATAGTGGGGTTAGAGCAAAGACTGCAGATGGTGGAAATTGGTCTTGCAATTATTTTGGAAAGTGCCAAAATGCCTTTGCCCCGGCAGTGTTCAACACTCTACTAATCAGCCAATTATGACGTTAATTATGCCCTTAAGGGGAAACTATATTTCTTTCTGTCTCAAGGCTGTGTGGGACATACAGATCCAGCATCGCCATCAGGAAAAAGGCTTTAGGCTTAGCTCACATTCAGAATGTCCTACACATGCATGGGGAATGATGGGGCAGCCCCAGGCTGACCGGAGCTTTCCAGGCTTTCCAGGTTGACAAGAGAGCCTGAACTCAAGTCAAGAATTACTCTCAACCTCAGGTGGCCCAGGCCGGCCTGGGATCCACCTGAGGTTGGCCTGAGGTTGATCCCAGTTTACTCTGTAATTAGCTTAACAAACACCCAGCACACATTCACACTGTTCTCAATTCTTGATTCAGGCAGCTTCCAATATCAATTTTGCATCAGAATGAAAATGGGTAATAAATATATCATATATTCAGGTTAAAACTACATATAAATATGTTCTAAGTAGTCAAGAAGGTTCTTCCAACACAGTACTACCTACTCATTTGCATTAGTTCCTTCCTCAGGCCACATATCCCCTAGAAGAAAGTGTCAGCATAAGAAATACAAAGGCGATTTAAGTGCTTACCAATGTTCTCCAACCGCAGCTTCACATCCAAAACCTTCTATCAACCAAGCTATGAGTTAATACAAGGTTAGCTGTTTCTAGAAGAGTAAAAGATATATACTTACAATGTATACCCTTTTCAATACCCAAATGAGTGAGCGAAAAGACTTACGAGGAGTGGGTTATCAGTTCAACTCGTGTCCTACCATGTTTCCTTGAAGTTGAACAGCAAGCTATAGAATGATAAAGTGTTAGTTTTAAAGCAGCAGTTGCTTACCAGAGGATGAGTTGCCATGGGTTGAGCAAAGGAAGATGGACGAAGAGAGACAAGTTAGAGTTACACGAAAGTCGTAAGTTCAACCAAAAGCCGTGTGAATTTGATACCGGGCCTTTGATCCTGGACAAATTGGGACAAATTTGTCGACGATCACCAACTGATCAAGCAACGGCGAGAAGAAATTGAGGCAATTGCGCTCAGGAAACATTTCAAAGTATTAATTGTGCAATATACGATTATACTTCTGAGATAATATAGCACGCGAATTGTAGTTGTAAATTCAAATTTATTCAACTCCCAATTTCATTCATAACCGTAGAGTATGGATGGGTGCCAGTGAACATACTTATGTTGAGCTCAGATATTTTGAATAATTCATCATTTAGCTTAGATTTATTGACATTTCTGGCTAACCACTGAATAGCACAGAGAACTAGTGTAGGAGTGACCTCAGATCCAACAAATTGCCTTGTATATCATGAGTGAGCCTAAGGCAATTTGACAAGCTTGGGTAACTACCTCACTTTCACTACAGTCAGATCTCAGGCTACACAAGTTAAATGAGAGGAGCTGAGAAAGCTTAAAAAACCCAGGGCACGGCTTCAGATATATCTCAGGCTCACTCCAGATCTGTGAAGCCGGCTGGGGCTGCCTGGGAATTGCTGAGATAACGTAGATTTATCTAAGATAGCATCAGGTGCTTACAGAGCCGTTGGGCGTCTTTGTATTTATGGAGGTCAACCTGGGCCGCTTTAACTCTAAAGTCTTTTTCCTGATGGCCCTGCCAAGTTGCTTTTACTTTATGACTGTTGATGCGAGTCCTAAGTGTGTAGAAACGCTAAGAAGCATGACTTAAGAAGTCAGACAACCTGCCTACCCTTGTTTGTTGCCCCAGCTCCTCTCTCAACCAATACCGACACAAAGGAATGAAAATACCATTTATCGCAAATACCGCAACCGCATTGTCTACAGTGCATCTTTCGGTTTTAGAAGAAGCCTTGAGATCCACATCTTTAGATGCACTCCAGGCCATTGCGCGTTTGGCTTTGGAGGTTGTAAATTCTATTGAGGTGTGTTATTTTCAAGTTTAACTGTTTATCTTCGAAGATTGTGTCAATAACAACCTTCTCTGTTCTATTTAACAGATGTTCAATCAGCTTCGCCTTGGCTCCTGGATCCAAAATGTTTTAATCAATGTCGCACTAGTCTGCGTCCGCTTCGTGCATCATAAAGAGACACCCTGGCTTATTTGGTACTCTGAGAATCAGAGAGAGGTGTTTCTTAGGGTTTTAAGGTCCGTTGTGAATTTCTCACTTTAGTCCGATTGAAGTCTGACTTTCGAGGCATCGTTATAACTTTTGCAGCGCGCTGCGAACTATCCGAGATATAGCAAAAACGCGGCTTACTCGACATAATCTCAAATTATTTCAACAAATATCTCAATACAAAGAGATAAGGAAGAACTTGAAGACATTGAAAGATGCACTTCGCGGCTTAGAGGTATGTGAGCTCACTTCAAAAGGGAACAAAATTTAAAATGATTTATCTAGGACCCTACTCTCAGGGCCATGTCCCAAGATGACCTGAAAAAACTCTTGGTATATCTTCAACAGCGGCATGAAAGTGAAATATCCCAATCTAGTGGATCGGCGCCTACCAGTCCGCCAGATCACTTTGATGGTAAGTTGACTCTCGCTTAATCGACATCATTCTTTTCCTGATAAAGTCGCAAATCTCAGTAGCTCCTCCACCTGTAGATACCAACGAACCTCATACTTCAACAAAACCACCAGATCATACGAAAGCAGATATATCGTTTCTTGAAAATGCGAAAGGCGCCAATTTTTCGGGGAATACAAGCATGGTGGGGACATTGACGGGTACCACCTCCAATGTTACACTGAATGTACCCAATGCAACATTGTTCAGTCTTCATTTCGGTGTGTTTATTTATTCTTGAAACTTGCTTTGATTTTCTAAAGGATATCCGCAGGTCCAGGAAGCAATCCAAGCCCTTCCTGAGGCTCCGAATCAGATTGGTTTGTTGTGTACGGCGTAATATGTATTTTGAAGGTTGCATAATGAGTGGTCGATAACTCTCATTAGGGACCGATATTTAAGCATGATCCCTGAGAACGACCGGATGTTTAATAGTTGAGAGTAGGATTGGGTTGTTCGAAGTGATAGATGTAAAGGAACGAAAGTGTGTAACCACGAAATATTCATTAGGGATTGCCGAGGTTTTGATGAAGCCAGAAGACGACTATTTGAATCGACAAGCAAGGTGCGCCAAGCAAGATAACGGTTAACCAAGAAAGGCTCTGACTAACCCCGCGTCTCGAACCACACATAAGGTACCTCGTTTAGTAAACTGACCATGTTGTAAGAATTCAGGCCTAGGTAGCCCATAAAAATGTCGTCAACGTGAGGGTCTCGAGTCTCGAGAAAGTCGAGAATTAGTATCTGCCTATCAGCTGCACTAGCGAGGTGAAGTCAAACTCATCCAGATTCCAAGTTATGTCAGAAAAGTCGTTATTCAAAACGTTCGATGCAGATATACGAGTTGCGGATAGATTACAAGTGTCAGAAACTCGAGAGGGAGGTGGTCGCGGTTGTTATCCGAGGGTTGCGAGAAACTTGGATAGGGAAAAACGTGGAAGCGATGGCGATGACGTGAGGAGTGGCAGTGTGGGTTATTGAACGGGCAAAGCAGGTGCCAAAACCCCGGAGTCTCTTCTCTTGCCGCATCACCAACTACTTGTCATCTTTTGTCAACAATCCTAGCTCTTCCCTTGTCTAGTTTGCTCTTATATTCCACTCTTATATCTACATTGTGCTGTGAACTGCAAGTGGGCGAACAAGAACCTCAGGATATCTGGCAGCTCAAGAGAAAGAGAAACACATTACTTGACCTCAGCATCAGCTCTCTAAAATCCGAGAACCAAAAACACTCCTGGACGCCTACCTCGTATTCTTCGCTCTTATAACTCGACCGGACGCCACGAGAAAGCCATTTTGCTGCCTCATGTACCGGCTAGACACTACCCCTCGATCTTCGGGTTACACCTTTGAGCCATAGCGCTGGTGTTACAACCCGCTCTTAGCCACCTCAAGCTCTCCCATGGCAAGCTCTACTGTCTGCAACTTTATCAAACACCAATACAACACGACACTGTTCCAACGGTTACCAGCCACCCCAATGTTTTCTACTTTCGAAATGCGACTTCATTTTGCAATTGATCATCGATAAACTGATCACACTTCCTACTTCATTGATCGTTAAACGCCGTTACTCAGCATTACTTGACTCCTCAGGCCCTCAGATCTTCACACCTTAGCGCCGTGACACCACCTTCCTGTCTCATGCACGTCCCACACTCAAGCTCAAGCTCCTCTGGAACAATGGAGATGTCCAAACGCTCAATATGACCTGGTCCCCAGTCATCAACACCCCAACTTGACCAATCCTCCTATCCAGCTGTTTTCAGCCATCGTTTTGGCTTGCTACTAGGCTGTGCCCATTTGCTCTTCGTGATGATCAACCGACGCTCGATGTTCAACGTTGACGTCGACAGAGTTCAATTATCTTCTGGTTCGACTCGTGCCCAACCCGCACCCAAGTATGACATCCAGCTATACCGCAGTTCTATCATCTACGTCTCGTTCAATGCTCGGAGTGATAATACTTTCAATGTTGGATGGTGAATCCGTTTGTCAGATCAGACCAGTCTTTGAACGTTCGATGTGGGATGGCAAAGTCGTAGTTGGGTTAGGCTACAAGAGGGGTTTGGCAGTTTGGATGTGGAGTTGGATTTACGATCGAGATAGGCAAAGAAGTGGGGACGAGGATGAGGTGAAGAGGGAGGACGGAGGAAGGCAAGGAAAGATTGAGGAGGATGATAGATGAGGACGATAAAAGGAGTGTTACAAACGCAGTATACTAATTTCTATTCACGTTCTTCACATATGACTCGTCTTTACTTATGTTGACTCGTCATTGACTCAGTAACTTCATTGACTCATTTATAGTATAGTTGACTTGTTAATTGACTCAGTTA
>MU157831.1:260564-317828 GCA_015657495.1 Crepidotus variabilis | reverse complement strand
TAACTTTGAAAGACTAAGTTACCGCTAGTTTGCTAGAACAGAACTTGAAGACTAGAAAGACAGAACCACGACCGATCTCGCTTTAGGCCGTTTAACTTAGTTTAAACGTATTAGCTCGACGTCAGTCGTAACAAGGAGGGGATTCAGAAGAGTCGGAGTGCAGAAGGACGGAGTGACGATGAACAATGAACAATGGGACGACGGATGCACATACAACGGACAAAGCAAGACCGTGGCCTCTGCTTCTGGTACTACCAGCCTTGTTGTCGACGTTGACATTGACACTCACAGGCTATTTGTTTATTTTCATTCCCGATGTCCATTGGCCTTTTCAATCCAGACCCACGTCAACCATTGCAGGCCTGTCCGCTCGCTCAATGTCAGACCTCAAAACCCCGACGCACAGTTGAATATCGACGATCGCATACCGGACTCGCCCACGGGTTTGAAACCGAGAGCATCAAGATCCAGGTTTGGTTCTCTCCGAGACTCAAAGTTGAACCCAAATACCACCAAGCCAAACCGACGCAACTTGTTTTGGTTTTTTACGATATCACTCATTATCGACTTTGTCACCTCACGATTGTTCGAGGTTGAACTGGGTTTAGGATTGATGCAAACGTGGATTTTTTTTTGACTTTCGAGGTTTAGTAAAGGAAGAAACGAAGAGCAAGACGGAGCGAGGAAGGCGAAGCGATGGATGAGGGGACGTAATGAAAAGTTTGCGATGGGAGACTGGAGAGGGTTGGAAGAACGATGGAGCGTGCTGTATCTCATCCACCCTCCCTCATCACCTCCCCGACCAACTACCGACAACCTACTTCCACTTCCACCATCCTCGTAGAGACGCTCAGCCTGGCCTCTCACAGCTGTCGGTACAGTCACAACTCAACCCACATTGGAAAGTCTGGAAAGTCACGAATTATGAAACGCAAATGTCAACTTTTCGACCTCTTCTCGCATCGCCTATCGCGAAATGGTTTCTTTCGAAAGACCTCGGTAATCGACTTCACGGACACACCGATCTGACTAGCCGTTCTACAATACCGTGGTCAGGCTCATCTTAGTTATGACGAGCGCCAAATTGTTCTCAATCGAGCACGGCATAATGCTTTTCATTCTCATTCGGGCGGATTTTGCGGATTGAAAGTTGCGAAATTGTGGATGCGAGGGTTGGGAAAGACAAAGAAGCGCGAAGGAAGGGCAACTTTGAACGCAAATGAGAGAGATGACCGGTTCTCTTTGTAGAATCGTATAGTCAAGTTTCTTTACTCAGGTGATGCAATTTACAATCAAAACAATAAACCACTCATTCTACAAATTTCACAAAGAGACATCTAAACCCGCGATAACCAAAAACCTTTAACATGTGAGAGAGAGCCAGATTTTCTACTCAGAGAGTGACACTGATGGTTGTATTATAGATGGTTTGAGCAGTGAACGTTAGTTGAGGAGCGTGGGCGGTCATTGTTGTAGGTCCTGAAAAAGTAAGGGTATCCGCGTTTTCGAAGAGCGCGATACTACTGGCAGAGATAAACGAACAGGCAAGATTTTTGTCCGAGTACTAGGCAACATGAGAGATCAAGCATGAATCCCGAAGCTTAATAGACATCAATCTTATAATTAACACCAATGAATTGCAATATTGAGGCTTGAATACATATACCAAATAGTACTCTAATGTTGAAGTAATCACCATTTTATTCGCCACTGTAGCTATAGATTTGTTAAAAGGTTTGATTTTTAATCTAATCTAATCTAATCGATTTCTGCCATTTCATGCCGGCCAGCCGCTCAAGCCGAGTTTCGACTGCGCGGAATAAATTCATGACCACGCTGAGAAAAAGCTTAGCTGTAGGCAAAAACGCGAGCTGAGACTATACAATTCAATGGGAGGACCGAAAAAGAGATGCGGAAGAAAGAAAAAAAATGCACTGAAGAAAAAAAGTTGTACTGAAAATATCCCATTTCACCCTTTGAGCAACAAATGCACTCTGAGCGGTGAGAATGTTATGCGCGCTAATCAAAATAATATTTGGTCGTTTCACCAACCATACACGGTGCACAATTCCCACACCTTGCAGTTACTTAAATACTTCCCCGAACATGGTCCACAGATCTCGGACTCAGTGCTTAAGCTTTCATGGTTCGTCGGTGAGTTCCGAGCTTCGGCTAGGCAGCGGCATTGCAGATCCAGAATCTAGAAATCTCTGCTGATCATACATTTCACTAGACTAGCTATGGATAAAAAATAGATTTTGAAGATTCAAACGTCGTGCTCATGCTTTCTCAATCCTGGGAAGAGAATATGGACTACGTGTGAAAAATGAAGCCCAGGCAGCTCCCTCTCCATCAATCCTGGCGAATCTTGACTCTGAAGATCTCATCTCAAAGAGAGAAATTAGGCTAGAGTGGAGTTGACTGGACAGAATATGTAGCTCACGAGGTCAACTGGTCAACATTGGAACGCCGTCGTTTTGTTTAGAATTTGGAGACCGCACATCACCCGGGGCCGCATATGAATTATGAGCTGTGAATTTGAGTGGGCGTTTGGACGCCTGGCGTTGATGCTTAACATTTATGTTGTATGCAGAGCAAGTAGGCTTGGATGAAGTAGAAAAACCAGAGAGTAAAACCAAGTACGTCGATGATACGATTGTGAAGAATTCGTTGCAAGTTTTTGGGGTTTTGATGAGGCCAGAACTCAGAAAAAAAAGAGATGAATTAAAATCAACGAGTGGCAGCGTTAATCTCTTGGATGATATGAGAAGATTTGAGATGTCGATTTTGTAAATATAGGGATGGTCGTGAACCCAATAAGACCCTGAGGTTAATTGTAGGTATCATTCAGCTCGACGGTTCGAAAGACAGACATCAATGGTAAATCCCATATTTCGAGCCACACACTGTAACCGCTGTATCTCGGCTCGTAAGGAGGTAGTGTTTCTACAGATAGAGGAGTAGGAATACTATGGAAAGCCAGAGTGTCAAGCCTCCGTAGGTGACAGTTGGCGGCAGCGATGGCTGATGGGCCTGAGTAGACCCTTGACGGTGCAGTAGAAATCGGGAGTCAGGGAGTCAGGGACTTAAGCGGATCGAGTTCGGTTCGGGCGATGGGAACAATGACCATTTGGGCACGTGTCTGGTGCTCGGTGGTGAGCGTTGTCTACTTCGTGTCATAGCACATCGGGAAACAATCAAATTATCTTCAAACTGAAGTAGAGCATCTCTGGAATGTATATTAACATAATAAGATACTTTTTGGAGATAGGTAATGCTGTATATATCTCGGTAGCTAGAGAATAGGTGTTGCCACCAACCTAATTCTTGTCATAGGGAGAGCTGTGTGAACCACAAATTCTCCGGGCCTATTCATGCTCAACAATACATATATAAAGACCAGTTCTCAGCACTAATATCATGCAGGATGCGTGATGTAGCCAGGTTAGAACATGTTGGATGATTTTGGCGCCCTTGACCTACGTGAGAAAAATCGAAATCGGGCGCTTAAAGTCGTCGTTGACTGACTACGGTGAAGTAAGACACTTTAATTCAAGTCAATTTATTCAGAGAGTTAACTACTATAGAACCTAAGATTCTTCCGTTTCCTGGGAGTTCTCGCCAGCAGCCAGCAGCTCCAGTTTGAACCACTTACAATACTGGTTACATTGATGAAGCATTGGAAATTTATCGTATGCTTCCTGAACATTCCCATCGCCAAAAAAAGAGCCTAATACTTGAGCTCCTTCAGGAGTGGTTATCATCAATCTGTAGATATAATTGTTAACCATCTTGTATAGAAGCAGATAAAGATGATCAAAACATACGGCTTTGAGATGATTTGTGGATCGGTGAGCATGGTCCGCAACCTTTGAGGATATTAGATAAACCTTGGTACCTAGAAGAGATAATCTTACCTTGGAAGTCGGAAATAAAGATCATCCGATCAGTTATTTGGTACTGAACATGTTGAATAAAACATAGGAAGACAGCGATGTCGAACCCTGTTTCATGCCACTTAGGTAGAGGGATGGATCCAGTATTGTGGATATACTTTACGAACTGCTCCTTTTCCAAGAGCTCTTCCAACATATACACCGCACAATGTGAGCTTTGAGACTTCCCACTGACATCAGGTGGCTTTTGAGCATAAGCCAGCACAGCATGGACAAAGCGGAATTGCATGACCTCGAATGGGGGAGCACCGTGTTCAGAGATAAACTTGTTGATGAAGCGGTATGTGAGTTCCAGCAGAGACTGTGCCCATCCGTGAGTGTTGACTTCATGATGCATGAGATTACTTTCATCAATGACACCAAAACGTTTAAACTTCTGGGGCTTGGCAACATCGCCGGTCTTGTTTGTGCTTGGGACGTAAGGGCGCTTGAGGGCAACAGGTAGTGGAGTGCCCGGAGGAGAAGAGAGCCCATCAGGCGGCGAGTTTGTCCAGTGAATAGTAGCACTGACAGCGACCTTGAATGCACCGCTGCCAAGAAAATCATCTTGAAGATTATAAGAAATGGAGTCGTTCGGTCAACAAAATACTTGGCTTCAAAACTGTCGGCTGATTGGAGCAAGTCCAATAATTTTTCGAAGTGAATCATCTTCATTGTGTAGCAAACAACCGCTTTGTGCATCAAGGAATCGACTAGAAATAATTAAGCAAGTCGGATTGACAAAAGTTAATTTATAGAACGTACATTTCTTACTATTCTCGGCAATGCCTGTGTGGCTGGCTCCCGCTCGCACTGCTGCTTCTATCACAGCAGCACTAAGAGCAGCGAACTCTGGTGGTGCCTAGTCAAATGTATATTAGATTAAAATGATCAAATCAATATAGGACTGGGCTACTCACGTCTGTTGCTACTGGATGATGAGACTTTAACATGGTTCTTGATAAAGGAATAATAGAGGCTGGTGGTGTTGTTGAAGAGAGGCTGGTGGACGTCGATAGAGGTTGAGCAGACGATGCTGAGAACCGTTGTCCAATAAGGTCCAATTGAGTGCGTTTAGAATCATCAGTAGAGCGCCTGGGCTTGTCCGGACTTGGAGGCTCTTTTCGCTTCTGGTGAAAATTAGAATCAGTGAGTACCAAAAATAAAAATGAGTAAGTAAAAGAAAGAACGTACTGCAACTGAAGACACATTCAAAGAGCGAAGAGGTATCTCTTCATCTGAGTCGCTTACACAACCGTCGATCTCCATCCCTGGAACATGAGCAGACTTCCAGTGATTGGCGTTCACAACCAAATGAAACTCGGGGGCCTTTGTCGGCGCTGCCAAGACCATCTTATCTGGCGATTTTGATTTTGCATTTGACTTCTTGAGAAATTGCCCGTTAAAGTAAGGAACATTTGATGTAGCCTTCATAATGTCTTGCCAATTTAGCTTCTCTCGAAGAGTCATCTGCGACGTATCCCATTGAAATCCGGGGCACAGCTTTCTGAGCTCCTCGAGAATAGGCCTGGCGGCAGCATGAAAGAGTTGGAGAGGAAGAATGGTGTAGCTAACAGACAATCCTTCACGAATTTTCTAGTGAAAAATTTTCACTAGTCAGTGTCTAACATCTAATAAATATAATCAACTTGAACCAACCGTCATCTCCAAGTCCCCCCGCAGTACATCATACCCCAGCTTCACCATGATTCTAATTTCTTGATTGGTAAAATCTGGAGACCCAGACGGATATGCCGCTTGTTGTCATCGGTCGCGTTGCGCAGCATACTGAAGGTAGTGCTCTTCCGACGGCTATCGTGGAGTAGGCTCCAGGTGTTACTGTTAGATTGGCAACAGTGGGACGCAAGGATTGACCCATCGATTGTGGCATCGGAGTAACACGACCATGTGGAGTGTGTGATCCTAGGAGCTGGTAGTCAACATGAGAACAAGTAAAGTGTCCGCTCAGTTTTACCTTGACGTTGGGCCTCATTGACACTCTGTCGAATTCCAGGTATATTAACTGGAGCATTTGGCTGAGTGGCAGGTATTCCTATAATTTTGTCAATTGATTTCAAGATATAAAACAGTGTGGCTAGATACACACCGATGGTGGCCACTGGCCTGCGGATTGTAGTAGCCTTTGAATTGTAGTGATTGAAACAAGACAGACAAACATAAAGACCGTGTTGGTGAGTATCCTGATTTTCAATGTAGTATCTGGTACTGCCTCGCGGAATGATTGTGGTGCATCTCCCACCACGGCGCTCACATGCAACGTCTTCCTGAGCAAGAATATTGGTTGTAAACACTGCATGAAGCTGAGAAGCCATTTTTGGCGGTAAACTTGAAGAAATGAGATAACAAAAAAATATCCCAGTACGGGCTTCAACAGTCGACTTCAAGTACACTTTGACATGTTCTTACAAAAAGTATTTTCTCAGTGGCGTCGCCCTTCTCTCGCCGCCAAAAGGGCCATTTTATCATGCTCCTCTAATATTTATGTACAGGCCACACACTCATCTTTAATTCTTAAGTTCTTTCATGTGGCCACAGGCGGTCGAATATCAAATGACTGAGCCATCCATCAAAAATGATTGTCAGATCATGTCAAATGTGCATCACATCAAAGCAGCAAGTTCCCAAAATAGCAGAATGAACTAAAGACAACTGGAATGAAAGCGATCTTGCTCCAGCATTTCAATTTCTCCAAATGCCACCACAGACCAACCAGCACAAACCTCTACGTGAGTTGAAATCCTCACAACTTTCATAGCTAATCACGGTACTTTGGATTCAGCCCCACTGGAGACTATTAAAGAAGCCATCATTGAACAGTGGGCACTTCGTAAGAATAATAAGGAAATTGTGCAATACTTGCTCGACAATGTTATTGACACCGATCGATATGGATTGTCGTACGCATTTCTTCTATTTTTCTTAGGCCAATTATGACTTTTTACAAACAAGATACACTTCATTTCGCACCAAAATACTGAAGGATCTGGGCTTGGAAACTACTCGGGGACAAGGTCATACGGTTGAGACCATTGACACAGCCATGCAAGCCACACGACAGCGCTTTCCTAAAGCTGGGACACGAGATGTCATTGGGATTCTCTTTGCCGAGCATGGCATGTGTGTTGCTTGGTAAGATTAGACCTTTTTGACTTTCTCATGTGCTGATGAACGAGAACGCAGAAGTGTTGTGGTAGAGTGGTGCTGTATCCATGAACCCAGTCTTGTTTGTGAACGCAAGGCTCGAAACTTGAAAAGAAGATGTTTCTGGGCAGCTGGGGTGAATGATATGCTGGCTGTTGACCAGCACGACAACTGGAAGCGCTTTGGTCTTGCCCTTCACACAGGAATTGACCCCTTCTCTGGACGTGTTCACTGGATCAAGATATACTGGACTAACAATAACCCCAAAATTGTTCTCTCTTACTATCTTGAGTGGGTACGTGAATATAGTTGTGAGTGCATCGTCATCTAAACAATTTATCCTTCTGAACAATTAATATTTGTTAGGCATTCCCCTTGTAACTCAGAGCAATTTGGGTTCGGAAAACTATGGTATTGCGAATGGACACACTACACTTCGACATCTTCATGACCCTTCACTTGTGGGGACCATCCAACACAGATGGATGAAGCACAAGAAGAATGTTAAACCTGAGGTCACCTGGTCACAGCTGCGCCGGCGATTCAGCCCGGGGTTCAAGAATATCTTGGAAGAGGGTGTTACAAAAGGATGGTATGATATCAATCGTCCCATTGACAAGTAAGCTGTTCAATACATATCTCATTATTCCTCATCTAATATCATCTAATGCAACTTTAGATTGGTTTTCCGCTGGATATTCATTCCATGGCTCCAAGCTGAATTAAATGCATATGTTGCACGCGTCAACACTTCTCGAAAACGTGCTGACAGAAATAAAGTACTGCCACACGGTCGTCCAAATGACATTCACTTTAACCCAGGGCGCTTTGGCTGTCTGGATTTTAAGGTATGTTGCCAAACTACTTTGGAAAGTGTTGGCCCTCAAGAACTTTGCAGATTACAGTTGATCCAGCTCTGGTCAATCAGGTGGAGCAGCTTTACGCTCCTCCGGACGACCCAGTTTTTACTCTAGTGCCGGCAGACTTTGAACAGCTTGCTTCCAAATTTTATACGCAGATGGGCCGCCCACCTGTCACCAGCAAAAATGTGTGGGATGTGTATATCAAGCTTATGAGACAATTTGAACAGATGGATGGCGCTGATGGATTGCTTGAGCATTGTGTAGCTACCTTGGCTAAAGAGTTTGACAATGATGCAAGCTTGGAGAAGCCTGTGGGCACTGATTTATTTGGTGGCATCGATGAGCTTGATGACGACGGAAATTATTACCTTGGTGGCGTCAATAACATCAGGAAAAAGCCATAAAGCTAATCCAAGTAAATTCGCAGAATATTTATTTACCCGTTGTAGATCAAAGCTTATCTCGTTAATACCTTTTGATTAGTCCTAATTGGGTGAAATTTACGAGACTTTACAGCAAATTTTATCATAATTTTTATCATGGCAATAACTCAACTAAATTTACATGATCTTACAATAAATTAATGAGAGTCAACACCATGGGCCATATTTAAATTAGATTTACTGCACTTTGCTACTGATTTAAAGAGAATAAACATTGTGGCCAATTGCTGGGTTTAATCTGCTCTAGTGTTCCAACAATTTTTTACATGTTTGAGCGGTTATAAAATTTGTAATGCCATTCTCTCAGCAAAGTCTATGTGCTCATATTGTCAGGGGACAACCTGAGTCCCTATCCTAGCATGGTTACGCGTACGTATGTTCTCCTTATCTATGACATCGTTAGGTCTGCCCATTGCATCATCATTGCATCATCCCATCTCTCTCCATTGTAGTTATGTCACTCTCCACCTATGACATCATCCCTGATGTCATATGATGTCACTATGCCATACATACCGGTAGATAGTTTATCCGATGTAGTATATAGGCTGGTGGGGGATCATACTGGATCCCCCACCTGATTATCAACTTGGCTTCTGGGCTATTCTTCCCCTTACACATATATATGTCTATTACTACTCGTTTCAAAGATTATGTGTCCAGGATCTGGTGGCTGGAGCTTTGCTCTTTGAACTTGATTCGCGAAAATTCTCGAAGTACAAATTTCCTCTTCTGGATGTTTGGCTGAGCGGAGTGTGAAATCCGTCAATTGTTGACAGCTTGTTGATACAATGTTGCATGTCATCTCTCTCCACCACCACCACCCCAGTCGTCTTGTCGTCACGCCCAAGGGCGGCAAGGTTAAGTTCACCTCATGTTTCTGTTCCACCATACACCAACAAAGCTGCTGCCGACGTGTTTTGGAACAACCAACTGAATGCCACGTCACGAGCTTCTGCCACCAACAATGGGTTCAAACGGTTACCTGCGTCACCACCTACAAAGCTAAGTACCCACTACCACATCTCTCTACTACCACATGCTGACAAAATTACTGCCAAAGTGTGTCGCAACAGACAGCAGTCTGTTTCGCAACACGTCACCACATCATCAACCAGTTCATGTCATGTTACCGCCACCTGCGTCACCACCACATGTTTTGTATGGGACATTATGGAAAAGTAAGTGTCTACCACATCCTCTATACCACAGGTTCCTGACAAAAACATTACTCCCCCACCGATACTTTCTGTGATGCATCATGACATCCACCCTACCACCATCACAGCTCTGTATCACTGCTCAGTCACCGCTCCTCTACCCTATCGCCGTCACCTTGTTGCTATCTACCATGTGTCTCACTATGTGACTACCACGACCGACGTAAGTCCCTACTGCATACCCCATCCAATTGATACATTTCCTAGTGGCCCGCTGTCTCTTGACCTTTTTGTTGCAAAATATCCCATTCTCGTTTCGGCTTACCTTGTACTTAACACCTATGTATTAGATAGCTAAATAAAATTTAATTTGACCTTTCTACAAACATTGTGTGAGATGTTGGGTGTTTTCAGTGACTCTGATGTGTAGAACCATGTTAAAATGTTGCACACCAATTCGAGATTTGCTTAGATTTACTCAAAATTTACAGGAATTTACTGAGAATTTTCCGGCTGTAAATGAGCACTTTTCTTGTACCGTAAATTTTGTAAATCTTGTAAATCAATATAATGTTTGCGAATTATGGCTAAATCTGAGATAAATGTCAAATATTTTCTACAACTATCAAATTGGGTTTTTCCTGATGAATGGCAATGGCCTTGGTAAGTTCTCAATAGCTCAATTTACTATTCAAGTTTTACAACAACTTTGAGCTAACTACCTGCGTTAGATGAACAACTGGAGAAGAAACTTGACGCCATTGCTGATAATGACGACTACGAAATAGCGGCTATTTTTACAGACGATGAAAATGAAGGTGATGCAAATGAGTCAGATTTTGAATGGTAAAATATTCAAGTTCACAATAAGTACTTGTAAAGCCAATATGTATTAAGAAGTTTCTTCCGTTCACTCCCAAAGATTTGCATCATTTCTTTCACAGTCAACGACGACTTTAAGCGCCCGATTTCGATTTTTCTCACGTAGGTCAAGGGCGCCAAAATCATCCAACATGTTCTAACCTGGCTACATCACGCATCCTGCATGATATTAGTGCTGAGAACTGGTCTTTATATATGTATTGTTGAGCATGAATAGGCCCGGAGAATTTGTGGTTCACACAGCTCTCCCTATGACAAGAATTAGGTTGGTGGCAACACCTATTCTCTAGCTACCGAGATATATACAGCATTACCTATCTCCAAAAAGTATCTTATTATGTTAATATACATTCCAGAGATGCTCTACTTCAGTTTGAAGATAATTTGATTGTTTCCCGATGTGCTATGACACGAAGTAGACAACGCTCACCACCGAGCACCAGACACGTGCCCAAATGGTCATTGTTCCCATCGCCCGAACCGAACTCGATCCGCTTAAGTCCCTGACTCCCTGACTCCCGATTTCTACTGCACCGTCAAGGGTCTACTCAGGCCCATCAGCCATCGCTGCCGCCAACTGTCACCTACGGAGGCTTGACACTCTGGCTTTCCATAGAATACCACTGGCAACGGCGAGTGTAAAATTTGAATTTATCTTAGATTCCATAGTCCACGGGAAGCCGGTCATCATTAGCCAGTCGTCGTTAAAGCAGAAGAGAACCACAGAGCCAAAAAATTATAATTTGTCGACCGAGAAATCATGAGTAGTACGTGGTACTGAGGCTCAAGAGACAGGCATTATGATATGAGTTAACCTTGGATTTATCAAGCGGGGTGTTTGTCAATTTCAGAATTGAGAGAGCAGAGATCCGGTGATTTGTGTCTGCCTACTATTAGGAGCCGCACGAGAGAGATGAAGTCGCACATCCGGATGGTATGTCAGAAAGTCGTCGTTCAAAGCGGAGATACCCGTTTCATAGAAATCAAAGTCAGGGATCCAAGGGAGAAGTGGTGTCATCATGGTTGTGGTGAGATATGATGGGTGCTGGTAGAGGTCTGAGTTAAGAAATAGAGATTTGAGAAAACATGGAAGCGATGGCGTGCAGATGGCGTGATGAGTGGCGGTGTGCTCAGTGTGCGAATCAGCAAGCAAAGCCTGGGCGCCGAAACTCCGAAGTCTCTTGTCTACCCATTGCCAACAACTTGCTCATCGTCAACGGTCTTTGGTCCTCCTTGGTTCAATTAATTCTAATATTCAACTGTGGAGTACAAGACTCATAGGATGGTCAGGAGATTTAGGGTGTGGCTTTCAGCTCAGGAAGACGGATGAGCTTGATCAACAAACATCGTTCATAGGACACACCTGCTCATTCGCACCTCAATAACACCTTTCCTCGACTCTTTACAATATCACACCCTCAATATTCGAGCTGTACCGCGCCTTCACCTCTTACATTTCATGCTCAAACTCCCTCAACCCGCATCTGGACTCTCGAGGTATCCCGAACGCCCAGTATGGCCCAGTGCCGACCCGCTATCCTCCCTTCCGTCCGCCTCCAGCTATCTTTTCAATTCCCAACTTGACTCTACTTCGTTTGCTCGTTCAGCGCTCATACCGATTGCTGTTAACGTTAATGTTGATATTGCCACAGCTCAATCTTCTTGTCCGTCTGGTGCTCAAGTACCGTATCCAAATGTCCCAGAAGCTTAAAGCAATCTATGTCAGCATCTTGTTCGATGTTTGAATTGGGCATACTTCCGCTGTTGGATGACGATTCCGTCTGTGAAGTCGAGCCTTCGACGAAGGTTCAGCGTTCAACATTCACTTCGAAACGTGACTCAGTTACCAGAGGCGTAGCGGGATCTTCTACTCGCATACATCCCATCCTATCAAAAATGCAACTACATTTCTTTTTCTCGGACTCATACCCCGGTGATCTAGTTAAGGCAAACTTTGAGTCTTCAGCGTTGACAGACAACGAGGAGCCGAGTCGTGGTTGTGGTTAGGTTGTGACGCGGATAAGGTTCAACAGGGACAAAGGGTTGAAGGAGGAGTTGTGGGGATTGATGGATGGGAGCGAAAGATGAACGATGAACGATGGGAGGATTGAGGAGATTTGAGGATGAAAGATCGAAGATTGGGTGATAGAGGGACCGTGTTGCAAAAATTGGCCGCAGAGTTCACCCACTTGTGCGCCATTACTCGACCTCAGCATCCAGGCCTCCAAGATACAACAACCAATGTCATAGACTTCTACCTTGGAGGCTTTGCTCCTATATTACGATCAAGAGCAAATATTACCACCACAGGAGGTTGTTCTACTGCCTCATGCACCGGGTGGGCACTACCTCTTGGTCTTCGAATCACACATTCGAGTTATAGCGCTGGTGGCTCAATCAGCTCCCTCAAGTTCACCCTCGAACCTTGGTACCTTTGTCTCTCTCTCGAAACCGTCGCCAGTGGCCCATCTTGCAATTGTTCATCAATCGTCGAGTGTCATCCATTCCCTCAGAAACACTCCCACTATGAGACTCGGCTGTTCACGCCTTCACGCCCTCGCTCCTTCATACCATATTACTGTGACCCCACCTTCAAGTTTATCACTCCAGCTCAAGTTCGCTACCTGGAGCCAGTCTGGACTATGGGCGTTTCCCGAACGCCAGCATGAACCAGTCCTCGCTCCTTTCAATTCACTACTCAAACTATCTCTCCGGATTCTCTCTGAGCTATCTTTTCGTTTTCCATCTCGCCCATCCCTTCCCTTTCATTCGTTCGGCGCGCATACCCAAATCGATGTTGACAATAACCATTCAATGCTCAATGTTCAACGTTAATATTGCCGTCACTGCATCTTCTGATCCAGGATACCAAATGACGCCATCCAATTTACCATCAGTTCGAGCACCTCGTTTGATATTCACAGTGGGCACACCCTTGCAGTTGGTTGACGATTTTGTTAATCCGAAATGTCAAGTATTCTGATCTTCAACAAAGACTCAACAATCAATATTCGATACTCAGGTTCAGGCACAATCTAATCATCGGGGGCGTACCGGGATCCTCCGCTCGCATACATCTCATCCTACCAAAAACTCATAAACGAAAATGAGGTTTTATCATTCTCTTTTCTCGAGCTCATAGACGGTGATCCGGCTATGATAAACGTAGGATCGTCAAGGGTAATATAAGAAGATGAAGAGTGCCGTAGCTGTAGTTGAGGATAAGAAGGTTTGACAGGTTGAAGATGGGAGCATTTGAGCTTGAAAGTTAGGAGAGGCAATGAGGAGCGATGGGGAGAAAGGGAGCGATGTCAGGATGGAAGATTGAGGATGGAAAGGGACGGATGGGGGGGACAAGAACAATGAGGAAGGGAGAATTTGGGATGCGAGGATCGAGGTTGGGAATTTGGGAAGGACGGAGTGACAATGAACGATTAAGGGATGGATAGGCGCATCGAGGTCCGGGCGGCAGCAATGGAAGAATGGAGAGACGGTGGATAAACGATGGATAAAGCGAGACCTCGCCCTTTTCTTCTGGTACAATCTGCGTCAGAATCGACATCGATACTCAACTCTGGCCCCCTCACTCAGCATCCAAACACAGTCCAAAGTTACGCTGTTCGGCCATCTTGGTTGTCGTCTCTGTCAATGTTCAGAGTGGGTTTACTCTCAATGTTCAATGTCAAATTTCTTTGGTTCGATAAGCATCTTTGACAGCAACTCAGTGCTCGTTTTCCACCCAAGTCTCGAATCAACCGTCGGTGCTTCAACAAAAATGTCCTTTCACATCATCAAAATCTCCATTGCAGATGATGGCTCGAACTTACTCAATGACAGCATGGACGGACTTGATGTAAAGAAGGGAGAGTGTTGTAGCTGTGGTTGGATCACGGTGCAACAAAGGGAGGATAAAAGAGGAATTGTGTGGGTTGGTGTTTCGGAGGACTCGGATATGGTTAGGCAAACTCACGGTGTCCAAAACTCCTCAAAGTCGGGTTCACTGAGGCTCATCTTGGTTATGACCGATGCCAAGGTTTTTCTTTCATTCTCGTTTGGGTGTATATTGCGGATTGAGAGTTGTGAAGTTATGAAGTTGTGGATGTGAAGAGTTTGGGATTGGGATTTTGTGAAGTATGTGGCGCTAAAAAGCTGACCAAATTCTGCTCGATTATTCCGGATATTTGGAGGCGGCGACTTCAACACCTAAAGGGGCTAACACAGCTGTCTGGCATTGGTCTTATTCACCGCCCTCTGCGACTTCATTTATTCAGCTCCGGTCTGGTCTTGACTATCTTTTTGGTTTTCCTCCTTGACTCTGTTCGTAGCTGTGTAGAATCACCTTTTTTACTCAGGCGATACAATTCAGAATCGAATAATAAAACACTAATTCAACAAATTTTACAAAGAGGCCATCTAGATCCCGAGCTATTCAACGCTGGTGATGCGGAAAAACCTTGAACGTATACGCCTACTTACAGAGTGACGCTGATGGTAGTATTGTAGATGGTTTGAGCAGTGAGCATTAGTTGAGGAGCATTGGCGTTCATCGTTGTATTTCCTAAGAAAGTGAGCGTATCCGCGTTTTTCGAAGAGCGCGATACTAGTGGTAGCTGGTGAAGGTAATATATTACTGGCTTCGCAGTGTGCACATTGATATCTGGAAAATACATACCACTGTCCTGACGTTGTTCCGACTGTTCAGGTACCAAAGGCCCAGGCACAGAAACGCATTGAATGATGTCAGGGGTGTTTTCACGTTGTCGACGCTTCTCAAAGCACTCAAGGAGCCGCTTCATGTTGTCCTCACACATGTCCTTAACTCGGAACGGACTACCCTAATATCAAGAGGCTGTTGATATCACAGAAAATGTAATCAAAGCTGAGTAGCTTACCTCTAACTGACTCAAGGCTACTTTGACAATTTTAAGCTGTTGTTTAATTGTCCAGTAAGAGGACCGAAAGAAACGAGAGCCCATGAGATATTCCGGTGCAGGCACATTCGCTATCTCGTAGATAGTCTGCATCGCCCTGCCATGAGCCGAACCTGTGCGTCAACGTTATATTCTATCCTATATGGCCCATTCACGCACTTTACAATTGTTGACAGCTCATCTTGGTAGGTTTTTGAAGACCAAATAAACATGAAGCTGGCATTGGTCATGACATAGCCAAGGGAGAGTGCTGCAACACCGATCGTAGTGTTATGAAAGACATCAAACAATGACAGTCGAAGGAAAATCTATGGTAAACAAATATCGTTCCGTTTTCTGTTAGCACGAGTGTTCAGGAGATGTTCATGATGACAAACCACTTCATGAGCTAGAAGTGCGAGTGTCAAGTCCGTAATTGCTTTGAGCACTTCGAGATCAACAGACTCGGAGGTTTCTCGCAAGATTGTGAGGTGTACACTGGATTTTGAGTGAGGTGCACGTTGTGTGGATGGGGGTGTCTCTGTGAGAGAACAAGTTGTTGAAACAGTTCTGAGATACCTGGTTTTGAGAGGCAGCATCAGGAGAAACTTTGCCGGAGGTGCATTTGAGTCTTCACTGAAGGAGCGAGTTTAAATGTAGTTTTATTTGGTTGAGTCCAATTCCATATACTGATATAGAACTATTAGAAGCAAGTTTTGATCGGGTGGTGTCGCTCCCAACAAGATCAAAGAAGTTGTGATCGGGTTTTGTCCCTAGGTAACTTTGGCTTCGCACCACGCGAGTTCAATTCCAAGAGGTACCGGATCAGTCAATGGCGGACATGGATCTCGGACTCTTTGCAAATGTTCTCATGTCCGGCATGTCATGGCAATACGAAAGACCATCACTGTCGGCTGTTCGGCTCACCACGCATCAAGGGAGCTTGGATGTCTCTCGGAGACTCTCTCCATTGTCCAAGGCTGCAAAACTATGAGAAAGAGTCATATCTTTGAGCGTTAAATCCTTGTCAATAGTCAATATATTGTTATCGTAATCCTGCTGGTGGGCTCTGGCACTGGTCCCTACATTGACACAAGTGTCAAGAACCAAGGCTCGCTTGGAGTATTTCAAGGACATACAAAGATGTATTAAGAATTGTAATACTCACTCAGAGCATCTGTATATTACGCTGCCTCATTATTCATTGATAGATCTTGAAATTGGTCAAAAATGGCTGTTGACCGTTGAACGGTGGAGTTTCTTGCATCGGAGTTTGAGATGTTATTAACTCTCCAGTTTTACAGCGGTCCTTGCATTTATCTCAAAGCATCTTCACTGCGCTGCCTAGAATGATTCCTCTTTGTTTCCAGCTAGTTAAACTTGCTGTTCTCTAGCCCTGCTCCAGCCACCATTTGCAGGGGATTGCTTTTGATATGAGTTGTTTACTGTCGAAATCCATTTATTTACTTGAATCGGACGCTCAAGAGATCTTTATTTCTGCCGCAGTTACTTCTACAAGTCTGGCTTCTATACAATGTAACGAGAAAAGACATACTAAGTGATGGTCTGCTACTATTGACCTGGATGAGGTGTGTGAAATATTTGATGGCCGCAACGTCTTGAAGTTGATGGCATTTCTTTGCCGATGGCCCAATGTGGAAACAACCCCCAACCATGACTCGTGGGATCCATGTCCGAGATCGACCGATCCGGTACCTCTTGTTCAATTCTCTTGTTTATTTCGAGCGAAATTGGACCACGCCTACTAGGAAAGATGGGTAAAAGGGTAAAAACGTTGTAGATGGGGAAACACGATGACAATCAGGATCCAAAGTCATACGGCAACTAGGCACAACAGAGACGGCCGTCCGTGGCATACGGAACTCTAATGTCATTGCATGGGTATTTCATCAGCACAATGTGAAAAGGGAAAGGAAAAGTAAAGAAAGAACGAGAAGAAAAGGAGCCAGCGAGCTTTAGATTTGATACACAGTACGCAGTCTCACTATCACTCTCACTGGCGATTTCAAGCTCACTCCTCTAAAGGTAAATCTCTCGCGTCGCGTTGATAAGGGTCGCAATACTGACGTTGGTTGAGTCTGAGATCCACTAGCACTTGACAAGACGAAAGAAAGCAATCGAGTCCTTTGACTCTTCCAACTGATTTGTAGATCTATAGATTGTCAGAAAGCAGAGGGCAGACGGCTGTATTTTTTTAGACGGCGAAGACGACCCGCGCAGAAGATATCAGACGCCAGTGGTTCGTTTGTGGATCAAGAGAAAGAGAGGCCAACCAACTTGAAGTTCAAGATCAGGATGAGATTCGAGTCAAGTGTAGTCAGAAACCCCAGGCATAAACCAGATATTCCCAAGGGACGAAAAGCGATTTTAGTCTATAGAGTGTAGAGTTAGTTATAAACTCTTGAACCTACTGCGGCGTGTCAGTGGATTATGAATTGTGAAAATTAATAGACTTTGGACAGTGAAACTAGGATACTTCGAGAGCGAGTCAGTGAAACGTCAACTTGACTCGAATTTAGACAACATCAACTTGAAATTGGAAACAGAGAAACGTGGAAGATCGGGTGATGTGAGTGGCGGTGTGGGAGATTGGATGAATCGCCGTGTCGAAATGGCCGAAGGGTTGTTCCTCGAAAATCCCTAACCGTACAGCGGTTGTCGGCTTCCTCGACTCCCTGGTCCTCCGCTCACACATCTTCGTCCATTCTCAACCCTCTCATACTTGTCACTCCAACCAATCTCACTGGACCGACACTTCTTGATCTCCCCGTCTCCGTAGCGCCGCTCTCTTCCACCTGCGATATATCTCGCTCGATATTTGCAATGAGCGACACTCTCGCCGTCACGGAAGAAGTTGTAGTATCAGCTTGTAGCAACTGCTTTGGGGATGTCAACATGGAACCCCGCCTTCACGGATCAATTCAACTCAACTTTGCTGTCGTTGGTATTCCTAGCAGTGCGGTTTGCATACATCGACGTCCTCTATCGTTGACAAATCACCGTCATAGCGCTCTATCGAACGACGCCTCTGTCTCAGCCGTATCGAGATTGATATTGGCGTATCTTGGGTGTATACCGAGGATGGATTTTGATTTTGGCGGGTCGTGGGGTATAGCCAGAGAAGAGGGATGACGATAGCGTGCGGCCCTCAACCATTCTACTCCTTCCACCACGGCATCTTCGTCCATTCGCAACGCTCTCATACCCGTCATCGCAACACTCGAACGAACACTTTACGATTTCCCTAACGACTCAGGGCCGCTCTCTGCTTTACACGCAGCTTGATCGTCTGCGGGCAGTACTCTACCTGCAACACTCGGTCTGGGAACGTCAACATGAATCCACCCTTCATCGATCTAACCCAACTCAGGCCATTGTTTGGCGTCACTATGAAGCGCAGTATGCATATATCCATGTCCTGCCAAGATCGTCGTATCTCTTTGACAAACCACCGTCGAAGTCAGTTTCTATCAAACGAAACCTGTCTACTCTCTCATCGGGATTGGACACGCGTGGACAGGGATGGATTTTCGCAGGTTGGAAGGTCTGATAAACAAAGAAAAGCGAGTCGGGAGTGGAGGAAGTGAGTAAGGAAAAGGAACAAAAAACGAAGGAAGAAAGGGGAGAGGAGTGAGAGGAAGAGCGGGAGAGTGAAGGAATGAAGCACTCGGGGATATGGACGTCACGCCGTTCCCCGCCTGGATTCATTTCCAACCTCTCTCTGGCCTGAATCAAATACCACATTAAAATTATCCCCGAACACCACCCGCCTAAGCGTCTTGTCACACCGCCCAGCACCGACTAACTTTGTCAGTGCTCTCATCCCGTCAGTATCTCGAATTTTGAGCGTGCAAAACTAGTGGGGTTGACTTCTGGATGCATCAACATGACGGGCGCTCGTGATTCCGGTGGTGGACTTATATGCGTAGTGGCGTTGGGTGCCTAGGCTTGGATTCTGGAGAGAAATGGGCGTGCTGATGAGGATGAGGATGAGGGTTTGGGCTGAATGCGTAAGCGAAGTTGAGGTTGAACTGGATTTTAAAATTCGAGCTTGGGCGCTGGGTAAATAAATGCGTGGTTCAACCAGAGGCAATGATGATACGAGGGAATGAAGTGGAGAAGATAGTACCGATGAACGGGGCAATATATGGAGATGGATGAATTCGGTATGGGAAAGACGATGTCTTGAGGTGGGTAACACCGCAGTCGAGAAGCCTCAAAATGTACCGTCCCTCACTACATCATCCTTTGTTCGTATTTCTCGAAGAGCTCCTCCACATTGACACCTCGTTCCTCGCCCAATTCTTATCTTGCACTCCTGGCTCTGGCCTGCATCCAGTTTGACAATTGAAGATGTCTGTGTCATCCTTCTCAATATGGGCGCCGCGGCTTCGATGTATGCAATATCGTGGTCGGGCATCGACTACGGCGACTTGGTGCGTTCAAAACTTGTTGAAGACCACTATCCAAGGGTTTGACTGTACTGGACTTTGAAGACTCAGAACTCTGGGTCCGAGCGTATCTGCGCGATGAAGCAGAGTGGGAGAGACGGAGAGATGTTGGTTCATATTGTCGCTGAATGCAGGATGGGATAAGCGATACCAATGGGGTTTGGAGCGGAGGAGAATGAGAGACGACCAGTGCCACTGTCGATGACGACGATGGCAACGAAATGGAATACCAACATCACGGAGGTGCACCGCTGTCCAGTTTTGATCCGATGTACCTTTGCGGATTTTTATCGACAACCTCCATTGACACTGATTCTTCTGGCGCCAACTGAGCTCTGAAAACACCCGCCTCATCTTTGACCTTCTTGGTCCGAGTCATGGCTTTTATTTTTATTTGTCGAGAATAGGAAGCAAGAAGACTGAAAAATTCGATGGCACCGGTGGAGTAAATCTGAAGGTTGGCAGATTGGGCATGGGCGATGATGTGCGCTGCTGCTGGCGAAGATCTCAAGCCTAAAGTTGGAAGAGTATGAGAACAAGGGGGGGTGTGTGAGAGAGAGAACGAGTAGCATTTGAATTAGGTATCAGAAGCGAGGTCGAGAACTAGAATCCCAGAGGTGCTTTCCCTTGTCGCTTGACTTCAATGAACTGAACGCAATGCATTATTCGTGGTCTTCCTCATTTTGCGCTTCCATTGTCGAGTGCCGCCACCTGGACTTTGGAGGTTCAAAAAAATTCTACCCGCTGGAAGAATTTCTCCTGGTGCATCACTTTCATGTTCCTGTGGCTCTCGTTTTGTTTCTTTACTGTTCATTTATCTCAGGTGCTCCTCTCGTGTAATCTCGCCGTTGGTATGCATTGATTTATTGGTTTTGAAGCGTACGAACTTTTTCTTCGCGGTGAACGTCGTCCGCATCATACAAGGCGAGGAAGTTCCTGCACTCTTATGGACGAATGCGTTGGTTACAATAATTATGAGAGCTCGAACCTTGGCTTTTGTGCCCAACCGGCCGTGTTCGGATTTCGGGACTACTCGATTTTTGGACCTGGCCACGCTCGACTAGCTTCAGTCATTCGCTGTTTATGTTCTAGGCGTACATTGCTATTACCACCTTCACGGCTGTCGTTATATGAGTTGAATGTCTGGCGACACAAAGGGTACCTGGGACCTGATTGATCATGCTTGCTTTGCAAGAGCATTTTCGGCGTTTCCGACACTTTGACTCAAAGGACGCTTCCACTCACCTTGCGTTGATTCTGCAGATTATGATCAAGGCTTCCTCCTCACACCTCACCTCATTTTAGACAAGATGTTCGATACTCCCCACGGAATTATCCAAATCCAGGTGCCAAACATAGCCGAAGTCTACAACCAGGTGTTGTCTTCCCATTGTCTACTCAGTGCTTTGATTCACAAAATCCTTATCAGACAAGCACCTCTTAGTTCTTGGTCATTCCGGCAATAACTCTCCTCCTCCTCTGATCACGGGTTCTGATACTTCTCGCTTTCTAACAGCGGCTGCTGATTTTTTGCGCAGGGATTTATGTGCATGAACCATTATGCACAGGCTCTTTCGAATTGATTCTTCCTAAATCTAGAAAACATTACTGCACGACATATGGTAATCGATCGCTTCTTCGACACCACCGGGGCTGAAACCTCGCTTAGGTGGCGATTGGCACCTCGGCCAATGTCACTGCAGACTGGTATGGATCTACACAAAGGCCTTTGCAAGGTGAAGCGGAGGAGTGGGCACTAACGCCGTTAGATTTTCAGTCAGCTTTTGCCCAGTGTTTTATCCCCTTGTAGCTGATGGACTGGTTCTTGGAAATAGTATATATAACTGATTGTTTCCCCCAAGTTCCAACATCTTATTCTTTGCTTTCGCAGTCCAGTTCGCCTTTCTATCCTCTCTCTGATCCATCATGAAGCTCAGCATTTTCGCCACCCTCGCCACCGTTTTTGTCGCTGGTGTTAACGCCAGTGCCGTCATCAAGCGTGCAGCTCAAGATGTGTACTCTCCACATATCACCTCTCCTACAGCCGGTGTTGTGTGGACCTCTGGTCAGACTCAGACAGTCACCTGGTCAGTTTTTCATTTCACGCATCGCGGACATTATTCATTAACTCTTCTTCGACAGGGACACATCTGACGCTCCTGCCCATATCACAAACAGAATCGGCCGTATCGTCCTCCGCAAGGGTGCCACTACTACACCTCGTGAGCTTTGCCGTACTTTTTATATCTCAGAAGAACTAATATCGTGTTCGAATTTAGTCGTCTTGGCCGACAACTTCGATATTCTCGATGGAAAAGCTCAAGTCACTGTACCCAATGTTGTCGCAGGAAGTGATTATGAGGTAGTTTGTAAGTTACATCAGCTTTTTATCGACCTTTAATGCTTATGAAAACCCTACAGTGTTCGGTGATTCGGGAAATATATCGCCAGAGTTTACCATTACCGGCTCTGGCTTAGCAGCGGGAACAGGATTGAATAAGATCCGTGCTTTGCCACACGAGCAGTGACGGACTACAGAACACGTTTACCAATTCTCAAAGGGTTGTTTCCTATGCGAGATAAATTTCATTACTCTTTACTCTTTGGCCTCATACTTTTGATTCGAACTACGGACTCAATGTGATCGTGATAAACCAATTTGACATATAACCCCCTGAGTGTGACCATTCGAGTTTTCAGCTGACGAAACGAGTAGGAATATACAGCGTGCCTGGTGATGATTATGGTTTATCAATTTTGGTTCCGGATTTCGCATTGTGTAAGACCGTTGAATATGCACAGTTCGAACTCCTCGTATCGACTCCGTTGGCAGAGTCGCACGACAATTCAAAGTTTTTTTGAAGTTTCGCAAGCTGCCTATGCACGTATCTTGCATTAGAGGAGTTTTCGAAAGCATCGATCGCAATCTGACAGACGCTGTTTGATGATTGATGATTTGGCTTGTCGCTTCGCGCCTCGTTCGAGTTGTCCCTTTCCTCCACTACCGTTACCCAGACTTTATGCCCACAAGGCTTCCGTCCACGTCAACAACACAGAAACCACCAGTGGACATCCTAAAATCTTACGATGTCAAACCTCACTTGTTTATCTACGTCAAGGAGACCTCCAAAGGTGGCATTATCTGCATCCTGGATCAATGTTTCTATCGTCACTAAAAGAACCAAGTGTTCCTCTCGTACTCTCATCCATCCAGCCCTCTCCATCATCTCTCCAGACATGTTTCTTTCTATCATAATTGTCCCTCTCGCATTCTACTCTTCATCTGAATCTTCACCACTCCATCACCTCTAACGCCCCATAACACAAACCATACCTAATAACCCACTCTTGACCGTATAGATCGAATCTAGACTGAGCATGGCCAGCCAGTATCCTTCGCATACCTCCCCGTTCCTTGCCTTCACACCACCAAGCCACATCTCCGCTATGGCCCCACCCTTTCACTACCTCATAATTGCATGCAAGGGACATGCAGAGCCCATGTTCGTCGAGCGCAGAATTACTGCCACATCGAAGAGTAGACTTTCGCCACTGCAAAGTTCGCGAAAATCGAAGAGGCAGAAATGAAGCGGATGTAATGGTCGAATCGCTGATTGTGTTATCGAGGAATGGGTATGGATAGCACGAGATTAGGTGATGTTTTCGAGAGGAGGAGCAAAGACTGAGGCTCGCATATTGTCGGTTTTGATCATCAATTGTTCATTTTCGCCGCCTCTATCTCTCGAAGAGCTCATATAGTGGAAAGTCCAAGATCGGCCAATACGAGACTCGAGTGGCTGTGAGGAGTAAGAAGAAGCGTGGTTCTCCGCTAAAGTTGGACGAGTGTTTCCATGGAATATTTCTGGTTCGCTCGGTGCTCATGAGGAGGTCTGTTTTATCAACTATCCATGCCTCATCACTTTCTCTTGTTCTATTGTTCTCTTCCTTTCTGCTCTCATCTTGCTGCCCTCCACCTCCCGCCTCCTACCCTTCATTCTCCTTGTCGCCTCTCCTAATGACAATCTTCCCGAGCACTACAAACATCCCACCGCTTCCGATCCACTCTTCACCACTTCCAATTCACGAAATAGAACCGGGATAATGCCGGCCAGCGTCGGCGACCGACTTTGAGCCCGTTTGATCAAGTTACAGTCATGCCAGGAACACCCGAGACTGGCTATAGGCAATACGAGTAAGAAAAATGAGAGGAAGCGCGGTTCGTCGCAAAAGCTGCTCTGGGAGTGGGTATTTCACGTGTTTCAAACGATTCGTTGGTTCGTTGAATCGTTGGAATTGGTAGCATTTGCCAACGCCGTATACTCGAGTACTCGAGTCCGTAGAGTCCGTAGAGCTCATAGTTGCGGTTGTGTACTGTGGTCGTGTACATTCGTCGTTCGCCAGATTATTTCTAGCTCCGCCTAAGTTATGGTTGAGATACGTTGATGAGTGGAGGAATGGCCGGTGGATGGAGGTAGACGTGGATGGAGGATGGATGGGAGAAGATCAACGTAGAAGAGAGTTGCATGATCGAGGCTTGACGGTGGTGAGGTATCAACACTCAGTGCTGCCATTGCGCATCGAGAGCAATGAAAACGAGAAAGTGGTGAAGTTAAAATTTGGAAGGGATAGTCGACGAAGTAGTAAATCCTCGTTGCATCAAATGATAGGTCTTCAAGTTCCCGCCGTTCATCGTAATGGTTCTCAGCTCTTCATCGTCTTTGCCTTCCCTCCTCCAGCCTTTGCCCTTCCTCCATCCACTGAGTCCTCGCCTCATCCGTCACCTCCTCCACTTCCACTTCATTCCGTCCCGTCTCTTTCCCATTCCCTCCTATCTCATCTGCAGCTTTCCTTGAACAATGGTACGTTCGCCCCGCGAGATTGTCATCTGAATCAAGAGCTGACGTTCGATAGAACTAACAACCAGGTGATGAGTTATGAGAAGAAGCCTTGATTCGTCGTTTGTAGTTGAATGAAACGAAAAGAAAATTTCAGCGGCATGAGGGGTAGACCGAAGAGAGCGGTTGCTACACTGGCACCAAAAACCGTTGAATATGTCCCTGCTTTGAGGTATCCAAATGCCTGTCTTCTGAGTCTTCTCGATTCGTCATGGAACATCGATCCAGTAATGCCTACTCCCAACATCAAGCGGGATGCGGACGTAGCAGGCTCACCAGCTGGCAAAGATCAAGCAGCGTCACCATCAACATTGAAGCTTTGAAGGAAGGCTGGGTACACTTCCAAACCACAGGTAGTCGGCTATGGCTATAGCGCCACAGTTCCAAGGCCACATTTCGAGGAACGGTGGTGGTGTTTTGCTGGTACCTCAAGGCTTCGGCAGGAAGCCTAACGCAGAGCCAACGAGAGCGATTGCGTATGCTGAGTTCCTAGTGTCCAAGGAGGACCGAAGAAAACTATAACGCAGGACTTTCGAGCGCTTGTTACTATCTTCGTTGCATCTTGGAAGGTTGATTTTGCGGCAGACCTGTATCTTGACGATTCAGATGGTCAAAGACCGAAAATCATGCTTGTCCTTCGTCTCGAGATGAGATTGAGAATGATAATTCCAAAATTGTAGTCACCTGAGTAACTGTAGCACCATAGAGATTATATGGGGTTGGTTCTAACTGAGCGAATAACGAGAGAAACGAAAACAAAAAGTTGGTAGGAGGAGGGAAAAAATTTCAACAGCTTCAGCTTTCGGCTCCGATTCATCGCGAGCTCACATGATCACCCGATTCCTCATCCAGCGGCCAGACCACAGCTCGTTGCTTCAACGTTTTCACCATCCACCATGGCCACGGCCTCTGGTTCTTTTGTTCTGTGAATATTCAATTTTAGCTCTGCTTTTAACCTTTTTTTTCTGTCAAACTATCATACACAATCTAGAGAGGCTCAACGATTCACCTTTTACTGGTGTTTAAACTCGAGCAGATGACCAGGATACGCCGATCTCTGTGCTCTAGATTTTCAAGTAAACTAGCCTTCTACTGCTCACACGTACTGGTCTGGTCTCTTCCCGAAAGACCATCCACTACTCGTTCATCAACCAAGAACGTCCGACTGGCTTGGAGCTCAAGCTGAGTGCTCACCCGGACTATCCAAGTCAATCAGTCGGCTCTCGATAAAACCAGACGATTAATGGTTGATTTTTTTGTTGGCCTGAGCGAATGATAGTCTGGAATGGACCAATAAAACCTCTAGCTCGGACTACTTCACTCGTCATCTGTTCTTTAGGTATGCCTGAACTATATCTTTTGTCATTCAGTTCATTAAACAACAGTTTCTTAGAAAGCTGGGCTCACCTGATCTTCAGGTTCGATTTCCAACAATTACTGTTCTTCATCACTAGGTTCTTACACTCGTTATCACATCTAATCCTACCTTTTGCGCTCGCCCTGCTTTATTCACTTCCAGTTATGGTCCTTGGATCGTGATTCACCTGCTAAACGAACGGCACGAAAACCTCACTTCTTCTTTTCTATCTCTGTCCGCTCGGCAAGCTATCAGATGACTCGGTTTACCTTAATCTAACGTATATAAACCGAACCAAATAGAAACCCCTCTTGGTTCACGACGTCCATCATGTCCACCGAGATTCGCTTTTTTCATCTCGCACCCGAAATCTGCTCTCTCATCGCCGACTATGTTCCTCTCCATGCAACACCTTCAACTTTGCTCTCGCTCGCGCTGACCAGTCGCAATATCTCAGATGCCGTTCTTCCTATGATCCACACTCGGCTGGTGTTGAAGAACGAAACCGAAGCTATCTGTGTTCTACAAAAGATAGCAGACGACCCTTCGTTCGGCCGTGGAGTCCGCGAGTTACATGTTTTATCTAGCCTATCTGTCAAAATTCGGAAACAGAAACCGTCCAAGGATGTTATCAGGCTGATTGAAGATGTTATTTTGAAGGGCCATCTTCCGCTCATTCATACATTAGGAATTCACCTGACGAAAGGATGGTTCTATGACGACGATAACGAATTCAAGCCGATCAAAGGGTTCGGCCAACTTTCAAAGAAGTTTTGGGTAAAACTTCGAGAGAAATGTCCTCGTCTCCGAACGCTTGCTATGAAAGGGTTCGCAGATGATCTACGTAAATCGTGGATGGGGAAATCCGGATTTCTCGAAGTATCGGTGAGTGCCTCCCTTTCTACGCTAAAACGAGTACAATAAATAACCGGTATTAAAATATATATTAGGGAATCACTAACCTTACCGTGCATACGCTGGCGTTGAAGCAGTCTGCATGCAGCAAGCTCCTTAACCATCTTCCGTCGCTCGCACCTCGTCTGCATACTTTGAACTTGAAACTAAACCCGGAAACTTCCACATCGCTGACGCCGATCCTCAAGCTCGACTTTCCGTGCTTGCGATCTTTGTCCCTTGTCTCATTCAGAGATGTAGATTCAGAGCAGACGATCCCGTTCTTTCTTCGACACCCTTTCCTCGAATATCTTAACACTGCTTCAGATTCTCTAAGTTACCGGTCTTGGTTCTATTCTGAAATTTCTGTTGATCTTTTACCAAATCTTCGCTTCCTTACGGTAGGCCCCCAAGCACTGGCAAATGCTCATTATAATCTTGGCTAACCATCTTCTCTCTGATCATCCAGGTGAACTATACAGACGCGCTCAAATTCGCTCCTATTATCCACCGTCTTACCAGCCTTTCAATCCACAACAGCGTCAACCTCCAAATACCATACCTATTACGGGAGGTTCTGCCCCACGGAGTTCCCAACTTGAAAAGTCTTGTGATCGGTCAGGCACCTGAGACGTTCCATTCCAAACAAAGGGCAAATGGTGACCATCGTTGGTATGAGGCGAAAGATGGGACTTTCCACCAAGAAGATAGATATAAAGCTCATAAAACCGTGTTTGATGGCTTTATGCATTCAATTGCGCGTGCGGCACCGAATCTGGAGGAGATCGCGTTTTATTGTCAGTTTTCTCTGTTGGATTGTGTACGTGACAAAAGAACTCTCTTTTCACCTTTGATCTCACGTTCTCCTTTCAGCTCTCGAAAATGACAGAAGACCTCAACGGCTTCACAAACCTCAAACGACTGTACTACTCCGGACCGCTGCATAGCAGCATCGAGATAGTCCCTAATGAAGAGTTGGACATATTCGCCAAGGAAGCAACTGCGTTGGTACGAGCTGTACCATCGTTAGACTCAGTGACGCATGCGGGTATATCTTATCTTCCGTATTTGACTGCCAGGACGAAGAGGGGTGAAGATGGTGAGGTGGTTGGCGTGGATGTTGGAAAAGGCTACGGAATGGTGGCTGGGTTTGATGAAGAAGCATTCCCTTGGGCACCTGAAGATCCTTAAGCTACTATTAAAAAACGCTGTTTAGGCACTGATTATTTTTCAAGGTTAAACGAAGTTCAACAGTGCAGACGCTTCTCAACATTTCTGAACTTAAGGCAACTAACTACATTTCATTCACCAAAACTTATTTGTATTTCTCAGTTTCCGCCCTCTTGATTTTTCATTTGGCTAAAAAATATAGAAAATGAATTCAATAGCTCTACATCAACATTGCTACATGGACTGCTAACGCTGATTGCGCTATAAACGAGAGATTGAGTAGAGATTTGCTGTTCGGTGGATCATAACCACCACCAGCAATGGCGAGTAGGAAATTTGAATCCACCATTCCGATTGGATAATCTGCTGGCGGAAAGTCTCCTTCGAAGCACAAAAATTATAAACCGTCAATCGGGAAATAACCAGTGACATGACTTGGCTTGAGACATTGATATGGCCTGAGTTTCGAGCCCCACAACAAAGTGTTCCAAGCAGCCAACCATAGATTTATCAAGTGAAGAGTTGATAGATTTCAGAAGTGAGACATTGGAGATTCAGTCGGTCGTATCCGCTTGCTACTGACCATCACCGGCGATGTGATGTCAAGCATCATCCAGATGGGCCATGGTATGTCAGAAAGTTATCGTTCAAAACTTTCAAAGTGCAGATACGAGTGATAGAGAAATTATAATGTCAGAGACTCGGGGGAAAAGAATTGTTGTCAAATTGTTGTGAGGTCCGAGGTCTGAGGGTTGCAAGGGTGGCTTGATGAGTGGCAGTGTGGGAGTTCGGAGCGAAGGCATGGGCGCCGAAACTCCGAAGTCTCCAACGTCAACTGCTCGTCCGACTCTTTGTCCCCCTTCGTCCCATTGGCTTCAAAATTCCTCTCTAAAATTGATATCGTACTGTGAAACATGTCAGATGGACAGGAGACTTACGTTGTGGCTGGCAACTTGTGAGGAAGAAGAAGGATGAGCTTAGTTCCAACATCGTGCATACCCACTCGTACACCGTTACTAGACCACAGGCACCAACGCTCAGCCCTCCAAGTTGCAACAACCAATGGAATAGGTTTCCACCTCGGATTCTTCGTTCATATACCTCGACCAAATACCACGAGAATTGAATTTCACGCTCTTTCTCTTGATATTTTAGGCCCTCCTTGAAAATGTACCTATTTGTTACTTGACTCTGCACGGCTTCACGCCCTCACTCATTCACACCGCAGCGCCGTGACGCTGCCACCTTCCATTTCACATACGGTTTACGCTCAAGCTCGAGCTCCTTCAATCTGCGTCTGGAACTTGAAGTGTCCGAACGCCCAATATGAACCTGGTCCCCGGTCCCCAATCATCTATCCCCTCAAATTCCCTCAAATTCCAACTGGACCCAGCCCGCCGCCGCCTGCAGCTATCTTCTTGGTGTCCAACTCGACCGTTTCTTCCCCTTCATTCGTTCAATGCTCATACTCGTTGCTGTTAACGATGATCGATGTCCATCCATCGCTCAAATTGATGTTGATGTTGCCATTGCTCGACATTCTCGTCTGTCAGTACGGAGCTACACAATTGAACTTACCCGATAGTTCGGTATTTCTTTCAATATTCGGTGTGGGCTACACCTTCACTGTTGGATGGCGCATCCGTTCGGTGTTCGAATCTTGAACGAAGGCTCAACGTTCAACATTCAACATTCACTTCGAGACGTGACTCAACCCATCGGAGGCAACGCGAGACGCTCCGCTCGCATATATTTCATCCGATTGAAATCTCAACTACATCATAATCCAAAATGATGTTTTACGGTTGTCTTTTCTCAAACTCATAACCGACGATCCGGTTAGGACAAACTTTGAGTCTTCAACGCTGTTGCACGATGGTGGCGGAGTCCTCTCTGCGGTTAGGCCGGATTCATGACGCGGATAAGGGTCAAAGGAGGCTAAAGAATGAAGGAGGAGTTGTGTGGATTGGTGGATGGCGGGTTGAACGATTATAGGGATTGGAGTTAGGACTGGGTATCCAATGAGGAGGTGATGCAGATGGATGGGATGGGCATGGGATGAGGACGATGCAAAATCAGACAAATGAAGAAGGGAGGATTACTGATGGAAAGTTAAAGTGACCATGAAGGATGAGACGACGGATGCACACACAATGGACAAAGTGAGGCCGGGCCTCTGCTTCTAGGACCAACCTTAGTATCGAAATCGACATCAACTAGTCGTTTATCTCCATTCTTGATATTCACGACCTCTTCAGTCCAGACCCACTTCAACCGTCGTATACTTGCCCGCTTGCTCAACATCGAACCTCAAACCATGACGCATAGTTGGAATATATTGACGATCGCATACCGGACTCGCGGACGCTTTTGAAACCGACAGCCTAAAAATCAAGTTTTGGGTTCGGTCAGAGTTGTACTCGAGTATCATCAAGCCGTCTTTTGCGACACTATTAAATCATCGACTTTGATCACCCAACGATTGTTTGAGGTCGAAGCGGATTTAGCATCGATATCAACGTTGATGTCGGATTTTAGAGTTTCAGTGGTTTTGGGCTTTGGAGAAATGATCGAAGGTGGAGGGCGGATAGACTCCTGGAAAAATGACGGGATTCAAAGAACGTTTGGAGATGGGAAGAAACGACTCTGGACTTTCTGCTAGGACCCTACCGTACGAATCTCGGTTTTCAGTTTTCGGTATGTATGTATGGCGACGAAACACATACCACTACCTCTGGCAACGTTGACGCCTGAAATGTCTAACACAGCTGTCTCTCAGTTTGTTCTCCCTTGTCTTCTCGACGTTATCTTCTGATTCTACTCTTGGTTCTTGCCTCGACTCATGGCTTCCTTCTGGCTGTCGTCTCACCCATCTTGTCAGTCAGTGCTTGGTAGACCGAAGATACTCTAAGGCCTCTTACTGGTTCTCTCCGTGGTCCTGTAGAATCGTGTTTCCTTACTTAGGTGACCCAAGTTACAATTGAAATAATACGACACTTATTCTACAAATTTTGCAAAAATGCTAACCCAATCCGAATTATCTAACGCTAGTGATGAAGAAAAATCTTGAACCTGTGCAAGCGCTAGAATGTCTACTTAAAAAGTGATGCTGAAGTTGTAGATTGTTTGAGCGTTGAATGTTAGTTGTGGAGCATTGGCGGAAATTGTTGTAGGTCCTGAGAAAGATAGGGTGTCTGCATTATCGAAAAGTGCGATACTGTTGGTTTTTGATGAAATTGTTGAATTAGTTTGCTCGAGCTCGTTGCTTTTCTTCGCTCGAACAGTATGGACGGGTGACTCGGAAGGTGATGCTGGAATATTGGGCGGTGGTTGCTCCAAACTCCATATGACCGACACAGTGGACATGCGTTGATGAGGGGCAGCTTGACCAAACCCAAAAAATGCCAGAACTCGAGTTAGAACTGAACGAGTGTCAGGTACTGAGATGGCTTTTTGGCTTTCATCTAGCTGAGTATCTTGGGGAACTATAGAAAGCGTTCAGGTTTGGGATAAGAAAGTCATGGAGTGACAAACTTACTTGATCCCCCAATTGACGACGAAGGAATTGATGCTTGATTGGGTAACTGCGGCAATTGCTCCGACGCCCGTGGATTGGTGGGGGATGGCAGCTGTAGCTGTGGCTCTGACTGAATTCGACGAATAGTGGTTTCGATGGCTGGTAATGTTGACATAACGAGTAAATGGGTCCGTCCAACGTAGAAAGCTACTAATAGATTATTGCCACAGGTAGAAGAAATGAGGCTTTCAGTTTCTTTGGCTTCAATTTAAAGAATGCGTTCAAGGTGTGGGTGGGAAAAATAAAATGCAGTGCGAAGTGCTGAGGGTCCACTCAGTGCCAGATACGGTCCAGATCGATCGGGGCGGATACACCCCCAGAGGGGAGTGCGTTATAACTGTTTGGTCCTTAGATGATCGCAAACAGACCAACAACTCGAGTTAATGAATTGGGCGCGAACAATGGTTCATTTCTGATATATGAATCTTTGGTTGAGATTGAAGGAAGGGCGAGATGATCGGAGGAGGAGAGAAGGATAATGGAACATGGGGGAAGCGGAAAGGGATGACAACATAGGGTACAATGGATGAAGAGAGAAAAGGAGCGATGATGGATGTACGAGAGGATGGACCGGGATCCAGAGGTTATGTTTTTCCGAAGAGATAAGATGGGCCGCCACTGTAATTCTTCTTTCTCTAAAGGCCAACAACCTCTTCCTCATCTTGGTGCATCGTCTGCCACTTCCTCGATAATGTGCATGGCTCGCTTCATCCATGTCTTCTTATTAGCTCTCTTTTGCTGTCAAAGTCGCACCTCAATCCTCCTGATATTCTTAGAACTTGAGCCTGTTGACCGTCTTAAAGATCTCAGATCTCGAAGCGCAAATATCAAACTACCTTTTCGGGATATGGTACAGGCGTTTGAATTCTTTTATACCACGACACCACTTCATCTTAATTTGTATATCTAATGTTCTATTAGTTTGTTGAGGTAAAGCAAAAATTAGAATGCTTTGAAGAGGAACTGATCCCCCAGGAAACAACTCTACTCAAAAGACTAATGTCGAAACATCCAAGACGTAAGGCTCATCCTAGACAAGAGTGGCCTTCTTGTAGGTATATTCAAGCCAAAGCGACAACCTATTGCGTTCGAATCAACTGTTTGGGCTCAAGGAATGACAATGTCCAAGGTTTGAAGCGGAGGAGCGAGGAATTTGGATACGAAAAAGGCGAGCAAAGTTGACGGGACCTCCGCATCGAGTCATCTCTATAGTTCTGTTCCTTTCTACCATAATCGTCCCTCCCGCATCCTGCTCTTCTTTCTCTCTGCATCACCTCTAACTCTAACGCTCAACCAAACACATCATACCCGGCAATCCAAACTTGTCCATCCAACGAGATCAAATCTAGATTCGGCATGGCCGGCCGCCAACAGGCATCCTTATCGTCCAACGCCGAGATACGTTTCTCCTTCATACTGTCTTCCTCCAATGACCTCCCCGTTATTTGGCTTCACTCCTCCCAGCCATATCCGAATCTCCGCTGCTGCCCCCGTCCTTCCACGTCCTCACGCAGCGGACATACAGAGCCGATGTTCCTTGAGGGAAGATTTAGTGCCAGGTCTAGAGTGGATTCTCGCTACCAAAAGGTTCGGGAAAGTCAAAGTAGCAGAAATGAAGCAAAGGCGGAGGTAGAGCTCGAATCGTTGATGGAGTGCTTGGTGGAAAGCATGTGGTCGAGGAACGTTTGAATAGCACCAGGTTAGGTTGATGTTTTCGAGAGAGCTGGGAGGAGGGGCAAGAACTGAGGCTCGAGTCTTCTCCTTTTCGATCATCGCCGCCGCGTCTACTTCTCCATGACAACCCTCCAGACAAGCCACCCTCCCAAACACTCCAAAGAAACTGTTCGCCACTTTCAACTTTCATTCACAAAATCTAACCGGGATACTGCCGGTGTCGTCGAACGATTAAAAGCCCATTCGTTCAAATTACGGCCTCACTAGTGACACTCATGACTCGCCACTGCAAGTGAGGAGGGTGGTAAGAATGGGAGGAAGCGTGGTTATGAGAAAGCTGCGGTGGCCCATGGGGAGTGGATGTTCGGGAATTTCAGGAATTTCGGGCGTTTCAGGTGTTTCGTTGAATTGTTGAATCGTTGAATCGTTCAAGTTCAGATCTTTTGAATACTGTAAGTAGCGTTCGCCGATGCCGTACATTTACTCGAGTACTCGAGTCCATAGAGCTCGCGGCTGAACAATGCGATTGAGGGGAAACCAGGCGAGGTGTTGTAACTGGAACGGGATGATGATGGATGACGAAGGAGTGGACTGTCATTGTGTAGGATGATAGACCTTCCAGTTCCTACCACCTCGCGTACTTGCTCTCAGCTCTTCATCATCTTTGGTTTCCCTCCTCTCTCCTTCCTTCTCCATTCCTGCTTCCACCAAGTCCTCCTCTCATCCGTCACCGTGCCCGCTTTGCTTCCACTCCCACTTCGTACCCTCTCGTTTTCCTTCGCAATCTCCCATCCGCATATATCCGACATTCCGTGTACAACGGTACGTTCGTTCTAGTGACCATGAGTTCGAACGTCGAACATCGTTGAACTTCATCTGAACCGAGCTGGCGGTCGATAGAGTTGATAACTATACTGTCTTGGTGATGGTCATGAGGAGCCTTGATTCGGTATTCGTAGTCAAAAAGACAAGGAAGTCCGAAGCTGTGAGACTCAGAGAACAGAGCGGCCTGATACGCCAACGATTGTTAAATTGGTCCTCTTGCAGATGATTAAGTTCAGAACGAACGTTCAATAGTTGTTTTATCGAATGGGCAGATTTGACATCCGGTATCGATTGAGAGTAGTGCCCAATTCTAACATCGAGCGCGATGTGGACGTAGACGACAGCATCGTTGGTAGGGATGGATACAGTAGTAGGCGGATGGTAAGACAATCATTGAGCAGCGTAAGCAACGACATTGAAGGACGAATAGTTGATACCAATAGGAGTGGCATGAACGAAGGATGGTCGAAGGAGGAGGGAGTGGACTCGCGTCGCGTTGTGGAGGCGTTCAGTGGCTGGTGATATCTGCGGCACCGAGGTTCGGAGGTGTGAGGATTCGAGGAACGAGGGGTGATTTCTCCTTGGTACTTTCTATAGGTCTTGGGGAGGAAGCCTAACGAAGAGCCATCGAGAAGTGGTCGCGCCAACTGAGGTCCCAATGTCTGAGTAGAAGCAGACCAGGCTATAACTCCAAACTTTTGAGCTCTTATTAATATAATTGCTGCATCTTGGAAGGTGGAAGCCAAGTATCAGAGGTAGATGCACACCTCGACTATTTAGATGTTCGAGGATCGGAAATCGTGCTCATCTTGCGTCTCGAGATGACAGATTTCAAAGTTGTAGTCATTTGGGCAAGCACAGCGCCGTAAAGAGATGCGATGAGGAGGAGGGAACTGACTGAGCGAACGACGAGCAACGAGCAACGAGCAACGATGTGACAAAAAGTTGGCAGGAGGAAAGCTTTCGGCTCCGAATCATCCCGAACTCACACATTGTCACTGATCACGCCATTCCTCCAGTCATACTCGTCGCTCCAACGTTTTCACCAACCACCACGACTGCAGGAGTCCCGTCTCTGATGCTATAATATTCTTTCAAATTCCCGCTTTGCTTTCAAATGATCTCTTTGTGTATAAATATCCTATGGAATCTAGAGGCGCTCCGTCAACACTTTACTAGTTTTTAAACTCGAGCAGATGGACGACTGCCCGAATCTCTGATCTCTGACTTCTACAGCTGACTAGCCTTTGACTAATTTCACGCATCAATTTTTAGCTCTATCTTTGAATGATTTGTTTCTGAATAATTATCATATGGAATTTGGAGAGGCTCGATTTACACTTTGCTAGTGTTTAAACTCAAGCAGATGACTCGCCGATCTCGATTCTCTCGCTTCCTACCGCTGACAGGGGTTCTACTGCTCACACACATACCAACCTGGTTCAGTCTTGAAGGTAAATATCCTCTTTCTAATGGAGAACCGACTTGAAAGTGGAGCTTGGAGCTCAGACCATCCACCCCAATTTTTTCGGCTCTCGAGGAAACCGAACAATTGTTGAACTCGACAAGGGCTTTCGTCAAGCTAGTGGTGTATAGTGATGTAGCGGCCAATTTCTTCGCCTCAATTACTTGGATTTTCGATGTCTGGAGTGGACTCACAAGACCTTTGACTCGAGCAAAACAACTCGTTACATTCTGGGCTCGACTTGCTTGATCTTCAAGTCCGACTTTTAATCATAGTTGCTCCTCATCGCAAGGCTCTTGCAACTTGTTATCCACCCTAATCTTACTTCTGGTGCTCGCCCTGCTTTAATCATCTTCAATCACTTGGATCCTTGGATCGTGAGCCCCCTGCTAACAGAGAAAACTCCATTTATTTTCTTTCTCCATACAATCGGCAGGCCATCCGGCGACTCAGTTTACCATAATCCAACGTATATAAACCGAACCAAATAGAAACGCTTCTTGGTTCACAACGCCCATCATGTCCACTGAAAATCGTTTTTTTCATCTCGCACCCGAAATCTCCTCTCTCATCGCTGACCATCTTCCACTTCATGCAACACCTTCGACTTTACTCTCGCTCGCATTGACCAGTCGTAATATCTCAGATGCCATTCTTCCTATGATCCACACTCGGCTGGTGTTGAAGAACGAAACCGAAGCCATCTGCGTTCTACAAAAGATAGCAGACGACCCTTCGTTCGGCCGTGGAGTCCGCGAGTTACATGTTTTGTCTAGCCTATCTGTCGAAATCCGGAAACAGAAACCGTCCAAGGATGTTATCAGGCGGATTGAAGATGTTATTTTGAAGGGTCATCTTCCGCTCATTCATACATTAGGAATTCACCTGACGAAAGGATGGTTCTACGACGACGATAACAAATTCAAGCCGATCAAAGGGTTCGGCCAACTTTCAAAGAAGTTTTGGGTAAAACTTCGAGAGAAATGTCCTCGTCTCCGAACCCTCGCTATGAAAGGGTTCGCAGATGATTTGCGTAAATCGTGGATGGGGAAATCCGGATTTCTCGAAGTATCGGTGAGTACCTCTTTAACTTCAAACCGAATACGGTAAATAACCAGTGTTGGAAAATATATCAGGGTATCACTAACCTCACCGTGCATACGCTGGCGTTGAAGCAATCTGCATGCAGCAAGCTCCTTAACCATCTTCCGTCGCTCGCACCTCGTCTACATACTTTGAACTTGAAACCAAACCCGGAAACTCCCACATCGCTGGCCTCGATCCTCAAGCTCGACTTTCCTTGCTTGCGATCTTTGTCCCTCGTCTCATTCAAGGACGTAGATTCGGAGCTGACAATCCCATTCTTTCTTCGGCACCCCTCCGTCGAATATCTTAATATTGCTTCAGATTCCCTAAGCTACAGATCTTGGTTTATTTCTGAAATTCCTGGTGATATTTTACCAAATCTTCACTATCTTACGGTACGCACAAAAAAAAAGGCTGTTATGATCCTAGCTGACCATCTTCTCTCGAATCATCCAGGTGAACTACAAAGACGCGCTCAAATTCGCACCTATTCTTCGTCAACTTATCAGCCTCTCCATCCACAACAGCGTCAACCTTCAGATACCATACCTACTACGGGAGATTCTACCCGATGGAGTTCCCAACTTGAAAAGTCTTGTAATCGGTCAGACACCTGAGACGCCCTGTATGAAACAAAAGTCGAATAGGAGCCATCGTTGGTATGAAGCGAAAGATGGGACTTTCCAACAAGGGGATAGAGATAAAGCTCATAAAACCGTGTTTGATGGCTTTATGCATTCAATTGTGCGTGCGGCACCGAATCTGGAGGAAATCGCGTTTTATTGTCAGTTTTCTCTGTTGGATTGCGTACGTGACCTAATAACCCTCTTTCCGCCTTCGATCTCACGTTCTCCTTTCAGCTGTCGAAAATGACAGAAGACCTCAACGGCTTCCCAAACCTCAAACGACTGTACTACTCCGGACCGCTGCATAGCAGCATCGAGATGGTCCCGAATGAAGAGCTGGACATGTTCGCCAAGGAAGCAACTGCGTTGGTACGAGCTGTACCATCGTTAGACTCAGTGACACATGCGGGTATATCTTATCTTCCGTATTTGACTGCCAGGACGAAGAGAGGTGAAGATGGTGAGGTGGTTGGCGTGGATGTTGGGAAAGGCTACGGAATGGTGGTTGGGTTTGATGAGGAAGCTTTCCCTTGGGCGCCAGAAGATCCTTGAATTGGATTATCAAAATGTATCAGCATTCCAGCTTTGTTTAATAAATCTTTTTATCGCTCGACGTTCGATACCCGACGTCGATGTCATTGTTTACGTTTCGATCTTTTTGCCCTCCTCGCACCACATCCAATCCAGCATCCAATCCCAGCTCGATTATCTTTGCTGGCGTCTCGTTCGATGTTGGGAGTTGGCTTACTCTCAATGTTGGATTCCGAATCGACGCTCAAGGTTCGACCGGTTGAGGCGCGATGGCATTCTAACCATCAAGGCTTACCAAGACGCTCCGCTCGCATATATTTTATCCTCCCAAATGCTCGGCCACTGTTAAATCGAAAATGATGATTTTATCACATCGAACGTAGTCCCTGAGGCCAAAAGTGCTGTCCTCTTAATCAAATTTGCGCTGGCGTTGGCGCTTGAGCCTTGAGCTTTCTTCCTCGAACTCAGGTCCAGTGATTTCATTTAGATCAGCGTAAGATCGCCAGCGTTGATACACGACGAGGAGGATCATCATCTTTGTCGGTGGGTCATGATGCGGATAACGGATAACGGAGACGAAAGGAGGTGAAGCGAGGAGTTGGGTGGATTGATGAGTTGGAGGACTTTTGAAGTTCGAATTGGTATAGGCGTTGAGGAAGGGATGAGAGGGGAGGAGGAGGATGCGGGCGATAAACGAAGAGAGGATGGGTGCCCGATAAAACCGTGAAGAGGAAATCGAGAGAATGGAAGATCTGGAGAGTTAGGTCAGATGAGAAAGATAAACGAATAGACCAATCGTACACAACGGCCAAAGAGTAGACTTGGGACGTTTTTTGGAAGTGCCCACTACTCCTGTCTCTCTTGTTAGATAAAAGCTCTGGAATACTTTACTGTATCACCTTGCACTCCGCCTTTTTAACACCTTCTACATTCTGACAATCGTCTACTATGTTTATCGCTCAAGCTAGTTACAGTCTCTTACCTTTTTCAGTGGCGGACTTATCACCTACAAATCTACATCATCTATGAGTTGTTGAGTCGGTTCTTGTCCTGCATTCTCGCTGAGCGGTGTCATTAAAAACAAGATATATAAACATAGTCTACACATTCTAGTAATAAATAAATGCTCGGAGAAAATAAAGCTCTTAAAGAGTGAAATTAATATTATAGACGGTCTGAGCATTGAGTGTCAGAGCAACGGCTGTCATTGTCGTATTTCCTGAGAAGGTCAGGGAATCTGCATTGTTGAAGAATGAGATAGTACTAGATATAGAAGGATCATGGTTGTCCGAGTCAAAAGTGACTTGTCGTTGACGTTCTTTGTAGGAATAGAGAAGCTGCCTCAAGTCCTCTTTAGATGGGTTCTTGATTTGAACAGGCCAGACCTGCAACAAACACATTATTTGTTTTGCCCACAGAGTCAAAGGTGGGTAAATTACCTCTAAACAACTCAAGATCTCTTTCAACAATTTAAGTTGTTGCTTAAGTGCTCGATAAGAAGACAGGTAGCGCAATCCGAAGCTATATCCCTGTGGATGTGCTTTCGTTGTTTTAGAAATTATCTGCAAGGCACTGTGGTTTTGATACGGCAAGTCAGACATGGGTAAGGCAGAAATCGGACTACTCACTCTGCGACCTTTGAAAGCTCCTCCTGAGATTTCTCTGAGGACCAAAGAAATAAAGCGCTACTGTCGGTTATGAGATAGCTCAGAGATAGCAGTGTGATCGTGATTAAGGCAGCATGGCAGAGTGTGGCAAGTCCAAGCTGGGTGAAAAGCTGTTACACAGGGAGAAAAGTTGTTCAGAGTTTCAATTCTACCACGAGTGTCCTCGGGTCTACATTGAAAGCAACTAACCTCTTCGCGAGACGTAATGTATAAGGCCGAATGTGCAATCGCCCTGAGTGAATCCAGTTCAATAGACTCTGAAGCTTCCTGAAGGGCCGCGATATGCTCATTGGACAATTTTGAGGATGTCTGAGCGAGATTACTGACTCTCGCTGTTCTTTTGAAAGAAAGCATGGGGCCAAAATGTATGAAAAGCAAGGTGACGACAGAGGGATATATATTGGGAAAAGCCAGGCTGTGTATGCAAGCACGCATTCGCCGCCAAAGGTGAATTCATGGCCACTGGCAGGATTGGTGTAGACCCAGCCCCGAAGCATTTTGAGGCGTTTGAGATTTCTGCCGAAAAAGATACAGGTGCCAATCTCGATATGAGTCCTCTTAATCCAAGGAGTTGCACCAGTGGTGGGTTGTTCAACGGCCAAAGTTTACCAACCGGAGAAGTAATTTAAGCGCTGTGACCCAGACCGAGAGACAGACTCGGTTAAAGAGGCAAGAGGCATCAGATCGGACGTGATCGAGAGACAGATTAAGAGGCAAGAGGCATCAGATCGGACGTGGATCCCACAAGTTAGGGTCGACATATTAGTTGAGGGCAGGCTCGCTCTGCAGGTAGTGCCTTCATCAACGCCGCCGCGGCTCTGTATTTCACATGCCCGAGTCTTTCCACTTGCAAGTTGCAACGAAAGACTGACTACAGATATACTCTCTAGTCAATGATCTGCGAGTGAAATAAAGGTATTTCGAGGCCACTGTAATTTATAAGCTGTGGTTTAGTCAATACCAGATAAGCTCGTTGTGCAAGGCTGGCAGCTGGCAGATGTTCCTTGCCATCAGTTATGGTACGCCCGAGTCTGTAAAAAAATTGTTTTTGTCGTAGAGGTGATAACTGTTGTCCAAATAATTCTGTGCTGACTTATCTTTTAACTATGAGAGGAGGAAGTTGCTGCTGTGTGCAAGTTATTGTGCCGGAGATCCATCTCCGGAATCAAGCGATCTGATGCCTTTTGCACTGTTGCAGTGGAAGGTGATCATCGATCAAGTGGTATGGGAAATTGGATGAATCGGGTTGATGGCCGTGACGAACACTCCCTTACCTCTTTTCGTCTCTCCACCCGCAACCCTCGGAAGCCTTACACTCTACGAAATATTCGTCGATCTCCTCACTCCAACCGTTCTCGCTAGCTCCGACACTTTTCGAGCTTGCTATTGACCTAACGCTGCTCGATGCTCTACCAACCGTTTGGTTTGCAATGGGCGTAAGATTCCGCTGTTACCAAAGAAGCTAAGGTATCGCCCTGTAACGGCGGCTCTTAGGATGTCAACATCAACCCACTCTCCATCTCAAGGAACGATTCGACCAACTGAACTCCGTTGTGGTCAGCTTGGCTACAAAATGGTGCTCGCATACAACCACGCATTGTCGAGCTTTCGTCACATCTCATACATCACCGTCAGGGCTCTGTTGAACTGTACTTCTCTCTCGTCTCAGCCGCATTGGCCTCGGCATCGGTGTGTCTGGGAGTGGCTGATGGTGGATTCTCGCAGGTTGGAAGATCTGGGATAAGCGAAGAAAAACGCGTAGGGTGGAGGAAGTGGGTAGGGCGGAGGAACGGGAAACGAAGGAGGACGCTAGAGGAAACAGGAGAGGAAAGGAGAGAAGAAAGAGATCTGACAACTTGAGGGAGAGAGAGGGAATGAATGAGTTGTGCGGAGAAAATGATGGTTGAACCCATCGCAGATTGGAGGCTTCGAGATGGCAGAGTGGTGAAGCGGTCTGGGAGCGGAGGATGTGAAGATGGGGGATGGGAGGTCTCATGGATATTCATCAGTGGACGATCGCAAAATTGGGGAGAAAGAGTTTTCCTGGCTCAACCAGCCGCGCTCGAGCTCTCAGTTTCGACTTTTAAATCGACCACTTCGATTTTGACCACCCGGTTTTTATATCGTACCATCCCGTATCCTCTTGGCTCATCGGCACATCTCAAACTTGGAAAATCTGTCTACTCATCCACTCACTCACTTTGTATGGAGCCTCTCGTATCGAACCGAATCTCGACCACACGTCACACCTACCCATCACCCCAGATGCAAAGCTCAGCGCTACTCCAGTCGAAGCTGAGCTATGAAACTCCCCTTGCGGAAACGGTACCGTCGTACCGACACTGGTAGATGCTTGGTTCTTTCGAATTACGTACGATGATTGTTTCGAAGAGTGGTTCCCGACACGACAGCGAAAGTTGGGTATATGAGTCAAGTCACGAGTCCGACGACTTTTGGGCTTTCCGGACTTCATGCTTTGCTGTGCTGTAACGATCTAAAATCATTCAAAACGAAGAATCGTTTCTGGAATTAGGGACGGTTTGAAGGTGGATCTTAGAGCAACGAGGCGAGGGGCTTAGGTTACAGATATGGTGCTGGACGTAAAGAGGCGAAGAGTCGGAACAGAGTTGATGTTGAGGTCGATGTTGGGGACGAGAGGAAAAGAGGTGTTAGAACTTTGACGATAAAGGAAGAACGAATGACGGATGGTGGAGACTAGACATGTATGTGCGCTGCAAAGAGTGCAGCACCTCTCGTTACTCATTCTTTGTTACTTCTTACACCCACTGCCAACTACCAACAGTGGCTTCAATCAAACATCGCTATAGTTCGCAACGCTTGAAATGGTGATTCAGAATGTCACATTCAACGTGCATCAACGCTGGCTGGTGACGGAGCGGTCTAGCTGTACTGCATCAACCTTTTGGCCTTTCAACCGAGTATGATCTTCAAAATGGGTTGTACAAGGAATGTATCAAACCGATAATTCATCTTATCCATCACCCGCCAAGTTCTTCTCCAACGTAAGTGGCTAAAGGACGCATACGGCAAAAAAAAAAAAAAAACTTCCTCTCAATCTAATCCCAAATCTTGATAGTCCTGGACGACCAGCTTGAAAATTTGAACCAAAAACCAAGGTTCATTCATTTCTGGAAGGCATCACGAATGAAACTACTGCTCTTCAAAAATGCGGTCGTTCGTGAACAATAGCGTCTGCCTCAGGTGGAACTAGGCAAAGCAACGTGTTTTCAACCGAATAGCCAAAGGGATGAATGTCAAATTATTTGAGCTGAGGATCGAGATACTATCTTCTCTCGACATATAAAAAGAGGTGTTATTCCCCACTTCCAGACCAGTCTTCATCTCAGGCTCTTCAGCGCTGGTGACTTGAATCTCAACCTTGTTGGAAGCCTCCAACGTCACAAAACTTGTATCAGTATCTTGATCCTTGTAGGTTTTTTAAATTTACTATCAGCACAAGGTTCTCACTCGCCGTCCCTATTTGCAGTATACAACACCTATGCCCTACGTAAATCCAACTCCTTACGCAGATGCGTTACACCAACGCCTTCTCGGATCTGGTTGGTTACCTGCGACTGTAGATTCCTTGCATAGGTTCATCGGGCAAGAAATACACCATGCAAAGAAGGAAGACCTCGTTTATCTCCCTGTCATTCAAGAATTCAAAGACTTGATCGAGGGCGATCCGAATATCTACATGAACTTTATCCAGATGTTCAAAGAGGTTCCTCAACCAGCCAAGGTAAGCTATCGTAAAGTTCCAACCAGCTTTCTTTCAAAACAGAGCCGTTGACATCTTAAATTCACCCTAGGTACCCGACTACGAAACCATGCTAATGCTCCTCAACCGTGCCATTCGCAAAGTCCCAACCTACAACCCCACCGAAGAGTTCTCCGGGCTTTACATCCATGCAGTCCTCATGGCAGTCATCGTCACCGAGCACGGCTACAACGCCTTCATCAACGACAAAGTCAATGAACAGTTCCGCAAAATCTTGACTGTCTGGCGAAACTTCCTCATGACCCCCGCATCCGCAGACGTACTCACCACCGACGAAGGCGGATGGCTCAGTCCCAAAGTCATCAAAACCTTTGAAACTTACGTTGGTAATTTCGTCGAAGCGTTTGAATGTGATCGTGATAAACCGCATTTTGGGTTCACATCATGGGATCACTTCTTCACTCGGACTTTTCGTCCTCATATGCGGCCCGTCGAAGCACCAGACGACAGCAGCGTTATCAGCAGCGCTTGCGAGTCGACAGTCTTCCGTATCGCGCATGATGTCAAAGAGACGGATGATTTCTGGCTCAAGCAGCAAAACTACTCGCTCAAGCATATGATGGATGACGACCCCCTCGCTTCTCGATTCGGGGGTGGAACGGTATACCAAGCTTTCCTGTCGACTACCGATTATCATCGCTGGCACAGCCCCGTCAGTGGTCGAATTATCAAAGCCCGTGTTGTGCCTGGCACATACTACGCTCTTTCTCCCGCTCTGCGCGATGACCATGCTATCCTCACCGCTACCCAGGCCTACCTCAGTGTAGTCGCCACTAGGGCCTTAGTATTCATCGAGTCTGATAATCCCGACATTGGCTTGATGTGCTTCATCGCCGTTGGTATGATTGAGGTTTCGTCTTGCGAAATCACTGTCCAAGAGGGATCATATGTCAAGCGCGGAGAACAGCTCGGGACTTTCCATTACGGTGGTTCGACCCATTGCCTCATCTTCCGTCCTGAGACGAAGTTGGAGTTTAAAGTCGATGAACAAACTGGCCATGTCCCTCTTAGGAGCGCCATCGCTCGAGCTTTGCCAAGCTCCAACGATTGACGAGAAAGTAAGATTTTATCTATCTTCTTGTCAGATCTAAGCTAATTATTGGTTGAATAGAAAACGTTACTCGGGTAAAGCGACATAGCTGACATGTTGGAGTTTGCATACCGTTTCGAGAATATCAATTGAAAGAGAATGGTGCCAGTGTACATAAACATATCCGCGATATGTAATAAATCAATTTCGTGCACACCCCCTGAATTTGTCTGTATACCGTCCTGCGGCATATTCGTCCATTTGTAGCATTCTCGTACCCTTCACTTTCAACCACTCTTGCTGGATCCAACACTTTTCGATCTGCCTAGCGCCGCCCTCAGCTCTCTGCGAAGGAGCTTCATCGTCTGCGAGGAAATCTCGCTGTTACCGAAGACCAACTTCTCCATCTTAAACACGTTGAGTTGAAACATGCATAAAAGGTAATCGGTGCTGATTCGGGTTTAGAATGTTCGTGAGGTAGAGAGATTGATATTTCATGAGCTCGAGGTTCTGATAGATACTGTATGTACACGCAAGCACGCACACGAACTCGATTTTGTTAAGTACAGGTTGTGGACATATCTACACTGGCAGTTTTCTTTCTCCATTGACATTCCGACACGGAAACTTTGATGTTAGCTCAGGGCCTTTGCCAAGCAATACATATATCTATCAAGTTTCATCAGTAACTAGCCTGATAACGACACAGCACCGATAATACCTTAGCTTCTCCTCAGTTATCAGAGTTCGATAACGCTCGAGCAATGGCGCTCCTAAGAGGGACATGGCCAGTATGCTCATCGACTATAAACTCCAACTTCGTCTCAGGACGAAAGATGAGGCAATGAGCCGAACCCCCAGAATGGAAAATGCCAAGTTGGTCTCCGCGCTTGACATTCGATCCCTCTTGGACGGTGATTTCACAAGAGGAAATCTCAATCGTGCCAACGGCGATGAAACACATCAACCCAATATTGGGGTTATCAGATTCGATGAACACTATAGCTCGAGTGGCGACCGCGATGAGATAGGTCTGCGTAGTCTTGAGGACGGCATCATCATCGCACAAAGCGGGAGCCAAGGTGCAGTATGTCCCAGGCACGACGCGAGTTTTGATGATTCTGCCACTGACGGGGCTGTGCCAGCGTTGATAATCGGTGGTTGAGAGGAACGCTTGGTATACTGTTCCGCCTGCGAATCGAGGAGCGAGAGGGTCGTTGTCCAACATACCCTTGAGTGAGTAGTTTTGTTGCTTGAGCTTGAACATGTCTGTTTCTTGGATATTAGGAGCGATGCGGAAGACTGTCGACTCGCATGCGCTGTTGATGATGCTGGGATTGTCGGGGAACTCGAGAGGACGCATGGGAGGTCGGAATGCACGAGTAAAGAAATGGTCCCAGGAGTCGAAGCCCCAATGAGGTTCATCGGGATCGCATTCGAAAGCTTCCATAAAGTTGCCGACGTAAGTTTCGAAGATTTTGATGACGTTAGGACTGAGCCATCCGCCGTTTTCGACGGTGAGTTGGTCCGCGGATGCAGGAGTCTTGTAGAAATTTCGCCATACGGATTGGATTTTGCAGAATTGTTTGTGGACTCTGTTGTCGACGAAAGCGTTGCAGCCGTGTTTATTGACGATGACTGCCATGAGGATTGCGTGGATGTAAAAGCCTGAGAATTCCTCGTTGGAGTCGTAGGGGCTGGGGTCGTAGGTGGGTACTCTGCAGACGGCGCGGTTGAGGAGCATTAGCAGGGTTTCGTAGTCGGATACCTGGAGTGAGATATTTATATAGGTCAGTATATACTGTGTTGAGACAAAATCGAGTAAAGTTGGATACCGTGGCTGGTTGAGGGATCGCTTTGAACATCTGGATAAATTTGGTGTGGATAGCTGGATCGTTCTCAATCAAGTCTTTGAACTCTTGAATGACAGGGTGATAAACGAGATCCTCGTTCTGTGCATCTTGTATTTCGTGCTTGATGAACTTGTCCAAGTCATCTACAGTTGCGGGTAGCCAACCGGATCCGAGAAGACCTTGTTGCAACGCATCTGCGTAATGACTTGGACGTGCGTAAGGCATAGACTCGTTCTGTGCCTCTTGAATTATGTGCTTGATGAACTTGTTGTGCAAGTCATTTCTAGTTGCGGGTAGCCAACCGGATAAGAGACGACCTTGTACCAACGCATCTGCGTGATGACTTCGACGTGCGTCAGGCATAGACATTTGATGTCGTATACTGCAGATGGGAACGGTTGGTGAAGACTTTTTTGCCAATAGTGGGTAACAACTTACGAGAATCGATATGCTCGAGGTTTCTATCCCCAAAAAGGAGAGCTCAGCGGATATTGATAAAGTTGATAGACACCTCACCAGAAGAGACGAAGACTACGAGGACCTCTTTCTATACGTTGAGGGAAGATCTCGATCCCTAGCTCAACCATGTTGACATTCGTCACTTTGGCTATTCGGTCGAAGACACGGTGCTCTGCCGATTCCTACAGGCAGCTGCTATTGCTCATGATCACAAATGAATGTGACATTCTGAATCACCAGTTCGGGCAGCGAGCATAGACACTCATCAGGTCGGAAGCTTTGACCGGAAACAACTCAAAGGAAGACTAGGGCAGCAGACGACACGGAGGCTCATAGTTGTAAGATTGGCATGCCTGAGTTTTGATAAGCAGATAGTATATAGTAGGCGGAGTGAATAGAGCATATTCAAGGATTAGAAGCTTTGCAGAATTAGAAAAGCCGAAGAGTACTTGATGACCAACCCAGTACGCAAGAACAAATTTAAACGGCTTGAAATTGCTATGGAGTCAAACTTTCGATCTATATCCATCGTAGAAATAGGCAGTATTGGATATTTAAGCCCGAAGCCCATGTGTTGAAAGGGGAGTAAAAACCTTGGGTGTGGCTAGTTTCAGCAGGCTGCTCGAAAAGTTGTAGTTGTGCGTAGGAGTGTGTGGGAGTTCGGGGTTTCTCCCGTCTCGATGTTTGTCATTCATCCTAAGTTCCTTCTTCCCCCTCATCGATTTGTCCAGTTACTCCAATTTTTGCATCGGAGCCCATCTATTACGCAAGGAAAAATTCAGGATGGTCAAGATTTCTTAGAAGTGATGTTGTTAAGAGGAAGGGTGAGCTCAACGGAGGAATCCAGCTCATCGTCAGAAACTCCTGCAGCATTGACATGGGCGCTACACCGAAACTAAAGCCTGGAGCCGCCTACAAAAGGCAGTTCGCTACCTCTCTCCTTCAACTCTCCCGCTCGGGCTCAACAATACATTCATACCACTTCGTTGGCCACCATCCATCCATCGGCGTTGGTGATGGCACTGCCTTCTGCTCACTGCTCAGCGTTCAATATTGGCATCACATCTTTGAGCTAAGCCAGTAGTCAACTCACTCCGCTCTCCATTCTCACCGGTAAAACCGTGCACTCGATCACAACCTCCTTATCGGATCTCTGTTCTCTCTAACAAAACGATATACGGTAGACGGTGAACTTCATCTGGCTCTACTCAACACACATCCGAGCTATACCAAACGCCTCATGGACACGACACTACCCCTCCACCCTCTTCCACTATTCCTCTCCCCTCTCCTCCTCGACTCTCGCTCTCCCACTCAGGCACTCAGGCGCCCGCATACCGCAACCTTTTGTTGGCGATCATTCATCGATTGACGTCGGTTTTAAGGCGTTACCCTGCCGTCTTCAAATCTCCCTCTCATGTCGATGAATGCTATAATTTTGGGATTATCGCTATTATTTCGAAGGATGACTTCTATCTTGGAACCTCTTCGGCTTCCAAACTCGCTCGAGCGCCCTTCCACACCTCCTCGGTTTTAGATGACCGAGGATCTACTGCGTTGAACGATAAAACTCTAGCTCCACACTCTTCGATACCACCCCTCTCTTTCTCCTCTCAACTTCCTCTCACAACTAGATCGCCCTTCCACTATACTACAGTAGATGTTCTCATAATGCATGACCTACTAGTGCATATTTCTCATAATGCATCAAGATTGGGCTCTTCCCACCTCGGGAAGCGGAGAAATCGCATAACGCATAATGCATAAGGTTTCAGGGGCAATTATGCATTACCAGACAGGAACTTTGGCTGATGGGAAAATATTAGTATAGAAAGAACTTCAAAGAAGGCCGAAAAAGGTAGGGTTATGTACCGGCAAAGATGCCGAACTGCGCAGGTTCGTCTAATCTCTAGCCCTAAAAGGCTTAAACTTTGACCAAACTGAATATTTAATGTCATTTCCCCACTTCTCCCCCATTTTGGGTGTTTTCGGGTACTAAATGTCACGCTCACATAGCGAGTCACGTACAGTCACTCACTGTGACATACTTCTGCGCTTGCATAAATCTTATAATGCATTAACTTTGGGTCCTTCCCGACCGTATGCGTTATGAGAACATGTACTGTACCACCATCCCTCGTACCCGGCCCCTCTGAGGCGTAGGATATCTGGTTCTGGAGATGTTCCAGAAGACGAATTTTGCAAAAACTTGGAGGTTTGGCCTCTTCGATGCGACCATATGGCGATTTCGATTTTTGGTCCGTAATCGTTAGAGCGTGGCAAGGCGTTCTATTTGGTCGAGTGGAGTCCCGAACTTGCGCTGCTCAAGTTTTGGTTTTACGATTATCGCTATGGTCGGTCGTGGATTGGGAAGGGATTTGAGTTGGGGTCGGAGGATCGAGGAAAGGATTTGAGGTTGTGGTTAGACGATCGAAGATCAGGTTTTACGATGGATGTCGTTGTCGGCCATGATAAAGGATATATCGTCGTTGGTCGTAATGAATGGGATTAACCCGAGATCAAGGGTTTGAGGTTTGAGTTGCGGGTGGAGGTTGGAAGTGTGGTTGTGGTTGGAGACTAGCGGTGGTGGATATCTGCGGATTGAGATGAAGAGAGCAGCTCGAAGGAGAAGGGTGTATTTCGAGAGAAGACCAACAACGCGCGCGGAGTGACGACAGACTCATGCCGCAGAAGAAACAGTGAATATCCGGGTCCAGTTGTTTGACGTTCAACATCGGGATTTCGCCATAGAGCGCATGCAGAAGATCTTCTATTATCGCTTCTACTGGCGCCAACACCTCCTGGTTCTTATTTGTCTCATCCTTCTCGTCTCATGTCGTCTCATATCGTTCCAGAGATGAAGAAAGGAAGAGGGAATGGAAAGGGTGAATTGAGCCTGGAACAGTGGACAGGGAGGAACGGTGGAGGAACAAGATGAAGAGAAGATGAAAAGCAGGCAACGACGATGGATACGCTCGCGCAGTGTTCTGCTCACCTTTGGACCCTTGGATCATGTCATCCTCGAAACTCCAACACGACAGTGACAGTGAGGCTTGGGGCCTGATGTGGAATACTTGGCTTGCATACACGACGGACAAAGTGAGATCAGGCCTCTGCTTCTAGTCACAAATTTCGTCGTCGACGTCAACATCGACAATCACCGATCTCGAGTCCATTCTGATTCATGTTGTTCACAAACTCCTTCAAGTCGACCAAGACCCTCAGAAACTCGGAGTGTGACCGGAAAGAACATGGCCCACACGAACTGGGTCCCGTTTTGGGCTTTCACGATACCATTAATTTCGGAGGTTTGGTAAAGGAAGAGGATGGCTAAGCGGATGAGTTGAACCGAGGGGATGAAGAGCTTGTGATGGGTGGATGGGGAGAGAAACAATCGAGAGTCAAGGGGGGGATCGACTCATGTAAAAATGACGAGATAATAGATTTGAAGAAATCGACTCCTAGCCTTTCAGGCCCTTCAGGAGTTAGGACCTGCAGTACGCATTTTGGATTTTGGATTTCAGGATGCATATGTGGCGACGAAACGCACACCAAACTCGAGGAATTCTCCTTGAATACCTTGTACCTTTGAAAGCAGCCTCTACTTCCCTCAACTTCTGGGGACTTTATCTCCTGAAATATTTATCACGGCTATCTGGTAATCGTCTTCTTCCTGCTTTGGCATGCGGTCTTATCTGTTTAGCTCTGGTATCTGGTTTTGTCTATCCTTCGGTTCTTGTCTCGACTCTCAACTTCTTTTTGGTTCTCGCCTCACATCTGTTCTGGCTCTCGTCTCCTCTTTAATTTCGTTCTCATCCTATCTTGTCAATCTTGAGAGTCCATGTTAGACAAATTGAAGATACTGTGAAGCTTCTTGCTTGATTTTCTTCGTAGAATCATAGAATTGTGGTTCGTAACTCAGATGATATAATTTACAATCAATATAATAACACCCTCATTGTTCAAAACTATTGTACAGAGTGATCGGGAGCGCTAGGCGGGTTGCCTACACCTGATTGTAAAGCGTTAGAGAATCTAGACAAAACTAAAGGACTGAACACACCAAAATAGAAAGTGAATGAAGTTGCGTTTGGTGCATGTAGAGTAACGTGGGAAGTGGAAGTGGAACCTGTCATCGTTGTGTTCCCTGCAAAAGTAGCGCCGTTTGTGCCTTCCAGAAAGGAAAGGCCCGACGAAACTTGGCCTACAGTATGTTCTGATGCACGAGACTCAGCGGCGTTCTTTGAAGCCGTAAATCCTGAAATGTACCACTATATCAGGCATACATCCTTGTCACTGAATATCAGGGAAAACTTGCCGTCACATTGATCTGGACTACCAATAGGCGCCGACGATTTAGACGGCTCTTCGGGTTGACGCTCGCTTTGAAAGTGTTCCAGGAGTCGCTTCAAATCACTCTTAGACATTGCTTTAAGAGTATGGTTCTATAGGAAATTAATTTCAATTGCATGATAATAAGTAAATAATAATAACATACTTCGAAGCGGTGCACCATCGCTTCCAAAGTTTTGAGGTGTTCTCTGATATCTCGGTGCAGTGATATTTGCTGAGAGAACTTGCGTTTACATCCCAGAGAGTAGGTTTTTGTGAGATCGCAGATACTTTTCAGTGCTCTGTTAAATACTTGAGCAAAGCCCCATGCCAAATTCCAAAATAGTGAAACAACAGCGGCATGCCTTAGAATTGGTAGATGACTATCTTGATGAATTTCCCAGTATAAACTAACCAATTTGCCTCCTTTCAAACTAAGAAAGTAGACACAGAAGAGGGCAATTTGGCTCAAAAGATTGTGGAAGTATGAAATGAGGCCGAGTTGAGTCAAGACCTACGAGAGAAAGTTATCCACCCTTTCGGAAGACTGAAGATAACTAAGTCGCGTACCTCTATCTGGTTTGCAATCTCCAAAGTCAAGCGTGCAATATTTTGATGGGCTTCCGACCCGCCAGACTTGGAAACTTCGTCCAACACAGCAAGGTGAACATCACATAATTTGGCAGCTGGATTGACAAGGGTGCTAACTGTTGTTGTTGTTCTCAAATAGAAGTATCTGAAGATGTAGTACTTGTACATGGGTGAGAATGAAGGAGTAGGAGTGGGTGAGGTAGTGGTTTTATTCCTAATCCGGGGCTCCATTTATAGATGTTTTATCCGTTTGCACACCCTACGATCAAAAATCTCAGAATTGTGGTCAGCGTGTTCAAGTATCTGGCACACGCATGGTGCATGAGTACTACCTGTCAGAGTTGAGCTGAAATTAGTACCTGTCTGAGTTGAGCTGAAATTTCTCAGCCTGTCTGAGTCGCCGCATATAGGCCAATAGCCGGATGCTGTGGTTGGATAGTCCCGGTTAGTCGAGAAACCGACTAAACACGGCCTTGGTCAAGATTAGAGTTTACTTGAATGAAGTCCAACGTGAACAAGCCAGGCTACAATGGGATCCAAACCGACAAATGAATGCACATGTGCCTACGAGCAGTGTCGCTGAATCCTTCGCGTTGAAGGCAAAACATTGAGCAGGCGAGAACAGTCATGGAGCCATCCAGATCAGGGCTTTCGACGTTCGTGCTCTTACTAGATCAGGCCGCTAATCGGCCTGAAATCAAGCCTTATCAGGCCGCTAATCGGCCTGAAATCAAGCCTTATCAGGCCGATCAGGAAATCAGGCATTTTTGTGACCACCTGACCGGCCCGGCGGTCACAGCAATCTGAACAGTCAAGCGGGGTCCAGCAACTCGACTTGACGGCCTATTCTTTCGTTTACAGAAGGTTGGCATGTATATTTACCCCCTCCAAATGTTTTTTACCTCGATACATTCACTGTAGCGACCTCCAGAGAAACTTCCCAAAACCTGATCAGGCGTGGGACCGGATCAGGCTCTCCAGAAGACTCCGCCATATAGACGCTGAAAAGTGTGCCATCTGATAAAACTGACTAATCATTCGTGTCTCCTGCTTACCTCCACCACCGACTTTTGACCTCGTTTATCCTCCAGTGGACCTCTCAGTTTCCTTGGTAAAACTTATGGCTTGTGGCAAATCGCCGAAGTTTGAAGATATTGGACATTCTCTACGGGCTCTTGAATGCCACTACCTGGCCGTCTCCATATGTCATGTCTATCCAGTCGACTCACGCTCAGATTTCGAGGATGTTGGAGTGGGTGCTTTCACAACGTTACGTCGAGGATAACACTAAGGCCTCCGTTCAGGTTCATCAAAGGAGGTGATTGATTGGTCTGGATTTGGAGGCGGTGGATTACATGGACGAGCCAAGACCCACCACGATCCCAAGAGCCTGTTGAAGGAGAAACCTGACACAAAGATCAACATTTCAATAATTTTACTTCCCCACACTCCGCGAATACAACCTAACCACACCATCGTATAATCGTATCACTTTGACAAGCCTCTTCGCATCCACCGTCTTTGTCTGTGCTCCCATCTCCCTAGTGCTTCGAACTTGCCAAGTCGCGATAAACTCACTAGGCCTTCGTCTCTGGCCAAATTGGAACTTTCGATGCTACAGAAGGCGAAGATGAGGTCTTGAAGAAGACCGAAGCAGATGCACAGGGCCCAACGAGCAGCGCTGAAGCCGAGAGGCTGATGCTCGTGGATAAGGCGGTCGAGGTCAATGGAGGGATGAGAGAGACGGTGTTGCACGTTGTACACAGCGGGCGTGACAGGAATCTTGGAGCCACCTTTCATCGTTATTCTTCGGAGTGCTCCCAGTGCTCCTTTCTCACAGTGTTACTCGTCAGGCCCTCAGACGTTGTCTCCGAAGTCCTATCCTTAGGCTGGTTCCAACCTGGATCGAATTCCGAGCTGACACTGTCCGCGTCATCCTCTCAAACCAGCGCCACCTCTTGTACCTACGCGATATCGCTAAATGCAGTATGAGATGAGCGATACCAATGTGGGGTCATGCGTCGAACACGTCGGTATGGTGAAGTCAAGGACTTGAGGTTAAAGTGGGCGAGATCGAGGGTTAGGATGGAGTGGGAGGATTGGTGGAAAACTGCGAGGTCGGGAATGAGAGAAGATGGATAGCGATGAAGAAAGGAAGGGACTCTAGACGATGACAACACAACCGCAGATCAACATCGCGGACGTGCAGTCCTGTCCGGTTTGAACGTACTACGATGTATCAACATATTGTATGGGGTGTTCGAATCCTTCAACGCTTAACAGCAACCCCTATCAACACCGCTGCTGGCGACCGCTGAAATTTGAACCACCCCACTCTCATCTCGAACCTTTTCGGTCACCACCTCTGTCCTCCACTGTTTGTCTTCCTCCGAGTCCTGGTTCTCTTCGTTGCTGGCGATTCAGCTTCCTTCCTATTCTCGTTGCTTTCAGTCGTCTGGTTTACTCTGGCTCTGGCTTGACAGAGCAGAGATGATGAAGTGGTGAACGCTAGATGGGTGAAACGATAACACCATGGACGAGCCTGCGGAAGAACGAATGGTGGATGATTTAGCGGAGAACAGTGAAGCTAATCCGAGACCGCAGAGCTGGACAGTTCGCATTGTACGTCGTAAAAATCGGGCACGCTGGAATCACGAGCCAGAGGTCGCAAGAGGAGGCGAGTGAGGAACAGTGGAGATGGGCTTGGTGCTGGGATATTCGATGCAAGGTCAAGAATCTGAACCCAGGGTATATTTCTCTATTTGGCTTACACTCCAATGGACAGAACATTGTGCCTAGTTTCTGGTATTCCTCAGCATTAAATCCCCTTCCTACCGTCGAGCGCCGCTGCCAGGATGTTGGAAAATCAATGTCTTTCGCAACTTACCGGAGAAGTTTCTGTTGATGGTCATCATCGTCATCATCTCTTTATGGTTCCTGGCTCATCTCCTCGCCGTCCAATTTGTTTTATCTTGTTCATGGGGAATGTAATCTTGTCGCTTGCATGCGTTGATTTGTTTGGTTCAAAGAACATATTTTTTTCTCTGTGCTTGAATCTTCCGCATCGTACAGGACGGAGACACGGCGGTGCCTGTGCTATGATGGGCGGATACTTTGTCGTGCGCGATGATTCTGAAGCTTGACTCGGACCGCTGGTTTCTATCGCGAACTGGCAACATTCTAATTTCGAAAAGACTCGATTTTAGAACTTGGTCACCTGCTCCTAGCTTTCGTTGCTGTCAATATACGGCCTGGATGTCTGGCATCACCGTTAAAGATTACCTGGGACCTAGTTGGTCATATGTACTTACTTTGTAAAAGCATTCTCGGCGTACTATCATGCGGCTTGTTCTTAAGGATTCTTCCAACTAACGATGTCCTGATTATAATCAAGGCTACCTCCCCACGTCTTGCCTCATCTCAGCCAACATATTTGGTTGTCCTCTTAGAATTATCCGAATCCAGTGCCGAATGTTGTCAAAATCTATGGCCATGTCGTCATCTCTTTGTATGTACTCTGTTCTTTGATTCATAAAATCCTTATCAAAAAAAGACCTCCTCGTCCTTTGTCATTCCGGTGATATCTCTCTTCCTTAGGCCACAGGTTTTGGTATCTTTCTCCTTCGAAATGGTGGCCGCTGATTTCTCGTGCAAGGATTTGAGCTTCTATGCCCAAGCTATTCTCTTGAATCGCTTGTGCACGGACTCTGGAACTAGTTCTTCCTTAAATCTAGAAAATGTAACTGCGCGACATGCGATAATGGATCGCTTTTTTGACTTCGCCGGTGTTGAAACCTCGCATAAGCAATAAATAGCACTTCGGCTAGTGCCACTGCAGACTGGTATGGATCTACACAAAGTTCTTCTCCAACGTGAAGCGGAGAAGTGGACGCTAACACCGTTAGATTTGCAGTCTGCTGTTGCCTTGTTTTATCCCCTTCTGGTTGATGAACTAGTTCTTGGAAATGGTATATATACTGGCCGTTTCTTCCAAGTTCCAACATATCCAGTTGTGGTCTCTTACTTCCTCCAAAACATCTCATACATTTGCTCTTCGCAGTCTAGTTTGCCTTTCTGTCCTCTCTCTGATCCATCATGAAGCTCAGCATTTTCGCCACCCTCGCCACCGTTTTTGTCGCTGGTGTTAACGCCAGTGCCGTCATCCAGCGTGCAGCCCAAGATGTATACTCCCCACATATCACCTCTCCTACAGCCGGTGTTGTGTGGACCTCTGGTCAGACTCAGACAGTCACCTGGTCAGTCTTTCATTTCACGCAAGGCGGACATTATTCACTAACTCTTCTTCAACAGGGACACATCTGACGCTCCTGCCCATATCACAAACAGAATCGGCCGTATTGTCCTCCGCAAGGGTGCCACTACTACACCTCGTGAGCTTTGCCGTACTTTTTATATCTCAGAAGAACTAATATCGTGTTCGAATTTAGTCGTCTTAGCCGACAACTTCGATATTCTCGATGGAAAAGCTCAAGTCACCGTACCCAATGTTGTCGCAGGAAGTGATTATGAGGTAGTTTGTAAGTTACATTAGCTTTTTATCGACCTTAAATGCTTATGAAAACTCTACAGTGTTCGGTGATTCGGGAAATATATCGCCAGAGTTTACCATTACCGGCTCTGGCTTAGCAGCGGCAACGGATTGAATAAGATCCGTGGTTTGCCACACGAGCAGTGACGGACTACAGAACACGTTTACCAATTCTCAAAGGGTTTTTTCCTATGCGAGATAAATTTCCTTACTCTTTACTCTTTGACCTCATACTTTTGATTCGAACTACGGACTCAATGTGATCGCGATGACCCAATTTGACATATAACCCCCTGAGTGTGACCATTCGAGTTTTCAGTTGACGGAAACGAGTAGGAATATAAAGCGTGCCAAGTGACGATTATAGTTTATCAATTTTGGTTCCGGATCTCGCATTGTGTATTCTGCATTAGCAGAGTTTTTGAAATTGTTGATCGCAATCTGACAATGCCGATCAGCAATCATCGATGTGAATCATCGACAACCGTGTTTGTGGCAGCTGTTTGAACCTATCATCAACCACGACAGTTCCTTTGCTCATTAGTGGTGCTAGAGACTTGAAATCTTGGTGAGTTTATCTTTCGTTACATTCCAGTCATCTCAGGAGCTGATATTTGAAGCTTTACAAACTTGGTGAGGCCGACTGGCACTGTCCAAGTTGATTGGAAGTACTCGGGTGCTCCTTACCAGGGCGTCATCTGCCCTGTGACGGGAAGGTTGTGCATTTGGACACAAGAGGATAAAATTGTTATATTGGATTTTCTAGAGGCACCTACCCCTTCTGTATTCAACCGAGATAAAAGATTTATTTTTAGTACATCTGGCATATGATGTGATGATCATGAATTGGCTTGTCGCATCGCGCCTCATTCGAGTTGTCCCTTTCCTCCACTACCGTCTCCCAGAAATTATCTCCACGACGTTTTCGTCCACATCAACAACACATCAACAACCTGTGGATCTAATATAGAACGAGACTACGCTGACTAATGAATCGTGATTACTTAATATTAGATAAGCTGATGCGCCTGCCTAATACGGAACAGACCATCAA
>MU157831.1:213131-259214 GCA_015657495.1 Crepidotus variabilis | reverse complement strand
AAGCCACGCCCTCCGCCCGTCGCGAAGCGACGGGTCAAGCGACAGCTTGTATCTTAAAATATTACAATGTCAAAGCTCGCTTGATTATCTACGTCAAGGATACTTCCAAAGGTGGCAAGAAAAAGAATGCCACGAAGAAAGTGACGAAAACAGAGGAATTCGAGTTCGCCTTTACCAAAACTGCAGCCAACTATGTTGAGCTCCTTGAGACTCTTCTTGAAAAGCATCAGTATATAACAGTCCCGAATTTGACCCTTCAGAATGTTTGCCCCTGTTAAATCCAAGTTCCACCTGACGTGTATGTGGCAATGGCTTTTTGCGTTAGAAAGGCTTACCTTTTTTCCTTTCCAGTCAACGCGACGCGTTTGAGGTCTTAAACTACGCGGAATATGAGCAGGTTGTTCAACAGATTGAAGAGCGCGCCCCCAACAAGCCTATTGTTGTTACGTGCGATATCAGAGAAGTCACCAAGGCCCTCAGCGTGAATGGCGAAGGAGACAACGCAGAATACAAAGTTCGTCACTCGTTTACTTCGATACTTCAGGTTGGGCTCATGTTGAGCCTTGTAGAATCATCGAACCTTGGGACTCTCTTCGATACCAATAGATGTCTTAACCATGATTCTGGGACTCTTACGGCCGCCAGATATGATACAAGCTCGTTTAGTGAGTTTATGACTTCATATTTATCGAAAGAAGGCAAAGCTGATTTTACCTAGACCTGCAAGCGTATTCGAGACGTGAGCTTGACTAGGGCTGTGTGGTTAGACGCAGTTATGAGCATGATGCGGGACCACGGCATTCCTTTGAGTACGTTCCCGCTACCAAAGTTGAACCAACGAACGTTGGAACGTATTGCGCTCTCGTCGCGCGAGTTCCGCTGGAAGCTGAAGGTCGCTTCTGAATCGCCAACAAAGACACTCTCACCCTGCTCTGCCCAATATGCGCTCAGTGAACCGACGGAAAAGGAGTTGACCGCTCTCGGTATCCAAGAACTCCTTCATTACCAATGGATAGACCTTGTCCCCGGCGGCAGGTTTATGATTTCGGCTCGATTGGTGCATACAGTTAATGGTCGCTGGCTGCACTTGATCCAGTTGTGGGATCTTGGTGTATGGTGTTGGTCCCAACGACCGCGATCAACCGCAAGCTATGTTACAAATGATCCCAAGGAGGGTCATACTTTTGTTCATTGGCAGAAAGATCGTATCTCGATGGGATGCCAGCCAAATGGCAAGATTTCATTGATCATATATCGAGAACAGTAAATTTAGCTACTTTTTGCACTCATGCTGCCTACTGACATAACTTGAACCTAGGATTAACGCTCTTACTCACAGACCAGATTGTGCAATCATTTTGCTACTTGTTGATCCGTGTGACCCTCACCCCCAGTTTGCGCATTTTGCATCAGCTTACCAGCCTGACCGCATGTTTTTGTATCATTACTGGTACGATGCATTCATTTTAGGTGTTAGCTCGAGTTATGCTATGTTTTGGGACATGCAGAAACCCAGTGTTGCTGCTTGGAAAGTCACTGATAAAGTGAGGGTGACTGGGGTAGGTCATCTCGCTCCTCGCATTTGATACCTTCTACTGATAAGATGGAGTCTACGGCAAACGTATCCTTCTTCTATTCGATGACCAGATCTCCGAGTGGGCCATCCCTGTTGAGCTTGATGCTAAGGGGATTACCACAAATCATCTCCCGGTTTGTACTTTCGCAAACCTCATGTGCGGCATGCCAGCCGGTCCCGCAGCTGAAAGACTTCACATGCTCCCGTTCGACCCTTTTGCCCATTCATCGACGCGCCCCGACTTCATAGTACTATTCCAACATACCAACCTTGCCGTCTACCGGATCGAAACTCATTCAAGTAACTCTGATTGGCAAACACAGACCTCGCATCTATTCCCCAGGTGCATCCAGAGGTTTCCTCAGAAATTCGACATCGCCAAAGCTTATTACAGTCCCGCTCGTGCATGCGATGGACAAATTGTCTTCACGTCTTCTACGTTGGCGGCGAACGCAGAAGTTCAGATACATCTCGCGCCTACCGATTCAAAGACAGCTCCTGTAGGATGCGTCAAGACTAAATGGATGGCGCCTCATCGGGCGACGGTGACGACGCATACACTCTGTCCAGTGTCTGGTAGACTCTGTATTCTCACGAAGAGCAACGAGATTGTAATTCTCGATTTTCTCGAGGCGATGGACTCACTGTCCTTGGAATAATCTATTTGTTTATTCTTTATTTTATCTCTGTGATCTTCTTCGAAACAACGAAAGTTCGGACCGAGACCTCAGTGCGAAATGTCTGCCAAATGTTGATTGATCAATTGACCGTCAGCGTTCGAAAGAACATCAACGGCTTAACATCTGCGGCCGATGGATGATAATGAAAACAGCTTGCCTGAATTAACGCGACCGTCTCATCTACTGAATTCCAACACTGTTACGCCGTCAAGTCGCCGGATATTCGAGCGTCAAGACACGGGATCACAATGAACAATTCGATAGTGTGGTTTTGTCAACCTAACCATCCACAGCGACGAAATGTAGACTTGAATGCTAAGGGTGCAAGTACAACCAACTACATGAGCTGTGAGCGTAGCGAGCGATTCGAAACTCGGTGTCAGCGTAGTAAAGCAAATTTAGGCAGCTGGTAGCTGAAATAACAACGATTCGAGAGTGAACCTAGCATTACAGTGATATTTGTACAACATTGACAAGAAGAAAAAAGAGACGAAGGCCAAGTACATTACATCATCAAATCCGAGCTAAACACGAAGCCGAGTTGTTTACTCTCCCTTCATCACTCCTCTCAGTGTATCATAACCCAAACGTCAGACTCTTCAAACCCGACACACCAGCTCCCTATCCCACTCCTCCGATCCCACACCATTAGCAACGACAAAAAGGGAAGTCGGATCGTATCTCTTCTTGATAGCCAAAAGTCGAGGGTATGAGGCTGCGTAGAATGTTTTTTGGAAGTTTTTTTCGAAGAGTGAGCCCTGGAGTAGAGCGTAGAGATGAGATTCAGTTGCGGTTCGTGGCAGAAAAACCAAAACCAAAGACAAAAAGCAACACTAAAAGAAGTGTAACGTACCGAATTCATATACGACCCCGAACCCTTCGATATCCCATCCAAAACACCTATATTCTTTTTCAATCTCTCGATTTGTTGATTGATAACTGTGCTGTTCGTCCCGTCAGCCCAGGCTTCGTTGATGAATATGCTAGCTAAGCTGCTTCGGAATACGGGGTTGATGCTGCCAGTGGAGGTGGGTTTGGATACTTTGCCGCCTAGAACCATTCTAAAAGGGTTCGTTCAAAAAGAGTAACAGACTCTGTATTAGCAATACTCACTCAAACCCTTTAAACGCCGAATCAACCTCCAAAATCCTATCCACAACACTCTCCGTACTCTTCTCCGCCAACTCCCGATCCAACAACCTGGAACCAACCAAAATGTTCCCCGTCACCTGCGGTCCACTCGTTCCTAAGAACGTCTGGTCGTACCATGTGTAGAACGATGAAGAAGTTGTATATGCGATCCCCCCATTTCCATTGGATGTTGCGTTTATGAAGTGAGCGTATGGATCTAGGAGAGATCTGATGACATTTTGAGGGGGATCAGGGCCTGGGATAGCCCATAACCCATTCAACATCCCCGTTGGTCTGAGAATGTACATCAACCCACCCCATCCCATATCTGTGAACTTTGGGATGTTCTTGATCGATTCAACGAGGATCTTCTTGGCTGCGTCTGGTCCACCTGAAGTCAAGTTCACGTGGAATGTGGCGATTATGACTGGGAATGAAGGGTGCGTGTTGTAGGTTACGCTCGTGAGGACTCCGAATGTGCCGGGTCCACCGCCTAGGTGTGCCCAGAAGAGGTCTGTGTGGGTGTGGGCGTTTAGGACGAGGAGGGTGCCGTTGGCGGTGATGATAGTTATTTGGAGGATGTTGTCGATTCCTGGAGTGGGATGGGGTGATGTGTTGGAAATGCGTAGAAGTGGGAAGTAAGAAACTGGGAGTCTTGGGTGTACGCACCTAAACCGTATTTTGGAGAGAATACGCTTATTCCTCCGCCCATTGCGAATCCTCCAGATGTCCCGACTGATCCTCCAAGTGAGAATGCGCCGATTAGCATTCGATTGTGTTGGGCAGCGAAGGCGTAGGCGTCGCCCCATTGATCGCCGGCGCTTGTGGTGATAGCTTCACAAATTAGACATTAGCTTTCGAAATTGAGATGAACGACAAAGCTCACCTTGAAAAGTAACATTCTTCGGCCCACCAACAGGTACAAACTTTTCATCGTACGTGATCTTCTTCATACGATGCGTCCAGATCATGAACGCTCCCCGACCCGCTCCTCGTCCCTGATAATCATGTCCCGTATTCTTGACCACCACCCTCAAATTCCACTTCCTCACAAACTCAAGCGCTACCTGAATGTCCTTCACTGTTCTCGCATCTACACCGATGGGGGGTATACTCCCCTGTTTGCATGGCGCTCCCAACGATGTGCTTAGATAACACGCATCGATGGTACCGTTCGGTTGAGTGTATGATTCGAAGTTTTGTTTTTCGTATCCTCCGGGTTGGTCGGGGCGCCAGAGAGCGTCTGTGAAGCGGGCTTTGACGGTTGAGCAGGCGTCGGATGAGGCGTTTTGGTAGCAGGGGAGGGCGATTGGTGTTGGATGGATGAGGGGTTGGGAGAGCGATTGGGAGAGGAGTGCGAATGCGGAGGTGGGTGGCCAGCAGGGTTGACCGTAGAGGCAGCGGCAGTTTGGAGCTGCTGAGACTAGGAAACCAAGGGTGGTAAGTAGGAGAGTGGCTTGGATGAGCATGTTGGAATGAACGGACTCCAGGATATTCCAGCGTTTATCAGATGATTACGAGCTGGGCGCCAAGAGTAAAGACTGAAGGCGAAAACGGCATTGCATGTAAGGAAGATTTTATAATTAGTGAACGGGGAGGTGTGTAGACGATGTGGCGTTGAGCGCTGAGCGGACGTGTGAAAGGGAGACTTGAGTTGCCGATATCGATGATCATGACTTGTTCCACAACTTGGTCAATGTCTTTTGTCTTCGGCACCTATCCTGGCCTGTGGACTGTCATTTCTTTCAAATCCCAAGATTTGTATCATACACGATGCTGCATATCTGAGAGGATTTGGGCACTCGCATTCCATGCAGAACTGCCTTCGTTGGCTGGATCGACATCGGTTATGGATCACCCTACGGACTCGGAGAATTGATTGAGGTGCCAAGGGCATCGGGGACTAGATTGGTGCGATTACAGCAAGCTTTATATCTCAAACCATTGGACCGCTCACAAATCACCATCGTCCTCTTCAGGCTAGTACCCTATCGTCTCTTTGTCCTTGGCACTGAGGAACATCATCTCCGATCTTTTTCCACGCAAGACCATTGTCTCTGTCTGCAGGCTGCCAGTGGATCGCCATGTTTATCGTCTTGAGTGGCACCTACGGACTCGGACGGAGAGCTGGGACGCTGAGGGTGTGAGGTACGAAGAACTTGGTTTATAAGCACTTGTTCTACCAAACTTGAACTCAGCTTCGTTGAATTTGATTGTTCAACGAATGGTATTCTGCCACCATCTCAACAGATCTTTAGTTTTTTGAAGCTCAGATTCTGCGATGCTACAGTGATACTAGCCTTTCTTGCCAGCGTTGTTACAATAGGCCCTGTACCCCAACCCATTAGGTCACTCACAACTCGCGATCGTTCTCCTACTCCATTACCTCCGTCCCCGTCACGGTCTCGTCCTTTGGGCTCAAGTTGTGGACCAATCATCTCAAGTATCGGGGTCTATGTTAGCAACTTGTCTTACCACTCAAGAAATCGTTTCTGAAAGTAGGTCATTGATCTATGCTCAGTAAATTCGAGTCCCGAAACGCTTGGCTTAACGAACTGATTGTCTGCCTTTCACGGAGAACCACCCCCCCCGTTGTCTGCATTCGCATCTTGGATCGACATGCCTTTTATCTGGAATGGCATCTACGAACTCAAGCCTGGAGAACAGAGGCCCTGAGGGTAGTAGTGGATACAAGTACCATTAAAGTTGACCTTGCATTCCGAAGGCTCAAACTCTTAGGTTGCTCATAAGCTGCGATCATCAATTCACCCTCCTACCCTATTGTCCCCGTCTCGTCCGATAATAGGTTACACATTTGAAAGAAAATGTTCACTTGCATGCCACGCAGAGCTTCTTTCGTTCTTTGCCTTCCGGATCGACATAGTAGGCTGTCGATCGTCTTGACTCGGAATGAACTCGGAGAACAGAGGGCCCGGGGGCGGAGGGTAGCGGGTACGAGATTGGTGTGATTTCAGTAGGCCTTGCCCGACCACCTCAATCCATTGGGTCACTCACAAATCGTCTTCCCTGAAGACTACCATGGATCAGTACTAGTTCGACCCACCTCCGACCTCTTCAAATTCGACTCTTTAACGAACTGTATCTGACCACAAATTCAGTCTGAACGAACCACTTTTATTATCCCAGTCGACATTCGCATTCTGGATCGATATGTCTATCGTGTTGAATAGCATCTAGGGTTTGCACCTCAAACTACTGGGTTGCTCATTAACTGCGCTCGTCGATCCGCCCTCCTACCAAGGCTACCATATCCTAGCCGTCTTCATCTTGTGTTTCTCGCTGAGGATTTCAGACAGTGGCTATCATCTCGGTTATTCGGATTTTCAATTGTCATGGTCTATGCTCTACCACTCACACTTATCTCTGAAAGAAGATAAATCGACAGTTCGGCTGTCCAACCACTGGCAGTTCATTAGTACTTATCAAAATCTGGAATAGCTAGCTTGAAGCTAGATACCTGAGAGGGACTGGCTACTTGTCAACGATTCCACGCAGATCTGCAGACCCAAGTTATTTTTGTTGGAATTGTTCTTCAGCCGGAGAGCTGGAGCCCCTGCGGCGTCCGCTACGAAATATGAAGCATTTGTGAGTTAGAGATGCGTTTTTTTTTTTCCCTCAACGGATCATTCAAAGCTTGTCGCCTCAAGTTCGCTATTTTATTTTTCAAATCGTACTTCGACTTGTAAACCGGAGATCGATACCAATCGGCACTGAAGGCCACAGCTAAGAAGTAGTCTGTATACTGAGGAACTTTCCAGCTGTGGCCACTGGCCTCTCCAGCGATCGAGTTTATGTATGATTTCGTGTTGCATACTGTAGCTGCCACTCTCTTCGGTTACAGCGAAATCTGAGTGCGCATTTTGCTTGACTAGTCTAACTAAATAAGTTTACAATAAGTCTTGATTCGAAAAAGCAAGCAACGAAATATATAATCTAATTATTACCATTTGGTGGAAATTCAACACCATGGAGTCGGCAGAGTCTCTCAAGTACATCTATTCCCGCTTTATCCCGCCAACCAACCGTGAGACCACGACCCGCAACTATCATATGTTCTAACATGTATTTACCGATCAGGCCCTCGTCTGCGCGCGTTTGATCGCCGCCAAATCCAAATCTCGTCAATGTTCGGCCTGGCCTGTTCTTCAGCGTGCTGAGGAGCAGAATTGGCCATGACCAGGCGCCAAATTTTTCTGTAGAGAAATTAAGCGACTTGATACGAGGGAGAAATTGTGGTCCCTCGTTCGAAGATGCGGCAGCGTCCATGAGGGAAATTAGGTTTTCATCCACATTAGAACCCTCTATGGAGAGCGACTCGAGATGCGGGATGCGCGAGACTGTCTCCACAACTTCCTCATTGGTCGCACGACCGTCCATGATTCAGAATTGCTTCGGCTGACAGCGAGATCTGGTGAGGAAATTATTGAAACCGGTCCACCCGTGATCGTACTGATGAGCTATGTCAAGATGGGTGAGGCGAGGAAAGGTAAAATGATTCCAAAAATGACCGTAAAAGCATAAGAGTTCTATGGTTGTGAGAGAAGGGCCCAGGACTGGTGTTGGTAACAGTGCTTGCGCATCTTCCTCAGATATTATCGCCTTGAAAAATGTCAACCTAGGAGCGCTCCGGAAGAGTTTGACACAGTCAAAAATGGTGAGGGAATCGGCCAAGTGTTCCTCAAAATGTGTAAGGTTGGCTAAATTGACGACAAGGCGGTTGAAGGCCACACAAAGGCATAGTTTGCGTGGCCTAGCATTGAAGGTTACTATTTCTTGAAGGGGGTTTTCAAAATTTGTAGAGACATCAAGGTTGTCTAAAAGATCCAACGGCGCGTTGCCCAAAGCAGATGCAAAGAAAGGAAAACTCTCGGGAGGGAGATCGACTTCCAATAGTCTCCAACGATGAGCAGACCGGCTGATTGTGCGGACGACTTTTTGTAAGGACTGAGAAAGTACCTCGTCACTGAGGTTGAACAGAGTGAATCGAAGTAGAATTGATAGCGGCAAACGCGCTGTCCGAAGGAGCCATTCATTCAGCATTGTACTGAGAGACAGGCAATTGGTCCTGTTGATTCGGATCGGGACAAAAGTCCAAAGGTCTGGTGTGCCATGGGCAATGATTCGCCACTTCTGGCAACCATGTGTGGGATTGAAAATGTCGAATAATGGTCGGTGTGTTTCAAATGGTGACGGTATACATTGCTTAAAATTGTGTGATATCACTTCTACGGGAAGTCGTTGGACGAAAGGGTCGTGATGGTGGTTCAAGACAGTTGTCATGGCTTCTCGTTCGTCCAGCAGTTGATCCAGAGTTCGACGCGCCTCTGCAATTTTGGTGTCGATTTGCAGTAGTTGCTGGCAAGGAGCGCAGTTTCCATTCCGGTTCTTCTGGCAGCTATCGAGAATTTCGCTCGGAATTCTCGTGCGTGGGCGAGTTGCGCCGTTGCAAATCGGTCAAAGCATTTTCACTAAGGTGTCCATCAACTCACGAAGGTTATGCCAGTACTAGAACTGAATTTACCTTGACTTTTAAATTTCACCAGTCAGAGAAGAAAGAAGGCAAACCAGGTATTAGCGTGTCGGGATGGCAAGAACATTGATCTCGAACTACCACCACGACCTTGTGCTCACCTTCCACTCCCACCCTTACGCTGTCATTTTGGTCGAAAAACGTGTAAGTATCGATGGGCACATTGGTTGGTCAAGGCCGATTTGCATCACGACGGTGGTCATGCCCATTGCCGGTGTCATTTTCGTGCTCTCAACAAGCCATATGCTGAACTTCAACGCTCGTCACAAGTGGTTGATAACTTGATATATTGGGAAGACACGCCTTTGACCTCATCAACGTCTGCCTTTAATCCCCAAAGCATCCAATCTTATTGATAAATATTACTCAGTCTTGTAGGTCGCCTGCTATGAATCAGCAGCAGTAGCCATTCTTTAGCACAGCATTGCGTTTCCTTTGCACACCCGTTGTTGGGGCTCGTCTTCAAAGTTGGTATGCAACTGTCGTGAGTGTTGCCCTGCTATTGGCTTGTCCGGAGTGAACATGTCAGGTATGCGCTCGCTATCCTCTGTTTCTTTCGTCCACTGAAGTGTATTCCAAAGTTTAAACACCCGCGAACGCGTGGCAAAGATACCTAGAGAGCGAGAGGGCTGTAAAGAATGAGACGTAGGCAGGGTATTGGCTTTTTTTTGAGAACTTGTGAGTTTCCAGTTTTAATGCTTATCTTTCGTCGTTTACTAACATTTCACTCTTAGAGTCAAACCGAGTGCATGGATGGCTGTGGGACTTCACGACGACGAGTCACGATACGTTAGTCTCAAAGTCTTCAAACGCTAAATATCGAATTGACACACCCACTGGGTCAAATGGAAAATCCTCTACCTCACCCTTATCCATCCTCAGGTATCTACCGCCTCGCCTAACCGACCGCTCTTCACATCTATTCCTAAGACGAGTCCTCTACTTTTGGGACTCAAGCTCCTGAAGGTTGATGGTTCCATTATCCGTAGTTGCAGGTCGTTGACTCTTCGCCAGCTACATCTCGTCTCTTGGTGCCCAAAGTATTTCTGTCCCCTGTCGGATTACGTCCTTGGCTATCACTTAGGCGAAGAACTTTGATCTTTTGAAAATCGATTTTACATCCAATTGGGCGTGTATTCCCGCCAGCGCGGCTACATCACGAAAACGCAAATTTGTCAAGTCCAACACAAATGTTAATTTGATTGCGACGTGGGACTCAGGATGCGTGTCTAACATGTTTCTTGTATACATGAATCTCCATCTATGACTACGACGCAGTTCTTCATGAAGCTTGGTAGCGTACATTGTGCGTCCACGAAGTTGCCACGCCGTTGGTGAAGCTCCAGATTCGAGTCTTGAGCGGGTGAGAATGCTCGTGCGGGGATCTCTTCAGGTTGGTCTCTGTCACGTTCTCTTTTTTATTTATTTACCTCAACTGATGTGGATACATGCCCTGTTATCTAGATTTCATTCCCCCGGACATCGGCATACTACTGTACCTCGAAGTCAAAGCGTAGGAGGCAGAATGGGGTTCGCACTGATGCCATCTTGGAATTCGTACGTATCTTCGCGTTTGTCTTGCTGTTTCTCGGTATTTGCTTACCACTTATACTCTAGGTTGGATGCATAGGTGGTTGACCAGGTCTGGGCGATTGCATTGACATTTTGAGTTCGTCTTATTTTGTGTCTGCGTATCTAATTCCTCCTTTGCCTACATCCACATCTCGTTGCGTTGCTGTGTGAAGTGAAGAGAATCTCGAGCTCCCCAGAACCTTAAAACCGCCCTGTTCCACCATTGGTGATGGGTGTTCATCTTCCATCCTTGAAGAACTCTACCCAATCGGTTAGTAGGCGTCTCTGAGATGAATCACTATCTCTGCAGGCTGCTAAAATTGTTCCTTAACCACTTCAACCCCTCGATTGTCACATTAGTGATCATCAAGTCTCCATTCCTAGAAGGCACCAAATGCGCATGTCCTCTTCGATTTTAAAGGAATGTCGTGATCAAGTCACTCCTTTATGGCGACTTGACTCCATTTAACGATAAGATTGTCGAGCCACTCTCGAGGAATACGAACACCGTTGTTTGAAGGCCGTGTGGCTCTGTGATGTCCTCTGGTCAGTGCCAGAGCGAATCAGAATTCAATATTGAGTGCCATTGCTCACCTCATACTCTGCAATAATGCAACTACTTCGACTGCAAATTCTCTTTGCCAGGAGATAGATATGCAGTCAAATCTTGTGGGATCCTCCAGTAGTTGAACAAAGTCCAATCGGCGAGCCGAATCGCCTCGTTTACCCACCAACTCTCGGATTGATTGCAGACATAAGTGTATCGTGAGCCTTCCTGAAAGTTTAGACGCCGTACTCCATTCTCCCAACCCAGATCGTAGGTGGTTCATCATGAGATTGTAATCATTCGCATTGCGAGTCAGATTCAAGATCAGAAACGCTGCTTCGCCTTGATGTTGTCTGCGTTCGAGCTATGAAGTAGTTAGGAACATATCTGATGGACACAAAGTTCTGCGCACCTCGTTCGACTGATCGAAAGGGCTGATCTGTGTTTCTGTCATTCCTTCCAGTCTCGGCCTAAGTAAATTACATAATTGGTTTATCTGAGCACGGAGGGTGTTTAGCTCTGTGGTCTGATGAGATGTCTAGATACCGTAATTAGTGAGTTATTTGTCGCTTTTGGAATATTTTAAGGTTTGCTTACCATGAAGAAAATGGTGTATGTCATGTTATCTTGAAGAACGCAGAGTTTCAAGACCAATTCGTCTGACAAGCGGGCTTGCAATGCATGATACAGGAGGCTATTTAGTCTGCTGGTATTCAATGCCGACGAACCTAAGAACTATTCTTCAGATTCTTGAATACACAAGAAAAAAAGCCAAGGACCTACCATACCAAGAGTCGGTCTTCTCCGTCTCATCAAAAAGTTGCTTAGCGATCACTTCGTGGGCATCCTCAAGTAAGATGGTCACCTCCTCCGATCGAGTCGAATCACAGAAAAAGTCAAAAAAGGAAGCATGTGACATAATTATCGAGCCAGTTGGCAGTTCCGGCAGGGTAAGTAGAGACACAAGAGGGTCTAAGAGGAGGGGAACGTCGCCAACATCGAGACCAAGAAGTCTCTCGAGATATTCTGGTGAAGTTTCGAGTTTGAGGTATGGCGACGCAGTTTTTCCTTTCCCTGCAAGATAGATGAAGGTTAAGATCAGACGAACGGCGTAGCGATCGACATCATCAACAGTCAAAAGTATAACTTTATATAGTGTATCGAGTGTGAGGAATGGCCGATCTTGCTGAGGAGTGTTCAAGATTCCAAGAACCACTTTCAACCTCTTGACCGGATGGCCGCGTGGGTGAGAAATGTAGTTCATAACAGTACTGGCAAAGATAAATTGAGTCGAGGATTTAGTGATAAGGATGTCGATGTCTGAGCGAGATGGCCAGTCGAGGTAGGCCTGTTGACCTTTCAGTGCTGGATGGTGGAGGCGGAGGTCAGTACATCGGTCATTGAAATACTCTTCAAGGTCTTTGCGAACGTCTTGATCTTGGTCTAGGTTGATGCGATGAATGTTGATTTTCTTGAACTCGCGATCAATAGTTGTGCGGATGTGTGTCTCAGGACGGCTTGCAATGAGAAATCGGATAGGAATGCGAAGTTTGGGGATAACGCTGGCTATCGCTTTGATGATGTCTTTTTGGGTGTCCATCGAGCTGCATTCATCCAAACCATCGACAACAATTAATCGTGGATGTCCCTTGATGTACCTGCTCAAGCAGATCAACTCTAATTCGGAGATCACGGGGCCATAGAATCTACTCACTTTCTCATACCTACAAGCCATTCTAGAAAACGACGAAAGGAGAAAACCTGCACCTCCGTTGACGCCATGAGCAACGGCTGTAAGAACAGGTCATGTAATACATCATCAAGTCGCTGGTCAAACACCGAGGCATTGAGTCTTATGGTCCTTTCAACTAGAGGTAGAGTCTCAGGCAAGCCGCGGACCATCTGGTGGACCAGACTAGGCACCCATAAATGACCATCGCTGCGTTTTCCGTCTTTAGATGTCCTGAAGAAGAAATGACAACCAAGCACGAGCCCATCTTGCTTTAACTGCTCGGCAACACTTTGGGCAAGGGCAGTTTTGCCTGAACCCGCAGAGCCCGTTAGCCACATAGCAGCGGCGCTTAACCCTCCGCCTTCGGTAAATCCTTTGATTTCTATCAAGAGCTTCACTCGGGTTCTAGGGCTGCATCTTGGAGGGTTTTGTCTTTCTGCTGAAGTCAAGAACGCGCCCGGAGCACAATGTCTATATAGTCTCGCCTGCTCTGAATGAGAAATCGTCAGGGAGGTAATGCTTTCAAACATTTAAACGACTTTTTCCTACCAGGAGATCCGATAGGAAGTTCATCGTTGGCTGATCCATGTTGTACGGTTTGTGTGGTCGTGAAATGACTGCTCTTCACAATGACAGCAGATGCGTTCGAAAAAAATTCAGTAGTGGGAGACATGATGATAAGAGACAGAAAGGGAAGACGCGGGCAGCCATGCACACTCGACTTGAGCGCCCAACCACGGTCATGCTCGGAGCTGTCGAGACGTCGGAATATCCGGAAACTTAGCACAGCCCATTATGGGTTCTTCCTAAACACAGGAGGCCGTGTGGGCTACGAAGAGAGTCCGTAGGGTAGAGAGTTCTTGTCTGTTAACAATCTGCTTCCTGTGCTCTAGAGCGCGCGCAGCGCAGGCTATCCATGTAGTGAAAAACAGCCAACTTACAGTCAAACAAATTACTCATGTTGACGACATGGAGATCTGTCGCAGAGTGGTTCCATCAGCTTGCCAGGTGCCGGATTGGCCGGACATGGCTGACATTGTTGGCTAACATTACTTCAAAGAGTTGGCTAAGCTCTACAATTACTGCGCTCGCATGTTTTTCAACCTACTATCTCGCTGGAATAGAAAGGTACACCGGAGCAGCTCAATTCGATGACAGAACGCGACAATAAAACCAGCAGTAAGTTTATATTGTAATCATATCATAATTCCAAATAAGAGAACTAGACAAATGAAGAGTCGACTGGCGCCTCCAGACAGTCTAATATAACAATTTTATTATCGACCATCTGAATGCATATTCTACCCGTCATGGGACATAATCTACACCTTTTCACTGCAGTTGGCAGTTGCCATTCGATTTGCAGATTACCAACAGGCTGCGCAGATGAGTTGGTAGGGAGCATATGCATCCATATGTGCTGGTTTTCTTCGAGAGGTTGTGACCACGATGAGAAGACAAGGTGCCCGTCACACGCGCGAATGGTAGATGATGAGTGCCAGCTAAAATTATATGTTTCGGGGTATCTTCCAATCAGGACGGGCATGAAGTTCGAAGAGGCGCTGTTTGTGGAGGGCATTTGAGATTCCATGCGATAGAGAGCGGCATCACTATCTTGGAATAAGGCCATGTAGTAGGGTATTTCTGGGTCTCGTCTACCTGCCTGAGTATTGATGGACATCATGCGTAAAGGTTCGCTGTGCGCAATTGAACGGTTGGGCTTTGGTAGTAGGTCGGTGAAGGTGCAGATCGGGAGATGATTTGGGTGTCCTGGATGCGCAATGATAGGTGTGTCAATGGTTGTCATTTCAGGGATGCTCCATTGCGCTATTCGTTCCGAGTCCAAAAGAAAAATACGGTTTCCGTAATGGTAAATCTAGGGAATCGTCGGCTCAGCTAACCAGGTCAGATTAAAGAAAAAGGTCACACCTTGGGAGATTTTTTGGCTGTCGACTTCCACTTGGCCACCAACGAAGTCCCAGTGCTTTCTAGCGCAAATAGAAGGACGCTGCCATTAGACATTGCAGCTGATAAATTTTGACCGGTCAAGCGACACGATCTAATTCGTACGCCCAAAAAAATTTCCTCCAAGAAAGTTGAAATCGGTGCAACATCAAATGGTCTGAGCCTCAACACAATGATCAGAGAATCGACCGCCCCAGTATCTTCGAAAGTTCTAACGGTGGCGACGATAATCAGTGGGAGTGAAATCTAAGAAATAGTATTGGCACCTTCTTCTGCAAATGACCACGAGGAAATGACTGTCATCCTCAGACCGAGAATAAAAAAGGTTGTCCTGACTCCAGTCAACGGACGACTGATCCCTATTTTGGCCCACATAAGTTCCAAGAAGCCTCGGCTGTCGACCCAATGTGGGTATTCCAAGATCCCAAAGCTGTACCACGTTGATTCCACTGTTTTGCGGGTCGATACCGTGACCAAGACGAGAAGTGACGAGAAATCTGCCCCCGGGGAGAAGCTCAATGGAGTGAAATTGAAGAACTTCTCGAAGGCCTAAAGTTATCATCTCTTCTGGCGTGGGATCGGAAATAAGAAATTGAGCCGAGCATGGTTGCATCGACTTGGAAGGACGCCTATCTCCGACTTGGAGCTGTCTCAAGAACTTTCGAGGCGAGAGAGCGAGGTGTTCTAGGAGAGGTTGTTCGAGCCTCCCCACAGCAAATGTTAGAGGCCAGGTGTTATGCTGATGCATCACCCCACGAAGAACGTCTGCCCATATCGCCCGGTTGAAGCTTATTTCTCGAAGATGTTTGCAAGTCTAAAAGCCTCAGAGTGACACACGGGTGAAGAGATGCGAGATTGATTCCCTCACCTGACGAACTCGAAGAACCTCCATTGGGCTAATATAACTGAGTATATCTATGAGAATATCCAAGGGCAGTCTGAGAATTGATAAAGTCTCCATCGTTTTATCGACTAGATTTTGATGGTGTGGTAGAGAACGCGTCTACACGGTCTAGTGTGCTTGTATAAGTGCATTGTTTGTCAACGCTAACCATACCAAACACCAGCACAATTGGCGTCTTGCATTCCATCCCTACAAACTTCTTTAGATCTGTCCTCTGTGCTACAAACTCCGAAAATCTATACTATTCCTCTGGATGTCTTAACTTCAATTCTAGGTCTTTTACGTCCCTCTGACATTATTCATTCCGTTTGGTAAGTTCACGGATTTTACCTATGGAATTCAGCGTACTAATTTAGTTCAGAGTTGCAAACATATTCCCGACACCAGCTATCATCGTAGCGTCTGGTCAGAAGCTGTCCACTGGATGATGCGAGAGCATGACATACCTAAGGCAAGCTTTCCAGTGGAAGGCTAAACCGATTCTCATTGGAACACCTCGCGCTTTTGCCTCGAAATTTCCGCTGGAAATCCAAAGTTGCCTTAGAATCAACACAAAGACGACCATGCCGCTCTCTGCTCAATATCCCCTCTCCAAACCAACTTCTGAAGAACTGTCGACTCATCGGATTGCGCAGCTGTATCAGTATCAGTGGATTGATCTATGCCCAGGTGGCCGGTTTCTAGTTTCTTCCTGATTGGCTCGACATGGAACTTCAATGGGAACAAGACTTGCTTCACGCTATGTCACCGTCTACATCGAGAAGCGAACTCCATCTATTCATTTGCTAAAAAAGGTCGGTACATACTCTTAGATCTATGATTCTCTGCTGAAAAGAACTTAGGAAAGCATCTGAGCTGGGGATAGGGATGATACTGCTCGAAGTGCACCTCTCGTTACCTTCAAGGATCATATTAGTGGGCCTCGAGTTTGAGAATTAGTTTCGTTTTGTTTCTACTTTTTCTCATGGCCGCCGCTTCGTTGGCGTACATCAAGCCACTCTTCCCAGAAGCCTGCTCGACCTCAACTTCGGATATTTTCCCAAGATTTGTCTAGAGACACCCAAAGAAGTATAATATTGACGAGGCGGCGTTAGCCCTGCTCGCGCTTGCGACACACACCTCGTCTTTACACCCCGCGGTTCCCAAAACTTCGGAAATTCGAATCCATCTCGCTTTAACCAACTCCTTTGTAGAACCAGTTGGAAATGTCAAAACCAAGTGGATGTCGGGGCGTCGAGCAACGGGGAAGCTTTGTATACTGACGAATAATGACGAGACTGTCGTTTTGGACTTCTTGGCGCCTCCTTTAGATATTCGGACTTTGCCTCTGAATATTCGCTTTTAGAGCTCGGAACAGCGTTTCAGCGATCCCTTGTTCAGCGGCAACTGAAGTAAGTAGTTCGTTCCCATGCATTCAAATCGGATCCGGATCGACACCGAGAAACACTGGTGACCTCTACCTGTAAGTCAAACTTGACATCAACTTAGAAGTTCGGAGGGAGGAGAATATTTTGTGAACTTGGCGTCCTTAACATTGACTTGGTACGTAGATTTAGATCCACCTTCTCGACAATCAGAAATACGGAGGTAAATCTCTTCGTCATGATTTAGCGCCAATCACTGATTATCAGATGTCGAGTTGGAGAACTGACGACAAGTTGATTCTGTCATGGCTACGCAATCCTGCAAAAACTGCATGTATTACTGTAAGGGCATTGGACGTTTCGTCACTGTTTGATTGCTAAAAGTTTTATGGAGATCATTTTTGGCCCGCTCGTTCGGTTCCAGGGCTTGAAACCAAACTCCTTGAACGCTGGCCACTTTGGCATAAACGCTTGGTTTGGCGATCTCGAGCTGCAGAGGCCCACGGATTACATTTCAGCTCGTTCCCTCACGAATAGATTTATGAAATAAGATAGTCACACGACTAATTAATCTCTGTAAAATTTAAGCGACGCTGGGATGCAATAGGATGCAATCATATGCGCCTTCCCCAGACGTTAGTTGAAGAACGTATAGGTGGTATATGAAGTTAGACGCTGGCTTTTAACAGAATTATACGGTGCTGCAAACCTCGTTCCGAACCAGCGCTACCATGATGCTATCTAAAGTATTTGGTTAAGAAATTTTACTGTGGAATGAGCGTTCCCACTGTTTCATATATAGAGAACGGAACACAGTTGCCATCGTCTTCTCATGAGAATCACGGAGCCAACATTTGACCCGCATACACCATTCTCTTCAGCACAAACCAGAAAACTAGCTCAGCGAGCCTCGAAAATAGCCGCATCTTTGTATTTTTAACAAATGCCAGCGATTTGTCGCCTTGGCACGGTGTTAGTAAGTTACGGAAACCTCACGGGATCAAAACGCGGCGCGTCCCTGCGTGTTGTTTGCACGAATTGTTTTGATGTGCACGTGATGGTTGAAGGAGTTCTTGAAGCGTCTGCAACGGTTCGAATCTCAATTCTGTTCGAGACTAACCACTTGTCTCGTTGGAGTTTTCTTTGGGCTGAGTTTCGTTCTCTGTTCTACATTTCTTCTTCTTTACCGTCGCCAACTTGCCAGCATAACCTGACAATCTTCGTCGCCACCACCAACCACCAACTCAAATTTCAACTTTACTGTAACAAAGTTCATTCTTAAACGATGGCCACGAATCATGCCCGTGTAAGACGTGTTTTATATCTTCTTATACTTATGTCTGACCCAACCTTTTAGTTGCCACAGCGTCGAGCGCTCGCACAACGTACAAAAGTTGATGAAAACGCCATGAGCAGACACTCTCGCCAACCCTCGAACTCTGGAACCACCGGACCCATCAGGTTTAGCGCGAAGGAGAACGCACTCAAGACTACCACCACCGCTGCTACGCGTCATGTACTTGGCGAGGTGACAATGGCTGCCGTGAATCGCAAGGTTCGTTAACGTCACGTTTTCTTGTGTTGGTTCAACTTTTGACGCGACGATGACAGGATACAGGACTCACGAAGCCTGGAACGGGGAAAGACATCAAAGAGGAGATAGGTATGAAACGCGGGCGCTCAGACTCCAACACCCTCGCACAACGCGTCCCCCTTGGCCCCGGTCGCGGCCAGGTTGCCCCACCAGTCGCCAACGCTGTCCATGCTGCGCGCGTCCCCCTCGTCCGTAACCGTCTGCCGGTCTCGACAGCACCAAGACGAGTCTCGCGAGTTATTCAAGAGCAGATCCGAGAAGAGCAACAACAAATTGTAAATGTCAAGGAAGAAGATTTCCAAAGCGAAATGGAGGTCGAGTTAGACGAAGAGCCCTTGAGAGATTACGATGATGAAGACCAGCTCGTCAACGAGCGAGAAGTTGAAGCAATGATCGGTATTGATGAGAGTGAAGCTGAGGAGGAACATGACGACGAGGACCCTGGGGTGCCACCTTCGTCGTCCGTTGCCCGACCGCAACGTGTTTGGCCTGAGGTTGACACAGATCGTGCCCAACGGATACGAAAAGAAGTCGACGCTGTCCGCGAAGTTTTCGAGGATGAAGTTGACATGTACGATACCACCATGGTGTCGGAATATGCGGAAGAGATCTTCGAGTATATGAGTCAACTTGAGGTACTGTCTCCCCTCATTCAAAGCCAGCGTAGACACTGACAAGCTACTGCAGGAGGAAGTCATGCCCAATGCCAACTACATGGATGGTCAAAACGAAGTTACATGGCCGATGCGTCAAACCCTGGTTGACTGGTTACTGCAAGTCCACCTTCGCTACCACATGCTACCTGAGACGTTATGGATCGCAGTCAACGTCGTTGATCGCTTCCTCACAAAACGTGTCGTGTCGGTACAAAAACTGCAGCTTGTTGGTGTTACCGCTATGTTCATTGCTGCCAAGTACGAAGAGATCCTCGCGCCTTCGGTTGACGAATTTGTCTTCATGACCGAGAACGCTTTTGGAAAAGAGGAGATCCTAAAAGGCGAACGCATTATGCTGCAGTCGCTCGAGTTCCGGATATCGCATTACTGTTCCCCATACAGTTGGATGCGAAAGATCAGCAAGGCCGACGATTACGATATCCAGACCAGGACGCTGAGCAAGTTTTTGACCGAGGTGACGCTCCTCGATCATCGATTCTTGGGTGTCAAGCCAAGTTTGGTCGCAGCTGTCGGGATGTACACCGCAAGGAAGATGTTGGGTGGTGACTGGGTAAGTCGAAGATCTCGTTTCGTATTCTTCCCGTGCTTTTATATCGAGTTCAACGTACATGCACACTCCGCATTGTTTTATGTGACTCGGCGTGATCGTGTTTTTTTTTGAGTTTAATCATGTGACTAATTTATCTTCTCTATCTTTAGAATGACGCGTTCGTCTTCTACTCTGGCTTTACGGAAGAGTACCTCATACCTGGACATAACTTGTTGGTCGACAAGTTAGCTGAGGAAGGCTTCCACCGGCAGTATGTGTGCAAGAAATATGCCAACAAGAAGTTCCTCAAGGCTTCTGTCTTTGCTATCGAGTGGGCGAAAAGTCAACTCGTGGGCACAGACGGTATGGCCGAAGGTATGGTTCTTGCCGAGTAGGCGACCTACCTTTCCCCTCTTGCTCTTTTCAAATCCTTGTTTATCGCTTTCCGTCATCTTCCTCAAATCTCCTTGCTTTCCATTTTCGCTTCTCATTCTCGCATTTGTATCTCATCCCGCACGCATACGAAATTCCTCTTTCATCTCGCATCTGCAAATGATCCTCTTTCCGACGCTTTGCACATGTTGTCTCGTCAATCTCCTCTCGAATATGTTCTCCATCTCCTTGCTTTTTATTTGCTATCAATAAACCCAGCCTCCCCCGTCCATCAATCCACTCTTCCACCTCCCAATTCCCTCGGTCTATCATCGCCGACTCTATAATTTCGCTCTGGATATAAAACCTCATCACCACACGCCGCATTGATAACCTAATGCACTATCGATCTCATGTTATATGTTACACACGTACATATGTTCATTCCCCTCATTACGACCCCACGACTACAAGCCATCTTTTCACTTTCTTTTCCATCTCCAGTCTCGTCATCTCTCGCTAGCATTATCTTTTCATCTCAGTTCTTCCCAGTTAAGGTGTACCATTATTTTTCATCTATTTCATCTTTGATTTGGTTCTTCTGGAGATCTCTCAAAATCACATCTCTTTCAGCATCTCATCCTTTTTCTTTCGTTCGGCGAAAGTATTGTCCTTACCAAATATCAGAACTAAGAGCATCCGTATATCGTTTCCTCTTCGGACACAGTCGTTACTTTTCTTTTCGTTTTCTTTGACTTTTTCAACTCATTTTATATCGCCTCAAACCGAGACTCCCCCACCATCCTGCTGCGCATGATAACATGTAGATAGTACAGTCTCTTGGCTGCCTCACGCATTTGCCTGTATTAATATAGACATCTGCCCAAGTTGCCTCAGAAATTATTTATCTTCTTTTGCATCTCATCCTGCAACTGGTGTGGCAGAGCAATGCTCGAATTTTGTTGATGACTGAAGTAAGACATGCAAGCTCTATAAATTAACTTTGAAAACTCGTCGTTGAATCTCTGACGGAGTAGAGTTACAGTAGGATACCAACTTGAGGCTGCTTAGAGAAATAGCATCTGTATAGTGTGTCGGTCAATTGGTTGGCTTATTATCTGCCGGAGAAACAAGGTACATGTAATGCCCGTCACAGGCGTTTTCATGGCCGTCCGGGCTATCGTAATTAATACGCCAACGGTTCCCTTCGTCCACAAGAGAATCTGGGTCACCGAGGAATACATCGTCATGTCGTTCGCCATTTTTTGGGATATCTGTCCAGTAAATGCAGCGTGGGCGGATTGAAATCAAGCTTACATCAGAAGTGATGCCCTGCGCAAGCATTCTCATGGTCGTCCGGACTGTCGAAGTTAAGCCTCCAGCAGTTTCCTTGGTCGATGATCAGGTCAGGGTCGCCGTAGTTGAACTCGCGTCTTTGAATCTGGATAGTTAAACGTAATCAGCAGCATCTTGGGGTTGCAGAGTGTACGTTGAAATTCACTTACTGGAGCCGCATGGCGAAAGCCGCAGTGGCTACAGTGACGAATCTAATCAAGGTGGGGGAGAACTTCATTGCGATAACAGACAGAAGACGAGGTTAGGCAGATGGAATGAGACTGCTGGATGCTGCTGGATGAGGCTCTCTCCAACCATTTATCCTTTTTGCATACTGGAGATTTCGGAGATTGCAAGTCGACATCTTATGTTGGGCCTGGAGGAGGACACCATACGTTGATGCACTGATCTCGAAAATCACGTTTCATCATTGGTTGTATGATCTGCATGGGCGGTATAAGTAGAAGATAGATGTAGAGCGAAATCCGGGTGTCACAACGCACTCGCTCCAGTGTTGGGAAGAGACTCATTAAACCATCACATTTACGAGAACCAAAGATCTGTTTCGTCACATAAGCTTCGAGTTTTGGGCTTCGTCAGTTTGGCTGTAACTTGCCATCGTTGGCATCTGGCGAAGTAGTTTCACTCAGTCCAGCAAATTCCAATTATTATTATTTTTGACAAAAGTCAAGGATGGCAAATATTTGGAAGAAAGATAACGGAAAGGAAAAACGATGAAAAGTAAATTTCTCTATTGAGCGCTCACCCGAACTTGATAGTCAGCTCTTGGCCTTTGGAAATAGTTCCCGATAGAGCGATTACTGCAGAAGCATTGCTATATGGAACAGACTGTATATGGGACGAGGCTACAGTGTCTTGACTAGCCAGCAAAGATCAGGTTAGTATGTGCAGAGAGATTGAAAAAGTTTCATGGAATTCAGACACGGTCTGACGACATCCAAATGTTGACGGGCCCTAGAGACTCAAAGTGTCGAACAGCCCGGCGCTGGTAATGGGTGCGAGAGCCGCTGCCATTGAATTAGTACAAGTCACCCTGACTTGACGTCGACACAACACATTGACAGATATTTGTATCTCCGTTTCCATTTCACTGTGAACAACGTTTCGACGTTGTAAAGGAAGCAGGGAGGTGATCATGGCAGACCAGGTGTGGCGGTATCTTGTTGACATAATCGCCGGTAGCTGTCGCACGTGTCCGGCATCTGGGCAGTCCACCGGCTATATCGTATAGCCCGCGGCCAGCTTCTGCTACTCTTACCGGTCCTTCTACAATTTCTTTACCCTTCTCCTTGTTGTATCCCTTTCCTTCTTTCCAAAACTCACTCAGTAATTTAGAAAAATGGCTACGTCGTTCAAAGGACATACAGTTGTCATTACTGGTGCTGGTGGAGGACTTGGTAGAGCGTAAGTTGCCTATGAGACCAGCTTGAACGATGGCCTTGGAAGATCCGGCAACTGACCAACAATTTCCCGACGTTAGATACTCGCTGTTGTTTGCGTCCAGGGGCGCGAATGTGGTCGTAAATGATTTCAATGCTGCTGCTGCACAGAAGGTCGTTGATGAGATTGTGAAAGGTATGTTTGACAAGTTTGGAGAAGAGAGTTGTGAGCTGACTGTAGGCTTAAACTTGCAGCTGGTGGTAAAGCAGTCACCAACACGTCGTCAGTGACCGATGGTGCTGCAGTCATCAAGAGTGCCGTTGATGCATTCGGAACGGTCACCATTCTCATCAACAATGCTGGAATTCTGAGAGACAGAGGGTAGGTTCACCCCCTCTTTCTGACGCAGGTATGGTGGAAGTCTGACATCAAATTAACAGATTCAAGAACATGTCGGATAAGGAGTGGGATCAAGTCATGGAAGTGCACCTGAAGGGAGCATTCTCATGCACGAAGGCTGCCTGGCCTATCTTCAGGAAGCAGAAGTTTGGTCGGGTTATCAACACTGCCAGCGCTGCTGGTTTGTACGGTACGTCTTCGGATTCTTTTCTTTGCTGGCAGACAGGCCTTATTTCGTCTGTAGGAAACTTTGGCCAAGCAAACTACAGCGCTGCTAAGATGGGTCTCGTGGCTTTCAGTAAAACATTAGCACGAGAAGGTGCTAAATACAACATCAAATCGACTGCTATCTGCCCCGTACGCGTTTTTCATTTTGAAATCTAGACGATGAAATGGACTTATATCGTCTTCTAGATTGCCGCATCTCAAATGACTGAAACAATCATGCCTCCTGAGGTCCTAGCTAACATGGGCGTAAGGTTTTTCTCTTCTTCTGTTTGTAATTTGCTCAAAACTAAGTCTCTAGCCCGAATACGTGGCACCCTTTGTCGCCGCTATATGCCATCCCGATGGACCTGACGCGTCAGGCAAAGTCTTCGAGGTCGGTGCTGGATTTGTGGCGGAGATCCGATGGGAAAGGAGTAAGGGATCCATCTTCAAGACAGACTCCAGTTTTACGCCCTCTGCGGTATATTCAAAGTTTCTTGACTGCATATAGTCGAAGTATTAATGGATATTTTCTTCCACTGATAGGTCAAGGAAAAGTGGGCTCAAGTTACAGACTTCACAAACCCCGATTACCCTCAGAACGTTTCCGATGTTGATGGTGAAGTAAGCTTGTATTTTTCTCCTATTTATCGTCAAACTTTACAAGCCAACGTAGGCTATACTAGAAGCGGCCAAAAAACTCTCCAGTAACCCTCAATCCACCCCTCCCGTCCGGTTCGACAACCAGACTGTCATCATCACCGGAGCAGGGGCTGGTCTTGGTCGCGCTTATGCTCTCATGTACGGCAAACTCGGTGCCAACGTTGTCGTCAACGACGTAAGCGAGAAAGGTGCTAATGCCGTTGTCGACGAAGTCGTCAAAGCCGGAGGGAAAGCTGCTGCAGCGGTTTGCTCTGCGGAAGAGGGAGAAAAGATTGTGCAGGTTGCGTTGGAGAAGTTTGGAAGTGTCCATGTGCTCATTGCGAATGCGGGGATTTTGAGGGATAAGAGCTTCCAGGCTATGAGCGAGCAGGAATGGGACCTTGTACTTGCCGTGCATCTCAGAGGAACGTACCAGGTTTGTAGTCGTATGTCTCAGACTCAGGATTCACCATTGATATAATTTGCACCTTTCCAGTGTGCTAAGGCTGTTTGGCCTGTCTTCCAGAAGCAGAAATATGGGCGTATTGTCACTACCTGCTCGCAGGTTGGCATTTGTAAGCCAATTATCACTTAGCCCCGACTGGTCCATGATCCTAACTGGTTGTTTCCTCGTAGATGGCAACTTCGGTCAAGCCAACGTGAGTGTCCACTATCGCAATCACTTTTTATACTTATTATTCGATATATAGTACTCAACAGCGAAGGCTGGAATTATGGCCTTAACCAAGACGCTTGGTTATGAAGGCAAGAAGTACAACATTCTCGCCAATACCATCGCCCCATCTGCCGGTACTGCAATGACAAGCACAGTCTGGCCTGCAGAAATGGTCGAGGCTTTCAAGGTACTTAACTGCTTCTCTGCGATAATTGAACTGTAAACTAAAGTAATCTGCGTTTCACAGCCCGATTTCATTGCACCCATTGTTGGTTACTTGACAAGCAAAGGTTAGTTAAAGCTGCGCACCAAATCTTACGCTAATCCTTACTCGTCGATCCTAGAAAACGAATCCACGACTGGCTCGCTATTTGAAATCATGGGTGGATGGGCAGCTCAAACACGCTGGCAACGTACCGGCGGTCACGGATTCCCTCATGGTAAACCGTTCTCCATTGAGGACGTCTCATCTTCTTGGAGCAAGATCACGAACTTCGATGATGGTCGTGCTACACATCCTGCAACGTCAGGAGAAGCGATCCAGCAGGTATTGTTGATCCACATTATCTTCTCGGTTCTTGCTTAACGGGTCAAATAACTTTTCAGATCATCGACAACTTTAACAACAAAGACACCAAGGCCAAACTGTAATTCGATAATCTATTGGTCTGATCTTTCTGTAACAAACATCTATTGTCTCGCTTTCATTCACTCGATCTTCTTGTATTGACTGTCAGCTCTGTGAAAAGAATAGTATTCCCATGGCAGGAAACACAAGTGGGTTACAATGTGCTGTAATTGGATGCAGTGATGTGAAATACAAGATCTTGAGGTAGCACATAACCATGGTCTACTGGAATTTAGAGGTAAAGGTTGTCCACAGGTCAGGTCATAAGAACGAGGGTGAAAAACGATCCAAGCCTATGACCGCCTTCGATAGTGAATGGAAAGACAAGATATCTGTCTGTTTTTGGTGGGGAGGGTTGGGAGTTGATGTGCTCTTTTTTGCTGGTATTTCAAGGAGTTCTCGAAGAAATCGAGAGTAGGCTTCAGTTTCAGATTGTTTGACAGAGTTGGTTCTAGGTGCATCGAGGAGATCAATGGCTGCCTGGGCCTGCTCGAGCATATGGGCTCGCTCTTCTTGAGAGAGCATCACAATCAAGCTGGACTGAAGCACCTGTACGACTGTTAACTGAAAGAACATATTTGGGTTAAGCTATGCTGCACCTTTCCGAGAAAAGCTGCTGCAAAAGTGACAAGAATAGGGAGGGACTCGGACCCATACTCCCAGTATTGGTCTGACAGGTAAATTTATCAGATAACATCGAGAGAATTTAGACCAAGCACATACTTTGACTTGATGTCCATATATCACCGACAGCGGAAACAACGTCGAAAGTGGCATTCAAGCACTGTTGAGCATTTTATGAGCAGACCCTCAGTATTTTGTACATTACTTACTCTGCGGAGAAGAGGAAAAACGCCATGATTCCTGCTTGACCTTCGGTGAAACCCATAGGCTAACGCAACCAGTCTTGCATGACCGAACATCAACCTTAACAGAACCTGCCTGAACGAGTTTTCGGGTTCGCGCATGTTTGAGTTAACATCCAACATATTCGTCCACTTCACGAATATGACCTGGAACTCATCATCGGCCACACAAGCGTAGGCTCCGAGGTCAGGCTCCGGGTTTGTGTGACCAAGATGATTAGAGTCTGGGTGAACCTTAACGATGAATGCATCTAAAAGGTTCCATTTGGCAACGTTAGCACAGAGAAGGATATCTGCGGCACGCATTTCTTGTGGTGATGAGCGCCACCAATTCTCCGAGTGGCAAGCATTGAAGTCGTTTGAGCTAATCATGAGAGGTTTGCCATATTGCAAGCCGACCGAGCGGTCTGTGGTAAAGCAATTGAGCCAGACCCGAGCACGATTGGCTAATTCATGGCTGTGCATATTGTTCGGCGGTGGGATCACGTCCGGGAGATGTAGGTTGAGATCAGTTGCGATCCTATCGATATGCAATATTAAATTGATGCTAATTTTATAATCGAGAGTATAACTTACCGAATGGCAAGGCCGAGATAAAGCCAGGTGCTTCCCTCTTCTGTTTTCCTAGGCGAGTTGTAATATAAGCTCAGCAAAAGGTATGCTTGACACATTTCTACATTCTTTTCTCCGTGGGTAAGAGCTGTTCCAGCGGCTAATTGAGCATAATGCATAGCATGACGATATAGGTCTGGTCTTCCAGAATCCAATCTTGACGCAACAGCGCAAACTAGAAAACAAGTTTCTGTGAATTTTCACACAGAAGTCAGCAGTGTCATGTACCCACCCACTGTAAATAAAAACGGGCTTCGGGAAAGCGTTCTGGGAACAGTGCAAAGGTTTGGATCCAAAAGAGATATCGAAGGATTGATGGCCGTGAAATATATGTTGAAAAGCTTCTCGACCTCTTGGGGAGATACGATAGATAGTATGAACATAGTGGGCCACTGGAGTTGGGTATTCGCCATGCCGCTGTCTGAGGGTATCATTGACATTATTGGTCCCAGTGAATTACGTTCAGTAGCCTAATCCATACCTTTCTTTGCCAAGTCGGTTTGGATTTCATCTCTTAAGGCCCCAGAAAATATGGATGGAGAGGCTGACGTGACTAGTGTTGTTAAGGACTTGTCATGGTGTTGGTCAAAATAATTAATGCCCTCTTCTGTTTCGAATACTACGGACTGAATTTGGTTCGGTGTGGCACCTAGTGATGCGGGATTTTCATCGACATCAACAGAGTGGTCGTATGATACCGCGTATTGCTCCGAGATGGCCATTTTCGATACATTTTCTGAAGAGGAGTTATTGCTGTCCGATTCATAGAGTACGGCCCTATTTGCTCTGTAAATGATCGGCCCTCGTTCTTGTTCGGAATCTGGAACGTGAGTCGAGAGTCAACGACGTGAGCACTTCAACGAATAAGAACTTCGATGCATACAAGGGTGTTCTGCAGAGATACCGAGCCTCACTTTCATGATCTCTTTCCTCAGCCTTTCTATTTCGTGTGATTGAGACCGAATTTGGAGAAGGAGGGTTTCACGCTTCCTAAAAGACGAAGATAATGTCGGTCGAAATAGATCAAGTTTTTGGAAAACGTACGGAGGCATAGATCGGCGTTTCCTTCCAAGCACGAGACATTCGTGACTGCCGTTAAAACATCGACGGCAAGGCCCTGTTTCGCTTGCGAAAGTACACTTCACCTTTAAGTTTTTGCACCTCGTACATGCTCCCGGAAGGCTGAGCATTTGATGTCAGAACCTCCGATATTATAGGTGCAAAAGAGAACAAACCGTTTGGTAGTGGTGCCCGGCTGGCCTAACGAGATCAAAGTTGTCCGCGGATCATAGCTGACAGCTTCCCCTCGGGGACGCTTGTTCGTTGTAAGGAGAGAGTATATAGAGGATGGTTTTCGATAACCAGCTTCGTCTGTGTCGAACGAAGGAGACACTTTTGAAACACTCGAAGGTTGCGCATTGAAGAGCAGCGTCTGTGGTGCGAATTGATGCTCGTTTGGCTCAGAAGCGAAAGAGAATTGGCTTGGTATATTGGAAATATGCATATTCCGCGGTTGAGGAGCCTTATGGTTGTGGTTTCCCACAATGATGCAGACTTGACCACCTTTAGCACACCGCTTGCATGTGTTTCTGCCTGGTGTGAAGTCGCATTTTTTGTGAAGGAGTTTGCAATACAAACACGCAGAGCTATGATGAGGGTAAGCAGGATCTTGAACAACAAGCATAAAAACCAACCCACGACTTTGAAGCCAGAGCTGGCCAACCAGTCGTATTGGGGCTCTTGGTGGGAGTCAGGGAGGCTCGCAAATCCTTGTAGATAGATCTGACCGTAACAGCTGTTTCGCTCGACTCTGCACGCAATTGGCTGGCAAAGAATGCGTTCTCAGGTTCTCCTTTCTTTTGATGGGCTTCGTTATGCATTCCAATTGACAAGGCGATGTCGAACCACGTTTCTAGCTTTAGAGGTATGAATTGAGGTTCCGAAAGAAAATTTCCAAGCTTCATAATGGGCAATTTTGTGGTTTGGAGGTTTGTATTTTGCTGAGGGCTGGACTTTCGAATAGGTTCACTTAACTGAGATTCAGATTTTGTCAAGGAGAAACCCATAGGAGCTATCGTGGGTTAATTAGATGTCATAACTGGTGAAAAATGTTTAAATGGACTAAGTTTGCGTCGTCTCCCCGAGTGAATATGCAGACCAACCACAGAAGCGACTCGGTTGATAGATGAGCGAGAGTGTGGAATAGGCCGGAATCTTCGTAGCAAAGTGAAAAGGCAAACTTACGATCCTCCTTTTTGATGGTTTCTTGGGGCGCCGGAATATGTGACACCTGGTAATAGGAGGCAAGCAAATCCTCGAATTTGTCCTCAAACGCTCCGTTAAGGATCTTCCGTCGTCGCGAGTTTCTTAACGTGTATACAGATATAAAACTTCTCAGTGGTTTTTTGATGTGGCGGTAGTGGAGTCTAAATGCTGTGTCCCTGACCTAAACGATGTTAGCGATCAAAGGCAATAAAATCTGCATAAACTCACAATGACAAAAAGGTCGCCTCGTGTGGAGAAAAGTGAATCATGTCGCTTTAAGCGCCTCCGATATGAAGGGCGTCGCTCAGGTCGTGATGAAATCTTCTTTAACTGAACGATACCTAGATTCATTCAAAAGTACTTAGTTATAGACGCGTTCACAGGAAGAGATGATAAACCTTGATCTTCGACAATTTTATACGACTGAGTAAGAAGACGCTCAAAATGGAGTGGATGGACTCCGAGCTTTAGGAATCTCGGACCATCCAAGGACGTCATATTCTGCAATGCGATGCACTGCATAGTTTCGAGAACTGCCAGCCAATCAGCATCAGCAGTAACCACCATACGAGACCGAGGAAACTAAGGTTTCAACTTCATTAATTATATCAAAATAAAAGAAAAAAGGGGTTCATGACGCACTCTCCGAAGTAGGAGTTGATTGAGTGATTCGGAGGGATGGATAAGTGGCATCGGCTGGCCTTCCATGGAAGTGTATTGGATACCAGATGCCGGGCCAAAGTTGTACGACTGCGAGCCTAAGTCAGATGAATTGTTGCGTGGTTCTTCACCCTGATAACCACCATGGTGGTGGTTGCCGCCTCTTCCGTCATGAGGTTGCTGATAGCTACTCCCTGAGCCACCATAATCTGGAGAAAGTCCACCCATTATCCTTTCCCAGTCCTCTTTGCAGAGCATCGCGTTGAGGGTCCGTACGAATACACACTGATTTTCTATTGATTCTTCCAGCAAGCTAGTTAGACCCGCCATGGTGTTTCGTTCATGTTGATCAACCAAATCCCTTATTTCCTGATCCGTAGGCCCAGCTCTACCACTCCCACCACTCAAGGAACCCCAAGCAAACTTCGTCAAATAACCAGCGGTGCTGCGGGGTTCCGACTTTATGGGCACAAAACGCAATGTTCTTTCTGGGCTTAATTCGCCAAATGCGATTTGCTCGTGATGAAACGTAGCGATACCCCACGAAGAAACTTTATCGCATCCGTAGACAAGTCGGATGTTACCATTTTGTGCCTGTCTTCCGCGCTTTCGATTCGCGTATATGTACCATTCTTCAAGGTTTGTAGTCATGTATTCTTGGAGAAGTTGGCGATTCACCAGGTCTTTGGATGTGGCGCCGAAAGGCATGGTCAAAATTGCGCCTTCGCACGCGCGAGTTCGAAAGCTGTGTCCACTAAAATGATGATTTAATATTTGAGTAGTAGGGTGAAACGAACGCCGACGTACCTTTCGCCAGACTCGACCACTTCTTCGATAGCCCCTGTGCCTAGCCAGCTTCCATCGTCGTAAACCCTCTGTTCCTCTACATCACGTAGGTCCACGCCAACGTTGTCAGCGTCGTTCCCTTCTCGCTCTGTGAGAGTCATCCAATGGAGAGGGCGGAATCCATTGGGCACCAGCCCTCCGTTGATTTCACTCCCGGCCTCTTCGAAGATGTTGAATAGGAAACAAAACGCCCCAAACTCGTTGACAGTTCCAACATCTCCGATATTAATGCCTTCTCGCCGGTAGCTCTTGGGAAGTCTCCGATTTGGGCTGGGATGCCAGAGCGGTGTGCCTCGACCTTTGAGGAGGAGTTGGTCATGATATATGCGGGAGTCAGAGATGTTGGATCGGGGTCTGGTAGGCAAAGTCAAAGGACCGTCGAAGCTTTCTGATTTTATATAGGAAGTAGGCTGGATAACGCTTCCGTGCTGAGGTAGAGAGTTCAGTTGCAGCGATCTCGATGTATCTGCGAAGGAAGATTCCGCTCTGCTTGTGCTCCTTTGCTCTAGTGATGGTATTCAGCTATCAACCTGGGAACATTCCATGAGTTGGCTTACGATGGATGTTAACAACTAAGCTGCCACCAGTAAGGTTGTTGAATGTTCCTCCTGAAACAGACACATCCTGCGCAGAATCAAACATCCCTTGTTGGCTGCTACCGGACTGAAGAGTCGTAAGTTTTTCCGTGTTTTTGAGATACAAAAACACCAACATCAGTGGTCGAAGAGCCTGCAGACCTGTTTTGCCGTCGCCGACGACTCTCAATAGAATAAGGGCCTGTTGTGCGCCTCTTGGCATGCTTGCGAGGTTCTCCTGGCTGCGCCTTCAAATGGCGCTTTGCCTGCTTTGCAAACGGATCATAGGGCATATCAGATTTCGACTTTCACTTTCAAGCAAAATAAGCAGACTTGTACAGCAGAAATCATGTCTACCAGTAGAACTCACCAGTATCATGTAAATTATTGGATTTATGATTACTCCGATATTTGGGTCTTTGAAGTTGTTGGTTTTGTTTTTGTTTGATATAACACAGCCTCAAATAAAATAGCAATGTTTTGAGCGGATAAAGAAAGCATAGAGCCTAGGCTTCTTGCTGTCATCAGTCACCGCCCAGCATAGCACCATGTCGTCGCTGTTAAAAACCTGTCAGAGAAGGTTCTGAGCTATTCGTAGTAGCCAATCAGGCCGTTCGTGTCTACCTAGCACAGAAACACAAAATCAAAGGAAGGAAGGCAAAGGTTGCCCAATTTGAACACCTCCAAAACCTGAATGAGTGGGAGTGGAGATTACATTTGATGTGATCAACTTGGGGTCGGCATAATGCGGCAGCGTTAGAACCACAAAGATAATACCACTAGGACCTGACATATTACAGGATCTACTGCTTTTTTTTGCAAAAATTCCTTGGAAAGCATCTGGCATTAGTTGTGTATTCCGTTGCTCTGGATGGAAAATTTAAAAATGGTCACCGATTTGTTATACCAGATTCTGTGAGACCAAAATTGAAAGAGTCTCCAGTATTGACCAATGTATGATCTCGAATACAGAGCCTACAGGTAGTCAAAATTCAGGGGCTGAAAATAGTCCCGTTTTTTCTACCCACCAAGCTCGCCAGCTCCGGCGAGTAAGGTTTGTGTAAAGTAGGCCACAACGAAAAAAAAGTTACACTTTGCAGCTAGTTTTTTGAGAGACCAGATCCTGCAATCTAGTCACTCCTACAGTTAAAGGTAGTGACTGGTTTCATAGAATCCTGATTATTCGAGATCTGGGGGGAATCAAAGCGTGTAGTCGGCCTTCCAATAGATAAGCTTACGATTCAAATAATGCTGGCTAACAGAAAATATATTCCAGGCTTCTGACACCTAGCAAACAAATTTCCAGTTGAGAGGACACCCAATTGACATACTCTACGCAATATGACTTCTTGGTCCATAGCCAAGTAGCGCAGCCTCCGTGATGACCGCGTTTGGGATTGACACGGCCCGGTGATCGTTCCTTGCACCGCAACACTCACCGTCGCTGAGATACGACATTCAAAATGTCCTCCGGAGTCATTTGTACTCTCTCCTGGCTTACAGAGAGGGCTCCCTTTAGTCTTGGTAGGCATGACTAACCTTATCAGGGCCTCCATGGGGCTTATTTTCTACAGTGACCACCTCGCCAACTCAGGAGGGCCGTCGAATGGCTTTGGCTCTGTGTTCACTGAGCGGGATGGACTCGAAAACATGGATGGGAGAAAAGGAGCCTCTATCATCTACAGCTGCTTGTTCACACTCCTGGTCTGTATGACCTTTTGCGTGCGGCCAAACATACCTTCTCCCAGCACAAGTCGTGCTCGGTTTGCTTCTATCAAGCTCTACATGATGGCATGGATGATACTCACACCTCATACCATGTTGTATTGGGCGGCGTTACAATGGTTTCAAGCCAGATCCATAGGGAAGAAGTATGCCAGTGAGTACCCTTAGTTCCAACTTAAACCCTCTTCTGAACTTCCCCTTGATAGGTCGGGGTTGGACCACAGCACATGGCCATTTCGTAGTCATGGGCGGTTTTTTGGCTTGCAAAGAAGGCGTTCCATACCAAGTTTTGTCCCCCCGAAATTTTCAAGAACTCGTGGATCAAAATCGTATCACATTTCCAACCGTTACCAATGTCAATCTGAACCGGCAGACACAGACCCACCCACTTTTATCCGGCGCTTGCGTTTTACAGACCCTCTGGTTCGTGACCCAAGTCATATCCTGTGCTGCAAACGGTCTCGAGACCACACCATTAGAGATAGCAACGTTAATCCTGGTGGTGATGAACGGGGTGCTGCTCATTGCTTTTTGGAGTAAACCTCTTGACGTCGTCCGACCTATTCGCATCGACCTTATCGACTCCAACTCCGACTTAAATTCTCCAAATGCCACCCCAAATCGCACTTATCGTGATGACTTTTTCCGAGAGAACGCCCTCACCAAGCGAGTCCGGGATCTTGTGGAACGTGAAGCCCTACACATCCTCCCCCAGCACATTCCCATTGCCCGACGGATCACCGTCAAAGTCATCAGCATCCTCAGCGCTCCAATTTTCAAAGTTGCCCGTGATTTGGTAGCGCTTTATTTTCGACCCTTTGCGAAGGATATTGTACCTGGTGCCTTAAGTGTGCCAACCTTCTACGCTTCTTTGGACGCCGATACGACAATAACCGTCTACATTCCTTACGTATTTGGCACCATTTTCGGAGGGTCACACCTTTGGGCCTACTTTCACGCTTTCTCACCTGATCACGATGACTTGGCCTGGCGGATAAGTATTGTCGCGCTGGCCGGCGTTTGTGGTGCTTCATTGGTGGTTCTTGTGCTGTGCCACTTCACCCAATTCTGTGACGATTACTTCGAGACAAGCTTGACCACCTTCTTAGCAGAGGGATCGGGCGTTCTTTTTGGGATTACCATGCTTTTTGTAGTTCCTACCTCTATCCTGGCAAGAATGGTGATGTTGATCGAGGTCTTTATCAAGTTGAAGGAATTTCATCCCGTTGCTCGTCAGTCTTTGTCGTGGACGAACTACATACCCCATTTTACTTAGATACCGGGTGCTGAGCGCCTATGACCTGCATTTGTATTTTTGAGTCACTGAATGGCGATTGCGAGTCAATGTTGTGATCGATTTAGCCAATAGATGATCACAATAGATGATCATGGTATGCTAACCCAAAATAGAACTATCATGCAGTGAAAAAGACGCCCACCTTGTTTCACGCCATGTTGTAACCAGATAGAAATCCTCGAGGCCTTTATTCCGCAGCACCGCATTGGAGCGATTTTATGCTTAGAAAACCTTTTCCTTCAAGACCAACCACATCCTGAAACGACTCCTGCAAGGGTTCGTTCACGATGACGGCCAGCGTGGCGCCGGTTTATCACTCAAGAGACGGAAATTTTCAGTACGTGGCTTGTTGCTCGTATGATTGAAGCGAGAAGCGTCGGACTGCTTATTGGTCTTTTACAGTTATCTACCGACTCGGACTTCGCAGTTAAGGACGTCGATGAAGTATGAGGATCTGGTTGATTGCAGAGAGGGTGCCACCATAGAGAAACGGTGGCAGGGAAAGAGGAGTGACTCGATTCCCTATCAGGAGCAAATTTCGACGAGCTTGTATGGAAGGAGTGTAGTGCGTGTACATGGCGGCAAGTACCATTCTTGCTCGACTAATCATTGAATTAGGAGGATTCGCTTTTTCAACCAGATCAGAAATGGGGTTATGCACACTCAGATGAGCCCGAAGAGTTCTCTAAACGAGTTGGGAGACCTGAGTGGGTCAAAGAAAAATATCCATACTTTCTCTACGGACCTCGCTGCCCCTCGGAGATCAAATCCGCTCGAGACAAAGAGAACGCCACAGAGACGATGGTGTCCGATTTCGCTGCGGTATCACCTTTCGTCGAGGACTCGCTTCATTTGAGTACCACATCCTATACAGAGCCAATTCTCAGAGATCAACACACCCACAAAACTATTTTGCCTCGGGGCCACTATTACGATGATTTCGAATCAGCCAAGGACGTTATCATGGAAGAATCGAGCCTTTCTTCACTTACTTCGTCGCCGGGTTCGCTTCCATCGATAAATTCTCTTTTTGGGAGCCCGTTATCTTCTCCTAAGGTGTTTGGTGGACTCTCTCCGGCATCTGGAACCCATGAACTTGTAAAGAAAAACCCGAGAGCCCGACAACTCAGGAATAGACAAACAGCACTGGGACTTCGAGGTCTCTCACCAAGCGCATGCGATGATGATTCCATCACTCGTTCTCTGCTTGCAGCTTCCAATTCTCCCTCATCCACTTCTTCCGGAGAATACGGAGTGCCTATCGAACAGTTTCCCAAATCCAGAAAGAAGGCTTCCCAGGCCCCAATTCATCAATGTAAACAATGCAATATCACTTTCACGCGCAACTTCGATTTGCAGCGACACAATCAGAAGCACAAATCTGACCGTGACACCAATGTCGACATATCTCGTCGAACCTGCAATAACTGTGGGCGAGTCTTGTCTCGAGTTGATGCGGCCAGGAGACACGTTGAAACTATGCCTGATTCTTGCAACTACATAAAGAAGAAGGAGAGCAAACCTCTTTTGCCCGTTGAGAGTCCAGAACATTATGAAGGGCTCCGGGTACATTACAGGAAGCTCGCGGATGAGACGAAGAAACCCAAGGGACGCAAGAAAGCCGTCGTTGTTCTTCCTCCTACCATCTCGGTCTAATCAAGCGCATCGCTCTTGCAATGTCAGCTTTCAAACGATGATTTATTTATTTTCTGACTTTTATGGTTCTTTTACGATTTTATCAGATGGGGCTCACAATCACGCCTCAATTCCTCCATGATTCCGAAGATTCCGTTTGATCTCTTTCGGTTCGTCCGTTAGTGGTCGAGGGGGCGCTTAGGTCTCTAAAGTGGATGTCTGTTGTACCTTCTCATTTATAGTTTCTTGGTCTCGTGGTCGTATCGATTCCGCTCTGTCTCTCGTGTGTGGCAGAGGGGGGTTTATCGTCCCAGACCTAATCCCCTTTTCAAAGCCACTTCCCTTTTTCTAGACCACCTTCACCTCTCGTTAATCAACTTGCTTTTGCTTCCCCTCCCCCCGCCCCTTTACCTTCCCGTTGATTGACTTCTTTTCTCGTTGTAGGCTTGACCTTTCATTGTTTTACTAGTTTACCTGTGGATGTTAGGCCATCCGTTTCTGCCCTGCCACCTTATACCCTCTTCAACAACCGGTCAGCGCTCAAAGGGGCGGTCTAATCCCACAGCATTCTTTTACTTGTTTTCATTTTATGTTCTGATGTCTTGTATGTTGTATGTTGTATCTTGTCACTGATTTCTTCCCCTCTTTACATTCCCCTTGGTTGATCCATTTTCTTCAAGTCAGCTTTACCCTTTCATTCTTCTATTTTGCCTGTGGATGTTAGGCTAGCCGTTTCTTCCCTGCCATATATCCTTTCCAACAACCCGTAGAGCTGAAAGGGGTGGTCTAATCCCGCAACATTGCTTTATTTACAGTGTCTTAGTATATTTGTATTTCTCTCTGTGTTGTACCTGTTACCTTTCTTTTTCTTCTTTTCTCACTCCTTTCAGCTTTTGCGACATCCGTTCCATACCGTTCCTCCACACCAGCGGTACATTGTCGCAGAATTATCTCCTCGATCATTATGCCTTAGCTGTTTTACTTCTTTTACCTCTTGTTTCCTCTTTTTACTATTTTACCAAGGCGTTCCTACTGCACCCGCCGAGCCTCATCGAAAGGTGGTGCAACGTGGACGCATAGGTCTGTCTTTTACAAACAATCTGATTGTTCCGTTGTGTCTTGCTTCCAAGATTGCGTTATACAAAAAAAAAACATGATATAAGGTAATTTATTAGAGTCGAGCATTTTTAGGCATCTTGCGGAGCGCTTGTCGAACTCCAAGATCTCCAAGAACATCTTCAGCTGATGTTCAAGTGTCAGATAAACATATCAAGAATTAACGGCCTCTGTTGACTTACCTCCACCCAAAACACTATTATTGATATATAAAGAGATCCAGTGAGACACGGAAATGAAATATGCATAGAAAACTTACGCATCGAAGGGGACAGTCCGATGATACTGGAACAACGATATCAGCTGAGATGAACGAATTGAGGCAAAAAACGTACATGTTCAATGAATTTACCCATTCCCGTCTTCGTGATTCCACGTCCTCCGAATATCTGTACAGCATCACGTGCCGTTTCTTGAGCTGTCTCTGTTGCAAACTTCTTTAAAAGACCGATGGGGCTGTAAAGACGGCGATTATGAAACTTCTCTGGTCTAGACAACACGGCACGACGTACCCTGCAAGGCGGTCAGCTTGTTCTTTGTACTTCATATTGTTCATTTGATAAGTGACGTGTTCAAGCCAGTTCTGTGCTGCTTCTACACGCGATATCATGGCGGCGAGTTTGGAGCGGATAACAGCTTGTGAATGGAGGGGCTTGCCAAAAACCTTCCGTTGGGAAACCCACCTGGAAGCGAGTCAACTGTAGGTCTTAGATAAGCAAAATACGATCTTACTTCAGGCATTCTTCGACAATAAACCGCTGGTTTGCGATGGCTGCGGTGGTCATTCCCCATCTAAAGTATTATCAAGCTAATGAGGGCGGGAACTTAAGAGCAATGGAAATTACACACCGTTCGTGATTGAAATTACTCAATATCACATGAAGACCCTTATTCTCTTCGCCGAGCAGGTTATCTGCAGGAACGAAAACGTTATCGAATGTGATGTAAGCAGTCCCTGCGGTAGGAGAGTACGACGTCTTGATCGCCTTGGTCTCCACGCCTTCACCACGCTCGATGACGAGGACATTCAAGCCACCTTGTTCGGTTCGGCATCCAACTGTGAAGTAGTCTGCGAAGGTTCCGTTTGTGATCCATTTCTGGAATGAATCCCAGAATAAGCACAGTCGAAGACAATGAGAAAACACCCTATACCTTCCTGTAAAAAAATTCGTATAAAAATCGGATAAAGTCAATTAGAGTGCAGAACTCTTACGTTCCAGTAACTCTGTAGCCTCCATCAACTTTCTTGGACAAACATTTCAATCCAGCAACGTCACTACCCGCGAAAGCTTCTGATATAGCCAAAGCGCAGAATTTCTTCCCCGAAAATACCTCCGGGACAATTTTATCTCGTAGAGCCGGCTTCCCGAAGTTTATGATAGGAGGCAACCCGATGTACGTTCCGCCACCCATTCCATCTTGGTAACCACGAGCGGCCATATGGGCTGTCTCCTGGCCCATAATCAGCTCATGGAAGTAGTCGAACTGGGCGGCCCTTCAGAGTCAAGTTTTCCTGCTTAATGATCGACGACGAACCTCTTCTGGTTTGACGAGCCCGCTCATCAAAGTACGTCCTTTCAGATGTTGTCCAGGACCTAAACGCATAGCGATAATTTCCAATTTTGCCATCTCGTCAAAGACATGCTGTGATGCCCGTTTACCATCCTCCTCGCGGGCTTGAGCGTCAGGAACGATAACCTCTTCCATGAACTTGCGTATTGCCTTCTGGAACTTGCGATGCGACTATTTCCGCTCAAAAGTTCAGAATAGAAGAAAATGCAATTCTATTTGAGGGCGTACCTCTGAGTAATAGGGACTGAAGTACCCTGGCGTCAACCACGAAGGTTCGGCATAAGGCACTCTGCTAATTTCTCCTACTGGACGAGCCTGGATTGATGATTTTTGGCCTTGAATAGAGCCAATCATGAGGCGCTTGTATTGGGGTTTCTGCAGAACTTCATAGCGATGTAAACCAAAGAACGCTTCGGTGGCATCTTGTCCAGCTATTCAAAGACGACTCAGCATGAATCACTGGCACTACTCCAGGCAAGTAACCTACCAACTTCGTCGTCTAGGAGCACAGCAAGCCCTCCTGGGTGCATTCCCGCAAACTTCGACAAGTCGTAGACTTTAGAGTCGATTATAACCCACTGTAAACAGAACACAGGAGGCAGCAAAGATTGAGGTCAAGCCTCTTATCATAGGAGTACTTGCTCACCAAGTCGCCTTCTTTGTTATGCTTCGCCACCTCATCGACGGAGAATAATTTAGCACTCATTTCTTTCAGAATGTTCAGTAACTGGGTGGTTATGAGAGGTGGAAGGGAAACAGCAGCGCCGAGTTGGCATGATATTATGGCGGATCTGAACAAAGTCCGGTAAACATAGCCGGAAATACCGGATGTTGAATCATCGTTGATCTGGGGAACGAGCCAATTATATTCCACCGGTTTCGGATGAAGTAGCAATGGGTAGTCCCAGGTATCTAGTTTACAGCGGTCTACGAGAAACCATTCACAGGAGATAGAATTATATCATCGTCCAACCATAAAAAAGCAATACACCCAGTAACCCCCATATGAAATTCCCGCCCTTAACAAGTTCGCTTGAATTTTTGCTTGAATGACTGGAATTACTGCTCGCATTCACACTGCTCGAATCATGTAAATCCGATCCTTGAATGACCAGAACCGCTTCTGACGCCGCCACCGTAATGACACCGCCAGTTGCATGCTCTTCCTTGTAATCTCCCCTCGCTGTCCCATCGGGTAGTCCGCCAGCTGTCGCCAACCCACTGTAGGTCTGTCCAGCCCAGGTCACTTTTGTTCCATCCTTCACATCCGCGCCAGGTGCTTGCAAACGCCTCACGATGTACGAAGCGTTCTTGCTCGTTAGATGGTTACTGATGTCGAATTGAGTAGCAGGCCGTTGGCCAGTCATTGTCTCATTCCAAATCTGCATGTTCAACAACGCCAATTTGGCAGGATGCGTTTTGTCACTTTCGTCCCAAAACCCATATACGACGAGTTGGCCAGCGGATTGATCGCCTAAAGCAGTTGTGATAGTAGAACCGTTGCTTTGCCGGCCGGGGTAGATGTTAGAGATGTGAAGTGTTTTTGAATAGCCCAATGCTTCGGCAATGAAAAGGTAAGTGTGGTAAGAAGGGAAGACTTGGATAGGCCCATTTGTGTTTTGAACCGGATACCACATATCGTAGAAACTCAGACCACCGTGGTTGAGCTGCGTACTACTTTGAAGAGCAAGAGGTCCACCTTGATGTATATAAAGTCTGAACGACGTCGTAAGTGATAATCAATTTTTGTTTCGACTAAAGACGAACCGGGAAACATTAATCGAAGCGGCATAAAAAGTGGTATCCAACTGTGATGAACGTTCGGTATAACGGTTGAAGAAGAAGGGGGAATGCTGACCAGCCATAATGCTTGGCCGAAGGTATTGCTCACACCATCTTTGCCGGAACAAGAAACAGAGTTATATTCACCTAACCAGCATGCCATGTCAATCTTTCAGTAGTGAAAGAAGGAAAACGACAACGTACCAATGAGGAAGGAGTCATCTCCAAGTTGTTGCCTTACTGTCTTGATGCGCGGTTGCCAAAGATCGAGATACCTGAAAGTGATGAGAATTTTTATACAATCATCGCGTAGCAGGAAACACACATGGCCAGCCGAGTATGATTCACGAGATTGGGCAGTGTCGCAACCCGAATCCTGGGCGGGTCGCAAACCTACAAAATATTGAGAGATAAGTTTCAAGGTTTAGTAAGAGGCCGCGGTGAACTAGCACCTACACTGTACTGATATGTATGCTCACTACAGTATTTGACGATATTGTCTTTGTTGGCACCAGCAGCCAGTGCACTCGCACATCCGAGTTGCGAGTTGGCAGTTGCGGTTCCGTATGGCCATAGTGGGTCCTCGGCGGTGGCTGCCACTTGCCAACGTGGACCAGGGATTTGCAATGCGGTTGAGATATCTTTCGCCCATTTCTGCGATAACCTTGCTTCAGAATTATCTCATGGATGTTGTTGAATACCTCGACTTACAGACCATATGGCGGTGTAATTTGCTGGGGTAAAGGATAGGTAGTGGTCGGGCTCGTTGCCAACTGAGTTATCGGTGAGCCAATGTTCAAGGTAAACAAGGCGAGACGTACTTTCAAATGTCGCTAGTTGATCTCTTTTGAGACCTTTTAACGTTGCTTGCGCCATGCTCAATGCGCCTTGATAATCGAGGTCATGTAAATCCTATCATAGATGACCGGCTAAATCAGATATAGCGATAGGTAAAGAGATAATAACGTACCAAATTCATAGTAATCTTCGTGCTGTCCGGCAACAGCTGGATAATCTTCCAAAATTCTGGCCCAATCGTTGTATTGTGCAAAGCCCCCGTGGAATCCACAAAGTTGACCAGCGCAGCATTCTGCTCAGGCTTCCAGTACGTCGAGTCTGCTGTTATACCTCCAATCCTGATTTCAGGTGCGATGCCGGTCCTATCTTTGAGATGGGAAAGCAAGTTCAGGGAGAGTTGATTCGGGTTTGTCGTATTGCCAAAAAAATCTTGAAAGAAGGCAGTTTCGATACTGAAGCTGGCGAGCGCTGGATGGAGCCGCGAAGAAGCATCTGCGGGAATTGTCGCTGGTCCTTTGAGCTTGAGGTTGTCAAGTCCATAGGCTGATTTCAGAGTGATTAGAGCCAACACCGCAATGTGGGCCAGCATTTGGCTTTACAGGTGGTCTGAAGATGGGGTGCCTGAAGATAAAGAATCAGGTACGCCCATTATAAACCAGAAAGTTGACGTACTCGTTGAGTTGTGGCTTCTAGGAAGCTGCCATCGCTGCATTGATGAACCGAGTGCAACGTTGTCCTTTATTCATTGTCAAGACGGTCTCTTGCCCCCGAAGTGATTCCTTGCCAAGGATCTTCATTCTCCAAATAAACATCTTCTAGAAAAGGTAAACATAGATGTGGGGGTGAGGAGTGAATGTGCCACCGCTGTTATTCAGATTCCACATTGCCCCTTTTCAAGAACGACATTCGGAAGCCAAAGACGTCGCTGTCATGGTAAGGCGAAGGAAAACACATTTGCCAAGGATTCACCGGAGAAACACGCACCAACAAACCTTCGGGTGCGGTGTTTCAAAATCAGTCGCGCGCCTTCGGTGACATGTACAAAAGCGTCTAATGGCGTTGGCAGGGTTGAAGGTGATTGAGGTAAGTTACTCGACGAAATCAAAGAGGGAATTCACTCAAAGTATTTTCTAGTTTGCTGGGCTTGCGCCAGGGCCCTTTGCTGGCCTCATTCTGGCGCTCAACGGCGCTTCCGTGATTCGCATTGACCGTCCAAACTCCAGGGCTTCGTCTATCGCTCCTGATGTTCTTTGCCGCGGAAAGCGGTCTATCATCATCGATTCAAAACTTCCAGAGGGAAAGAAGCTCCTGCAGCAACTCATTTCATCTGCGGATGTTCTGATTGATCCGTTCAGGCCTGGCGTACTAGAACGCCTTGGTTTGGGGCCAGAAGTATTCCTGGGTCCTGGTGGCGCTGATGGTCAGGTAGAAGCAGGGCTGAATAAAAAGCTGGTATATGCGAGATTGGCCGGGTACGCTTTCTTGCTTCCTATGCAACGGACCACAGTTGACCTTCCACAGGTTCCCGACAACAGGTACGATCCGCCAGAAGTAGGAACTATTTCTTAGTGTTTACCATTGCGTTAGGTGCCTACAAGGATATGGCTGGCCATGACATCAACTATCTTGCCCTCAGTGGGATACTCTCGGTCTGTAACCCTAGTCCGGCCGCACCTCAATCATTCTGACATGGCTTCTTAGATGTTACCAGGCGAGGGCAAACCAAATTTTCCTTTAAATCTTGTAGCCGACTTTGCTGGCGGTGGACTTATGTGCGCTCTTGGAATCCTACTCGCCCTTGTCGACCGCAGTAGAACAGGGCTAGGGCAAGTCGTCAACACCGATATGGTACAGGAACTATTCAGAGCATATAATACGTCGTACCTAAACACTTTCTATGCAGGTCTCTGGCACTCGCTTCCTCTCAACCTTCCCTTTAAGTCTTTCGACTTTCGACTCGAACCTGTTTAACGGACCCCGAGGGACGAACATACTGGATGGTGGTGCTCCCTTCTACGGTACATATACATGCAAAGACGGTCGATGGATGTCCGTTGGCTGTATCGAATCACAATTTTTCAAGGCCTTCATCGAAACATTTGTAGATGCTCTTCCGAAAGATTTTGATCCTTGCGGAAGGTGGACACCTTCACACTTGACTCAACGAAATTTGAGCGAGTGGAAAAAGTTAGGCGTATACTTAACTAAAGGATTCTCTGTGTACGACAGGGACCATTGGGCCGACCTATTTCATGGTTAGTCTCCTGTATTTCTCTCCTTAATCCCTCTAATTCTCGCTCTAGGGAAAGATGCATGTACCGTACCAGTTCTGTCACCAGAGGAGGCTGCAGGACTAGCTGGCTCACGGTTTCCACTACCCCATCCACTAATATCGAGGCCCCAAACCTCCGATTCGATAGCCTCTTTCATCACTCCTCCTCTGCTTGAACCCGGTACACATACAGAGGACGTACTAAAAGAGCTTGGGCTATCAAATCACCAAATACAGCAACTTCGAGAGTCCAAAGTCGTTACGCACAAAAGGTTATCAAAGCTGTAACTATTTTACATGAAATCATTTTTTTATGCACTAAAAATTCTCGACTTGCAAGCGAAAGGGAGGACATGAACCCAGAGAGAGGGAAATACATGTGTTCTGGGTATTGCACATGGTAGGATCATTTTTGTGCTTGGTGTGGTCAGCACAATTGGAGAACAGTTTTGACATAGTAAGCCGATCATGAAAACGTTAAATAGACAATATTGAGAAAATTTACTAGAAAATTGTACACAACTAACATCGCTTGTGGTTTCTAGCTTGGAGGGGGTGGAACGTTGGTGGACGCCCAAATTTGAGCAACTTGCGAGGTTTTGATTCTTTTTGGTTGCGTGATATTGATATAGAAGGGCAGTACAGAGAAATCAAGTGGCGATGCCCAACGGCCGCACTGAGAGGCTCAGTTTGTTTGCGTACTACATACCATTTTTGGTCAGATCTCTGAATTTGACCACCACCATCAAATTCAAATTCATTTCTTTGACGTCGAATCCCGATCTACTGGTTGGTTACTTTTTTTTCCAGGGAATTTTGGTAGGTCTATTTTCTCACATTACGAACTCTTGAGCTGATGTAAATTTGAGGTTGTTAGTCTTTGGCTGGAATGCCTTTTTGTATGCGATGCGACCGCACTCGTCGACCAAAGTCCAAAATCCCGACGGAAATTCTCGACAACTACACAAGGAATCGCGACGGCACATGTAATGCTGTCAACGACTATTGCGAATTACTGCGAAAATTGAAGATGCTCGTCGAAGTCTTGACCGCTTGCTGGACGAACGAGAAGCCTTGAAGAGTACCCTGAACGAACATCATGATCTTTTCGTTCAACGACTTTCTGTTGAAATGGTGTCACGCATTCTCACATACTGCCGCCCTTTCTTCCCATCGGTCGGTGTGTTTGATTCAAACCTGTATGGTTTCGAGGAACATATCCAAGAGATACTCAATCTCACGCACGTCTGCCAGCAGTGGCGGAGCATTGCTCACAGTACTCCAGACCTTTGGACCATCATTCCAGGACGCATCACAAATAACAGCGTCTTGTATACCGTGACTCTTCTGGCCGAGTAGCTTAACCGAGCGAGAGGACAGCCTCTATTCGTGACTCTCCAATTCCAAGCCATCAAGCAACGTATACTATCTCAGATAGCATACAAGTTTATTGACGTGATCGCCCACTCTACTGAACGTTGGAAGGCATTGGATCTTTTCCTTCCTTCGGCTGGGTACCCTTGGATTTCGGAATGCTTCTCAGCGAAGCTTTTCGCTGTTTTGGAATTCATTCGCATCGTATCCCCACACGAGGAACCGCCAGATGAGGTGATAAATTTCGAAGCAGCTCCTACTCATTTGAGCTTCTATCTACCTTACCGCAATATCTCCATCGATCGGGTCAATCTAACGCATTTTATGTCCTCAAACGAGGTATATTGCCTCAACTTGGCTGATTGTGTGTATTTATTTCAAGATGCGCTATTTGGTGTACTGCAAGTTTGCGGGGGTCGACGCAGATACCTCGAGACTCGGAGGGGCCCCGACCCCAGTGCATGCCACGGCGCTTTACAACCTTGAAAGCGACCATTTCTTCCACGAATTCTGGGATTTATTTACCTTTCCTAATTCCAGAATTCTTCAATTCCACAATGCTACGGGCAAGGCAGGTTGGAGTCGCTTCCACGATTTCCTCACACGGTCGGCTTGCCAACTTCTAGATTTACAGTTCACGGAGAAGTACGCAGATGAAGAGGAAGTTGTAGAGACGCTAAAGCTTACGCCTCACCTCGAGACGCTGTCCGTCGAAGGTACCGCTGTGACAAAGCAATTGTTCTCTCTCATGGACACATCTGCATCATCCACGGGGAATCCTCGAATGCCATCTGAATTTCTCTCTCGTCTCAAGTCACTCCATTTTGGCCCAGTTGTACCTGACGAGCGGGTACTGCTGGTTTTGCTTGCGAACATAATGAGAAGTAGGCCAAACGCAAGATTAAAAACGTTGACTTTAAAGCTTTTGGGTACATGGGGCGCTTCAAATGTCGGAAAATCCACCAACAGCCGATCGGTACCCGCCCAACATTTTCGACTGATAAGAGTTCAAAATTTCCTATCAGTTGCATCAAATGAGCGTATCTAAACTGATGCAGTGTGTATCAGCTGTGCGTCAGAACCGACCTATCTCGACCAGTCGAAGTAAGATAGCTGATTGGCGCTGGTCAGTGCTGATCAACTTGCATTGGCCACATTACTAGAAATTGTCAGGCCTCTTTAGCCCAGATATGTACTCGATCAGCT
>MU157831.1:146481-202179 GCA_015657495.1 Crepidotus variabilis | reverse complement strand
GCAATGAATGGTGAGCACCAGAATTACTGAAATAAAACACGAGCCCCGCTTTCAAGAGGCTGAGGTCACCATAAACTATTTAATATTGTTATTTGGTGGGATCAAGCTGGGGTACATCCCTTCGAGCAAAAGAACTCAAACGTGAAATTATTGTTTAGTCAATCGCACTCTCAATTATATTTAAACCAAATTCAATCTCTCATTGTTATACAGTCCAGTACGGAGGCCCGAAGGGCCGACAAAGGGGTCCAGGGCGCAGCCCGGCAAGCTGTTGGCCCAGCGAAGCAGGTGGATGAGCGAAGCGAAACCGCCGTCGCGTAGCGCCGGGCCAAAAAGCTTGTCTAGACTAAGCCCAAGAATAGTTACTTACGTCATTCCAAGAGTTGGTAAGTTACATATCGTCGACGCTCCATTGATAGCTTTCTGCGCCTTTCCGTTTCTTTGCATTGAGGCTCTGGAAGTATTTCTTCTCGAAACCATTACTTCTATCTAAAAAAAAAGTCCATCGTCAGTAGCCACAGCAGAACAAATGAAGGCTGGACGTACCAACGCCATCCCACCGATACCCTGGTTTGATGTTGAACCGATTTGGTGGAGGTGGCGGACCAGTGTATGCTGGCCGTCGTGGACCTTTCGACCGCTTTTTCTATAAGAGAACGTCAGAAAATGAGCAATTTTATTTGAGTAATACGAAGAAAACTTACAGTTAGAAAGGCAGCAGCAGGGTCGTTCCACAATTCTTTCGCCTTTAGATCCTCATTCAGCTCTGTGTCATCGACACCCCTCGCGAACTTCGCCGTTCGTAGCCTCTCCAACTCCTTTCTCTGTTTCTCTGCTTCATCCTTCTGTACTAAACCCTTTCCCCATTCCATCTTCTGAGCCTCCTTCTCTTCACGTTCTCGCTTTAGTCGAGCGGCCTCAGCTTTAGCAGCCTTAGTGTCAATCTTCTTTCCAGAAGTATCTCGATACACGGTTTCCTGAGCTCTAGCAACTTCTTCTGCAGTCATAGTCGATGCAGCATCAATAACATTATTCTGAGGTAGAATCTTCTGGAGGTCTTTCGGATTCATAAGTCCACCTCTCTTGGCGCCTGCAGGCGTCGAGTCCGTATCAACAACCATGGGTTGGTCGTCCTCCTCTGGCGGTAGACTGCCCTCCCTAGCCTCTTTCAGAATACCTTCTTGTACAGTAATCCAGCTCGACTCGGCAGCAGCGGCGGCGGCATTCGCCACTTTACGCTTTTTGAAGCCTCGATCTTTCTCCACCACCGCATCTACAAGTTCGTCTTCTTCCTCTTGTGCAGCATCTCCCCAGCCTCCGTCATCGTCGATCATCATCATAACACTTTTAGATGGCTCGACAGAATCCTTTGCTTTCCGCTTTTTCTTTTTCTGAGGAGCTGTTTTGGCAAGGATGGCGTCCGCTTTGGGACCAGACATGTACTTTTCGGCCAGATAAGACTTTAGATTAGACATAGCGAAAAATGAAACAGAAAATTCCAAGATGAGCGTAAAGCAGGTGATGGTCGGAGGACAAGTCACTTTTGGCCAATACACAGGCTCATGAACGCGGTGGTCTATTTTTAGGTTTCGCCAAACACAGTGAGATTTTCTGGTTCTCGAAATGCAACAGCTTAATCTACGGTGTCTCGTAGAACAGTTCCAGTCTCTCGATAGCTAGTTTTTCCTGTGCTTTCTGCAATTCTGGCCTCCTCCATCGGAAATGCTTGTCAATTCCCCAATTGTCCAATACCCAAGTAAACGTTTCTGGACGCGTATATCGCTCATGCCGCTGCAATATCTTTATCAGTAAAGACCACGAATAGAGGGAAGGCAAGTTCTTACCTTCATAAATGCAACAAGGCGCTGACAAGCGACGACGTCAAGTTCGTCATTGGGCGACAAAAAGTTCACATCGGCGCTTCTGTAGTTGGATCCATAGTCCCCCATTCTACCAACAGTTGACACAGACATGTAGGGAAGTAAGACCACACCCAGATGTTTGCCAACATGACCTTGATTCCGGTAAAAAGTGTCTCGAAGAAATTGGTGATCGTCCTCCCTGAAAAATTCGTATAACTTTCCATAGTCCGGAGTGGATCGTGCAGCGTGAGGGGAGGTCGGCGTGTGGATATCATTTTGGACCATCAGCAGAGCCTTGTACATGAGATGGACATTCTGAGTTACTGGATCAAGCTGTAATTACGGATTAAAATCGCGCTTGCTAGAAAAAAGGAAAAATCTCACAAAAACAGGTTCTCCTCTGGTTAACCACTCAGAAGACATCTTCGGGTTGCACAACCGGCCAGCAGCCTCGAGGGCGTCTCGTATCTTCTTTGCATGAAAGATTTGCCACTCCTTACTCGATTCAAAATCCTAAATAGAATACGTCTAAGTAAACGATTTGTTCAGCAAGTAACAAGAATTCATACCTCTCGAGACAACAAGGTGAAGAGTACATCAATAAATTTTGATATCCGTATAATGAAAATCTGCGAACGATCTTGGAACCCCTTGGCAAGTGTCTTCGAATCGAAGGCAGTTGTGTGGAGGACATCAAGCGATTCCAAAGAAGCTTTTTACGTTGGTTGAAGGACTGGTGTGCAGCCCATAGTGCAGCATAATTAAACCAATATTTTGAGCTTCCGATCCTAGAGTACCCCAGTGGGAACCAGTCCAAAAGTCTGTATAGCCACTTTTCCCTGTCAGATGTAGGTTAGTCTAAGTCTCATGGAGAGATTTTCAGATTCTTGCCTAAAGTTTCCAAGTTGCTTCTATAATGCAGGAAAAGACGCTCGCCTCCCAGTGCCGTATCCAAGAAGTATTCACCGGACCTTTGTGGATCGAGTAGAAAATCGTAGAGAGATTTATGAGGAGGTCGAATATGGCCCTCGCCTTGATCTGGTATGGAGATTAACGAGCGTAAAGGCTGCAGGAGAAGGACGAGTTTTGCAGGTCGCAGCCCCATAATCCGAGCGAGATTCTGGATAGAAGCGTCCGACGAGACTGACGTAGGCCCTTCAACAACTCGCGACATTACATGTAAGACGGAGAGAAGGAGAAGCACGTTGGGCAGCACGGCCTTGTTGACGACGGAAAATATATGAGAGTAGAGGGTGTCAAGTTGGGCAAAGGGCTTTTCGTCCGGCGGAGTAACTTGAAGACCAAGTATGATGTTCAATTGCTCGTCAGGACAAGCATTTGGATCTTGCAGGTAGCCAATGACGGTCGAAACGTATGTAAAATTTCCGGAGGCTCGCCAAACGAGCGACTGAACTTCTTGGTGGGAGGGCCAATCTGCTTGAAGGTCCCAACGTATTGGATGCGTTTTATGGATATCATCGAATGCTTTTCGAAATACCCTCCAGATATCGTCATTAACACCACGAACCGCATCGAGGTCTAAACGACGAACATGCTTGGAAGTGATGTCCTTGTCAATCTTGTGGTTGAATGTGTCGACAATGTGGGACTCTGGCCGACTCGCGATGAGGATTCGTAGTGGATAGGGTATGCGAGGTAGAGCGTCCGTTAGGATGTGTATGAGGTCGCTTTGTGTTTTTGCACTGGAACATTCGTCAAGGCCGTCAACGACAATCAAGAGTGGGTCGGTTGGCGGTTCTTCTCTCTTGACCAATTCAAAAATGGGCTCGATGATGAGTTTCTCCATTTGTGTCCTCCTCGACCTTTGGAAAATTGCAACTTCTGTGCTAAGGGCTTGCTCCACGTATGGCTGTAAACTGGGCAGATGGTGTAGAATTTGCACCAAAATGGTTGGGATGAGTCGGTCGCCATCACTTCGGTCAACGGACGGCGCTGTGTTGCAGAAGAAGAATGTTGCAAGCAAAAGCCCAAGCTGCATACGTTCCTCCGCGAAAGTCTGTCCTAATGCTGTTTTCCCTACTCCAGGGCCTCCATAAAGCCACATGAGCAAGGCTGCACATTCGGGTTCGGTGAACCATTGTCGAAGCTCATGAAGAACGGCGCTGCGGGTTTCTGGAGCACATCGTGGCGGATCAAAACGGTCTCTCGAATCCAACAACGAAGCTGGCGAGCAATAATCTAGAAAGCGATCCAACCCTGCGGTTTATACGGCATTATTTAAAATGAGTAATTTCCGCAAGGTCATTCACAAAGCCTCACCTTTGATTTTGTTGATGACGGTAGTGGAGAAATGGCTACCCTCGATGCGAACCTTCTGAGCGTGAGCAAACATCTGGACAGACATTTCCGGTGTTGAGAGAGGGTAAAGGACTCGCAAGAACCAATTGGGCAAAACGGACAAATATTCACTTTTACTTTTATATACTGTTCTTCCGCAGCTTTCAAATATAGCAGGGGCCGTAAAGACAAGCCGAGCCAGTGAATGTTTGGATAATTCCATACATGCCTAAGTTTAACGCTTATACCCAGAGCCAGAAGAAAGCAATTCAGCATGTGTGGCTACAGATACACAGACTTGATAAAGTTGTAACTCAAAAAATGGCACCATACTAAGTAGTAATACTACCTAGCTTAAGAACCTTTATGTAGAGATTTCCGTCAGACCCACCGTAATACTGATCCCAGTCAACGCTGAAAAGAAAAGGATATTTAGCTACAACGTCACTGAAAACAACCTCGCTTAGTCTGGCTTTTTCTAGCATATCGGACTGATTTCCATCGAAAGCAATTGTTTTGAGCTCGTGAAAGCGCAAAAACTCGCGGAAGTGGGGATCCATCTCAGCGAGAGTACTGTTGATGGCTTGGGTTTTGAGAAAACGACAGCGTGCATACAGTGAGTCCATCGTATCAGGATCACCTGTTACACGCTGGCGATGGCGCGCATAACGAGATAAAAGGGATGTAGCCATGATCTGGTTCAAGTCATCCTTGGTAAAATCGTAAGGAAGTAGGTTTGGGAGATGAAATGAATCGTCCCAGAAAGTGTGACTGTAGTGGAAAGCTTGGAGAACAGTCCACGTTGTTTGATGTATGGGTTTAGATGCTCTGAAAAATATTAAAATTGAGTGAACCGCCCACCAAGTTCGATTAAGCCATTTGCATACCTTCCGGCCAAAGCCTCCTCGAACAAGTGTCGACACCGAAACACCCACTGAGAGTACAGAGATCCGGTATCGCAGCAATACTTGCGCGATCTCTTCCTGTCTTCGAGAAACTCTTTGAACGAGATGTGATGGACTCTAGGTATTGGGGCCTCATACGTTTGTCGAAATATTATACTGAAACGTTCCGGAAATGAATACGTTCGAATAGACAAAACGGATCGCAGTGCTTCTACCACACGATTTACATCGTCACGATCAACGTCCCATATATTGGCGATAGCGTCTAAGGAGGGAATAGATTTTTGCCGAAAGAGCAAGCAAGCAAGGACTTTTGGAAGTAGATCGTCTACAATCGGACAGCTGGAGAGGATATGACGATAGAGTTTGTCCATATTGGAGAATGCGATCGCGTCTTGATTGCCTTGGATGATTGTTTTGAGTTGGGTTATTGGGTTATTGAACGGCCGGCCAACGAAGCTGAGGATAGTTGTAGCGTAGAGGTATTGCCCGCAAGAGCGGCGCACCAAAGTCAGGATATCTCCTGGAAGAGGCCATTGTTGAGAGCGGTGGGATAGTATTGGATTGAAATTGTATATCTCTTGGAACCCATCTTCAAAGAACTTTTGCATCTCTTCTCCTGCCTCAGTCGCATTTTGCCAGTCTTTGTCAAGTTCAGTTATCTTCGAAACTCGAGAGAGAGGTTCCTGGCTGAAAGCCTCGATAATATGGGTTTCAGGGCGACTAGCAATGAGAATGCGAAAGGAAAGCAGGTTGAATTCAATGGCTCTCGATAGAATGTAAAGGATATATGTTTGATCGAAATTGCTCTCGCATTCATCCAATCCATCGATCATGATGGTAGCTTTAGGTGGAAGTTGATGGCCTTTGGAGAATTCACGGATTGGATCAATGATTAGAGACAGAAGTTGGATAAACAGAGGTGCGTTTGGTAGGTTAGGGTTTTGTACCATGGCTTGGTTAATGAGCTCCGCCATTCCAGGCATATTGAACGCCAGCTGCGATGCAATGGTCGGGAAGAGGTACCCCGCTTGACTCGCGATGCGATCATCGCGCCGAAAGAAAAATGCGCCCCCGAAAAGTGAGCGACTGTCATTTGAGAGTAGCTGCTGTATCAAAGTCTGCAAAATGGCCGATTTTCCATGACCGAAAGGTGCATGAAGCCACCAGATTGGGGAGTCAACTTGAGAGCTTGTGATCCAATGGAGGAGGGAGTTGATGATGGCAGCGCGTGTCCCAGGATGGCACTTTATCCGTGTGTCAGAATCATACATCGCCGACAACGAAGTAGCTTTATTAAGGTGTTTAAGTCCCCAATCTCGAAGTAGAATTGAAGGGGCTGATGAAAAGGTGTGGCGATTTTGGAGAGAATGTGAAGAACCCAATACATCGTCAGGACTACTCCCCCATGTAGCCGGTCTGATGGGTGGAGTGTCCGAGAAAAGAGTAAGCGAAGTAGGGGATGTGGCCGAGGAACGGTTACTTTCTGGACTTGTCTGACCACTTCGACTGGGAGAGCTATTTCTGGTAGCCAATTTCAGCATTCCAGTTCCTCCTGTCGGAGTTGACGGCGAGTTTAAGCGTGAAATAGAGGGCGAGCGTGACTGTGGTGGTGAATCAAACGCTTGTGGTCGCGGCGGTGAAGGGGAGGGTGAGGATCGGGGTTGGCATGCATTTTCGTAATCATGGGAGTAGGTTGGCTGCGGGTAGCCATAGGGCAGTAACCCAAGTTGATCCAACTCCCATTGTAGACGGTTTGCTACAGGCGAGTGCTCCTCAAAGATCTTGGTGGCTAGTGTATTCAATCTCCAATCGGATTTCACCCGATGCCAAGCTTGCGCTGGAGAGTGTGGGGTTAATGGCGAGAGTATCCCTCCGGACAGCGAGGCAGAGACACGAGATCTTCTCGACCCAGCGGTTGGACTACGACCTTGATAATCCGAAACAGAAGAAGAGAGGCTCGAAGATGGACTGCTTCCATTCAATTTTTGTGAGGCTATTCGTAAAGCTCGATCCAATGCCGCGTTTTTCGTGCTGTGAGGAATATCAATAGGAGACACTTGTGAAAGTGGGGTTACATGGCTATTATTGCTGTACTGAGGTGAAGTAGTGGGAGCGTCTTCTTCGGAAGATGATATAGGGCGGCCGACAAATTGAGAAGCAAACGATGGGCTTGAGTGTGGTAGGAAGTGATGAAAATTGACAGATTCAAGGTAGGTTACTGAAACTTCAAAACTGCCCGAGGTATTTGCAATAGACGTGAAAGTGTACGCGGATGTTGATCACGGGCTTGAAGGAGTAAAAGATGGCGTGTCCTCTGAGAAGACAATTAATTAGTTATCAAATTTTGAGGAAAAGTAACTTCCAGGAGTCGCACATACCGAATCGAAAACGCTTCAGATCATCTTGTTCACTACCTGGAAAGACGAGACGTAGCTTCATATCCATATTTTCGGGTGTTAGAAGTCGCTGAGTCCTTTTCGGTACATCCTGGTAGAGCTTCCACGCAGGCAAGAGGCGTAATAGGCTGAAAATGCCACGAAATAGCATCATGCCATTCTTGCAAAACATGGGAACGCTAAGATCAGCGTCTTCCATGATATTTGCTCGGGATCTCTGGAAATCCTGAATGCATTCGATTTTCCATTTCTCGAGAACGACGAGCCTGGGTTTGGGCTCGAATCTGATCTCGGACGTGTCCACTGAGATTCTGTCGTCAAGCTCCGGGATCTCCAGCACAACGTCTATCTCGAGCAGTGGAGGATTTGATGATTCGGAGAGGTATTTCGAGATATTTCTGTAGGGCTCCTGCAAACCTTTGGAGAACAAGTCGGATGTAGGCGTCTCTATACAGAACTAAACGCGACCTTTATCATCCAGGATGCAGAAACGGAATGCAATCACTCACCCATTTATCAATCTTCAGCCCCCTATTTTCATCTATTTTCACATCAGTGGATCTCGCTTCGTTAAGCAGGTAGAAGAGCTTCGAGTAGAGGTGAAGAGACAGCTGGTCTGCTCGATCCGTCATCTGAGCATCAGTCATGTGGACGTCAATGGCTCGATATCAGACGCAACGCGAGTTAAGATCTAGCTAAGTTGTAGTTGCTCATGAGTATCGAAAGTTATGTTGCGCTTGTGGGCTCTAACCAGGCAAAAAGCCGTTCGTGGCACCGAATTGACAGGGGTGTGAACTGGGCACCACCATTTGTGACGGTCCTCAAATCGTCTCAGCTCTTATTTAAGCTCGATCTATTGGTCAACACTTCTGCTTAGTATCACTTTCAACATTCTAGATTCGTGACACCAGCTTGATTTTTTCGCAGGCTAATTTCAATCTCCCAGTCCTCCAATCCTATTGGCATCCTTACAGCCACGTCTTCACTTGCCATAAAGCTTTAATAAAACTCACTAGGACATTCATCACAACTACTTGCTCGCTACCGCCTGACTTCGTGGTTTATTCCTTTATCAGACACGATGTACTGACTTTCTTTCGATATCAGCAACGTGTATACTACCTGATCAGTTGGTCACACCCTCGATAACCATGTAAACAAGTTGACTGCCCCTCCGAGTCGTCTCCATAATCATTGACATCTCTCTCGCTTGACAACTATCCACAAGCACTATGGATTTTTGCACTCCTCACGAACCATGAAATAGAATGTTGAACAGCGCCTTGGACGCAATTGGATGTACCCTACTCATCGGGTTAGATCGCTTAGCTGCTGCTGAATTCAAGGTCTCAAATGTAACCTTTGTTCGTCCATTTGATCTATCTTGGCAGGTCAACGTCTGCCTTTAGATGGAAAAATCGAGTTCTTCAATCCTGGAGAGTCTGTGAAAGACCGAAAGGCGTACAGAATGATCGTTGAAGCTGAGGACTCTGGTGTCCTCATTCCTGGTAAAAGTGTACTCATCGAGACAACAACTGGAAACGCCGGGGTTGGGCTAGCCTGGATTGGACTCCTCAAGGTGTGTACCTCTTCTTTACATCCCCAATCTGACGCGGCCTTCTGATGCAATAAAGGGTTATCGTACGATTTTTGTTCTGCCAGAGAAGAATTCGCCAGACAAGGACCTTTCATGAGAGCCCTCGGCGCTGAGGTTCTCCGTGCACCCAACGCGTTAGAAAAATACAGAGGTTAGTCACTCTAACAGCGTCTGATTGATAATCTCAGTATATAATCTAATGTAAGTGCGAAGGCGATCCCAAACGCAGTGATGCTAGACCAGTTCAAAAACGCAAACAACGCTCGAGCTCACGAGCTCACAACAGGCCCGGAGCTCATTGAAGCTAAAGAATCAACGATTAGTGGCGACCGTTCAACATCGGGCAAGATAGATGCGTTTTTCGCTGGTTGTGGAACTGGTGGGACGTTGGCAGGGGTTTCGAAGGCAGTGGAGAAAAAAAAACACAATCCAGAAGTCAAAATCATAGCCTGTAATCCAGTAGGTGCTTAGCTTTTTTGCTGATACGGATCCAAGAGATTTTCCAGATCGGTAGTATCATCGCAAGGCCGGAGGAACTTAACGACCCGGATGCACCTCTTGCAATAGAAGGGATGGGGTGCGTTGAGCTAACTTATATTTCCTGTCTCGTTTACTCAGCTCGCTCCAGCCTTAAATTTATACCTGAGACAGTCGAGTACCTATGCATCGATCAGTGGGTCAAAGTATTAGATCAGGATGGATACAAGTAGCTCTATCTATTCATCCTCTAGAGGGTCTGCTTGTTGGTGGTAGCAGTGGAGGGATTCTCGCAGGAGCGTTGAAATATCTTAAATTGGAAGCCGGATTCCAAGAATTGGGAAATGTTGAAGGGAAAAACGTTATTTGTCTCTTCCCAGACGGGTGAGCCTACTCAAGTTCCTCAGGTTCTTATTCCACTTACACATTGGTTAGTAAAAAAAACCTTTCTCGTTACGATTCTCATCCTTTCGCTAACGAGATGGCCGATGCTCTCAAATGGGTAAATGCATAGATGTTGCCGCGTGGTGTTGAGACAAAATGTACTTTTCAAATGGTCACATAATGGCAAGGACATTCTCTTTGCTGTAGAGGTAGGTTTGTTTGTAACGGTCGTTATAGGAAGGGCTTGAGAGCTTGAGGTAAGATCTGAGAGATGGATGGCCCATTCGGTGGCTCAATGGATTGGAAATACTGCGAAGATAAGAATCGTTAATACTGGAGCCTAAGGTTTCAATTAGGAGAACGTACGGTTCCCCACCATGGGCCGGCAGCCCACCACGCAAAGCCAATCCATACACCGGAGGTCTGCATTGTGCAGATGGCGCCTTTGATGGCTTCAATGCATTGCGAGTTTGATCCCGCCCCCATCTCGCCCAAGAATCCTTTCAGATTGTTTGCTTTGAGCCATTCTGTTGCTACTTGAAGGCGCTCAGCACCAACAGTCGATGAGACACAATTTGCGTTGGTTCCAGAAGAGTCAGAATCGAGATACTGATGCATTTCTAGAATACAACAGTTTGGTCAGATACCTTCAACCAAAGAGATTTGCACTGTTTACCGATCGCAACATTGTTATTTGGATCTTTGATTGCACCAAAGACACCTGCGTTTCCGGAGGATTGCCAGGCTGCAAGAACGTGAAGGTCAAACCTATGTCAACGATCGTACTCAAAGGATCTTACACCATGCACCAGTCCAAGCAGTCCCCTCCACAAGAATCAGCTGCGATGTAGCACCACTGGCTCGAATACCATTCACAGCAGCTTGATTCTGGGGATTAAAAATTAATCGCGAAAATTCAAGGGAAGGAGGTATGAGTTTACCAAGTCAAACACCGCCTTAGCATCGATGTCGTGAGGTTCATTCATAATGTCAAAAATAACTTTTGTGTTGGATTTCTGAAGAAGACAACTTCAGAGATAGATTCAGTATCGTTCAAGATTGACTGACAAATTCATTAGCCAGTTTAGTCCACCCTATGTTGACAGAATTAGGATTATTCTCCGGTAAATGAGGAAGGCGACGTACAGCTCTGGAATCTGTGCAAGCGTTCAGCAATAAACACATCAAAATCCTAAAATTTGACTTACGAGGAGGTGCTCGTGATGACGGCGCCATTGTAGCGCATGTAGTTATGAGCTGCAGAAAAGAATTGGTTCAGATTGACTTGCTTCAAGGGAGTACCGGTGACATACGCTCGATGATTGCGTATGCGCCTTTGTTGGTGATGTAGTTGACTATCTAGTGATAAATTCATTTTTTCTGCCTTCCTGATACCGCTTTGGAAGTACTTACTGTCTTCAAGCCGTTGAGGTAGGTTTGGTCTAAAGATCCAGTCAAACCTTGAGACAATGGGCTGATGCGTTCAAGTTTGAATGGAACACGGAAGGAGTTAAATCCCTGCCCCACGAAATAATCGATAGAGCTGATCGTTTTTCATAAATTAGATGAGTTTGAGCAATGAAAGACAGGCACATTTACCTGGGAGATGGCCAAGTATAATCTTTCCCGAGAGTTCCCGGAATAGCAGTGTCCCCGAATTCTGCGCCAGATTGATTCACGCCGAAATAAGTGAACTTGGTTCGGCTTGCACCACCGCAAAGTGTCGAGGTCGGGGCAGTTACCGTTGTTGTAGGATTACCAGTGTTGACTGTGCTTGTTGGTGCTCCTGCTCCTGGCTGGCATTGTGAATACCCTGCGAGATTGGAGAAGATGTGGATGAATGGTTATCAATCAGTCTCGTCGTGTTCCGTTGGAAAAACTAACAGTCTGAGGATTTTACACAAGTGCCCCCATCTACACATTCAGTGTCCCCACTGTAGTTTTGACCCTTTGTGAGCAACTAAGATCAGTAATGTTTATTTCAGTTTGTAAGGATTGCTCACCCCACATTGGCCATACAGAGGCACCGCACCCAATACGGGTTTGACGAGAGACAGGATAGCCAGTGAGGCCAGCGACGTCAATGATAGTGTAGACCTCATTGATTCAGATATGAAGCAGTGTAGCCAACCTGTTTTACCGACCCCACCTTTTAAAGACGCCTTTATCTGCACAACGAATAGACATTCTGTGAATGAATGCCGCCAAAGAACCGATGATAGTCCTTACACCCTCTTGAACTTCGGCAAGCCCTGCAAGCAGTGGCAAATGCTGGGTTCTAGTTCATGGGACAAGATATGATCATTCCGGCGGATCTTTTCTCGGGCGAAGAAGTAACATGTGGTTTGAAACTTCCATCATCAAACGTGAGCGACGACTTGCAGAGAAAGAACGTCAGGCTCGTAAATGAACTTGGCGAACGGTAGATCTATCCGAATTCCGATATTTAGGCGTCTTTAAGGCTGTAGTTATGAGCGAACTATGAACTTGGGAGTAACTCAAGGAAGGCAACGTCTCAAGCAATGCCCACTGCGCATCCTTATAGTACAGGCTATATCATCTCAGCGATCGTCGAAAGCCTGCGGCTTAATTCTCTCGCTGAAGGTGCTGAACCGAATCCTAATATTTAATCATGGACCATCTTGTACAGTACTAGAGCGAAACAAGAGTTCGGCGCAATCGGGATAGCTATAGATGATCACATCCAAAAAAAAAAAAAAAAAGGCTTGGCTGTGCCTGCTCAACACTTGGAAAAATTTTGATTTTGGTCTTTTTCTCTTGGTGCCAGAGAACGGTCCAGTGCTTACAAATAGCACCAGTGAGGAGAACCTTAGCTTTCAGCACGGTTATTTTAATTAATGATGCTAATGATTACACGAAAGGTTTCAGTGCTTGCGGTAGGACTTGGGAAATCGAAGGGCCGCTGGGGGGTTCAATAGATTGGAAATACTGTGGAAAATGTTAGCGCTTATCGGGATCTAAACAACAAAATGAAACGTACGGTTCCCCACCATGGACCAGCAGCCCACCACGTGAAACCAATCCAAACTCCAGAAGTCTGCATAGCGCAGATCGCGCCTTTAATGGCTTCGATACACTGTGAGTTTGACCCGGCACCCATCTCGCCTAAAAAGCCTTTGAGGTTGTTTGCCTTGAGCCACGCAGTAGCAACTTGAAGGCGCTCGGCGCCAACAGTGGAAGAGACACAAGTTGCGCTGGTCCCAGAAGAGTCGGAGTCGAGGTATTGGTGCATTTCTAAATACTAATTAACAAATATAATATCAAGGGCACAATCAGACATACCAATGGCGATGTTGTTGTTTGGATCCTTGATGGCGCTAAAGACTGCTGCGTTGCCAGACGATTGCCAAGCTGTGATACATCGTCAGAAGGATTCAGTTAAGAAAGGAAGTAACATTACACCAAGCACCAGTCCAAGCAGTTCCTTCAACCAAAATGAGCTGAGAAGTCGCTCCACTGGCTCGAATACCGTTCACAGCTGCTTGATTCTGGCAAACATTTCGATTCCTTAATTGTACGTGAATACAGATCAAAGCGTACCAGATCGAAGACAGCTTTGGCATCGATATCATGAGGTTCGTTCATGATGTCAAAGATAACTTTGGAGTTTGATTTCTAAAACGAGTGCACAGTTAATGAACACAGCGAATCATGAAGTTTTAAACCATCTCACAAATTCATTGGCCAGCTTGGTCCACCCTATCGGAATAAATTAGAGTGTTCCTTGCATCCTGAAAAAAATCAATAACCGATACATACAGCTCTGGAATCTTGAAGAAAGCAAGTAAGTAAATAGGCGAAACGTAACGGCTCTCCAACTTACGAAGAGGTGCTGGTAATAACGGCGCCGTTATAGCGCATATAATTATGAGCTATTATTGATTCGGAGTCACGCTGAGCTCGTTATCTTAGGCGCCCGAGATTTGAAGAACTCACGGTCAATTATAGCATAGCCACCCTTGTTGGTGATGTAGTTGACAATCTGGGACAGAAGACTGATTAGTTTTTGCTGTCTAATCAACGATAGTGTCACATGCAGTCTTCAAACCGTTGAGATAGGTTTGATCAAAAGACCCTGTCAATCCTCCAGAAAGAGGACTCAGACGTTCAACTTTGAACGGAACACGGAAAGTGTTGAATCCTTGTCCCGTAAAGTAATCAATGGAGCTATATCATTATTGTGCTAAGCTGTTCTCCGTGAAAGCAGGACGGGAAATAAATACCTAGGCGATGGCCAAGTGTAGTCCTTTCCCAGAGTTCCCGGGATAGCAGTGTCCCCGAACTCGGCCCCAGACTCGTTGACACCGAAGAATTTGAATTTGGTAAGGGCCGAGCCATTGCAAAGCGTCGCATCAGGTGCGGATATGGTAGCAGTAGGATTACCGCTGCCGACGGTACTCGTTGGGGGCACTGCAGCAAACGTCGGCCTGATCAAGGCCAAGACGATCAAGGAAGCAAAGGAGTTCAAGGACCAAGACAATCTCATGGTAAGAAAGAGAGAGAGATTGACCAAATATGTGTCCGCAACACACATTAAATACCATTGTAGTCCGGGACTACACACCACACGAAGAGGCATGAGACGAGCAATGCCCTAGAAACAAGTCCGTCAAACAGCCGATATAAATCCACGAGCACTCCACCTACCTACATTTTGGTTGCGATCATATGTGCCGTTTTTCTTCAGCTATCTTCGGAAAACAAGCTTACTAGACATGGTGATGCATTCTAGGATTTCTAAAGATCCCATGGTCGCATCACGCCTCTTCCTCTGTGGATCATTATTCCATATATTTCTGAACAGAGAGCTTCTGTGTCTGCCGCAGCCAAACGTCGGCTATGTCTAGAATCAATATGATGGGGAAAAACATTGACCTTGCTCCAGATCTCGGCTGCAGATGTGAAAGTAAGAGTTCGAAATATTAACGCCGTGCAAAGCTCCCAATATTATGACAACATCGTAGCCCAGAGATTCACACTTTCCCTCGTTGGCACTACTTCTTCTCGTTGACTGGGTGCACAAAATCACAACACCAGGGCACATGGAGTCAAAACATGGGTGTCATTTACTTGCCGATTTTAAGAAGACCTGAAATGCAAGAAGCTGAAAACTACTCCCGTGTTTTCTCCGGCTTGATCATGCTGGCAGCGATGAGAATATAATAGAACAAGTTAACTAATCGAAATGCCAGATCATTGGCATAAAGTACGGCCTATATACGTATCTGAACACAACCAAGTAGAGAAGGAATTCATTGACGCACATGATAATACAAGACTTTCGAGAGCGCTTAACGAACGTTTGATCCTCCAATGCCGGTACTTCGCCTCATAGAGCCCAAATTTGAGCTTCCCTCTCCACGATCAACATTGGACGCTTGTCGGGGCGAGTTGTTCCACGAAGTTGAAGATGTACTTCTGGAAGCTGGTCGTTCCCAGTCATACTGTCGGATTGGTTCTGGCCCGGCATTCTGCGTTCGGTTGGTCCTTCGATTCCATAGTTGATTAGCCAATCCTGCTACTGCAGCACCCGTCCAAAATCCTGGTCTCCAACCCGCACTACTCGAAGTATTGGAATCGCTATATTTCGAGTATGGCGGAGGTGGACTGTCTCTTGAATCTCGTTCGTCAAATCTGCTTAACCAGCCGGGACCCCTGCCACCAGGGGAAGGTCGATGGAAACCAGAGCCAGGTTGAGTACCTCTTGTAGTGGCACTATTCCAGAGGCAAGATGCCAGAAATTTGTAGACAATGAAGCCCAGTAGAGCAAACCAAAGAACGTAGAAAACAATAGCGCTCCAATCATATCCTTGAAAATCGTCGTGAGTCATCGTTAGAATGTTCGAAGTCATACCACGAACCTTCTGCAAATACTGGATTGTCCGTTTTCAAGAGAGTGCCAGGTACTTGAACAAGTCGGTACTCCAGTGAACAAGATCCTGGAAATTAAGGCTTAAGTACTTAGGACGGCCATGGCAGCGCTTGTTCAAGACGAACCTTTTAGCACATATGGATCTCCAGGCTTGGAAAATCCTTCGCATGAAACCTCGACCTTGCCGACTCGTAATGCTTCTGGAAGGTCAGCTTCACACTGTGGAAGGCATATTCATCAATCATCCAAGCTTCTCGAGTGAAAAGTGTGGATAAGTATTACCCACCTTCCAGTCAACTTCGACACCACTTCCGCCAAGATTCTCGCATCTGACAACCTCTGGTTGATATAGTCTGCAGGGTTTGCCAACGCATACAAGTTGGGGTAAAGCATGAGATCGTTTGTAGGTGGTAACGCCGTCCTTGTAGAACGTCAAAGCTCGGATTTTTGCAAGTTCCACTTTCGACATGATGGCCGTCAGTGGTAGTGTTCCAGAAGGCGGTTACGCGACGCGCACGAGCATTGAACTTGCGGAATAAGGAGAGCCACAGCAGTGCAGTCTGACGTGGAGCTAACGTGGCTTGTCCTTGTTTAGTAGTGGCCAAATTCAGATAGAAATTTAACGGTATTATGCAGCAATTGATTCAACATTAAATTATTGTGTAGTCTTAACTTGCTGAAGGGCAACCTCCGCAGAATCCATGACCACATCCAATGCAACTAATGACTCCAACACCCATTGTCCGAAGTATAAGAGTTATAATACTCACAACCCCTTCTCCCAAAACGAAACCACTCGCAATGACAATCAACCGAATATCACTGCTGTGTTTCGCGTATCTTGTACGAAATACATACTCTACGATGCCTCCAACCAATCTTGCCAGAGAGAAAGAAGGAGTATTTAGAAAGCCAATAGCGAACGCAACGCCCGACGGAATCCATTTGGCAAGCCAATACTCTCGTCTTCCTGTATACGCCTTAAGAGCCGATAGCAGTGCGAAGAGAAGTGAGAATGAGGCCATAAATTTGGCACTCTGCTCCGGTAATTGGCCATTACCTGAATACCAAAAAAGAGAGCGGCCTTCAATTCAGCCAGGACACATGTATAAGAAAAGATTCTCACGAAGCAACCGAGCTAAACTAAGCCAGACATATGCCGTTGGTGCAGGGAAAGAAGGACCAGGAATTGTATAAACCTTATTATATAGAGTATACGCGGTCGTGGTGATGATTATCGACACCGAAGATCCAATAAGTTGCCCAAAGAATTGGGCCCGAGGGGAAGCATGACAAAGATGTCCGGTTTTGAGATCCTGCATGAGATCGCCAGCTCTAATCGCAAGATAGGTTACCCGGGTCAAGAGAAAAACATCAAGGTTCTTACTGTTGAGCGCCAGCTTCCGCAACTCCACCGGCAATGATATTTGCAACGATGTTTCCAGGTTGTATCCAAGCGAAGAATAGCTGAGAAACTTTGCCGAGACCAGAAACAGGATTGAGGTCCGTTTCTCCAAGTGCACGAACACTAAATATAATGATTCAGAAGCTTCTCGCAACGTGAACAAGTTTATTTCTTACCCGATAATACTCAGCATTCCTCCGAGGATGAAGCCTAAGAGCGTGGCCCATGGTTTGATACCATCATGACCGAAGACCAACCACACCAAAGCGGTACCAACAACGATACTGGCGATCAGGCCCGTTGATACCCACGAGTTTGGTACAAGCCTATCTTCGCTCTCGGTTTCATTGCCACGACTGGACGACGCAGTGCTATCAGAGGTTCGTCGACGGAAGAGATCTCTAGCAGAATCAACCAAGACAGGCAATAGCGATATAAGAGCGTCTGTGCACATGATTCCTAGTGACACCCATAGTATCCATCCACGAGCACCTGTGGACATATCGCCGACAGGACCTGGTGCCCATCCCGAATTCTTGGCCAACGGGCTCAAAATAGCCCAGCCAACAAGCATGCCCTATCATCTTCATTCAGTCAACAACGTTTGGTTTATATGAGATGCGACTCACGAGATTCATGCTGACGGTGGTAGGGAAGCCCATGATAATGCCTGTAAAGTTGGAATGAATTATAATGGTTATTCGAGGAACTATTTCATACCTTGACCGACATAAGAAAGGCTTGGAGTGAAGAACCATAGCCATTCTCGCGCAAGATAACTTCCAAAAAGTGGAAGTGCGAACACTACAGGGAAAAAGTAGGCCCCGAACTGGCGGAATTAGATGAGCAGAAATATTGAATATTAAGGTGAAATCACAAACGGCGAACAGCCCGGAGGCTCCGAAACTCCAGAGAAGACTATTCCACCCTTTATGTTCAGTTACATATGTTCCTGAATCGACTTGTGATTGAGCGTTGTCAGGATGAGCTTCAAGTAGGGATTGAGATTCTTCATTTGCTTCCTCATCGGAGTCGACCTGATGATAACCTTGACGTTGCCGGACAGTTGTGTCTGGAGGTGGCAAATGATGGAGAACTGATATTAGATGCGCAGTTGCTGTGCCAGAGGGAAACGGGAGTTGTTCCTCGATAATCTGAAGAATGTAAATAGACAACCTAGGTCAAGTAGACCTGCACATACCACTTGTTTACGAATCGGAGGGGAAAGAAAGACGCTAGAAAATATTATTCAATATTCAAAACAGTCAAAAAAAAAACATTAGTACCCACCCAAAGAACGCTACAGAACACGACCACCCAATAGCGGCTAACCATGAAAGATATATAGGTGGTGATCCGTCTTTGTCCACATCTAGCAAGGTCAAGGCTGGCAAAATTCCAACGAAACCACCAGCAAGAGGCATTGTACCGGTAGCCACGGCAGTCGTCTGAACAACGATAATTTCTTGAGGCGACAGTGGTGTCGGAAGCATTCTCGAAATGAGGAAGCCGATCAACGCTGACTGAATTGACATCCTGCAAATCCTTGAATTTCGATATTAGATTTCAATTTATGGCTGAATGCTCACATGGATATCCAGCCTGATTGAAGACCTAAGCTCAGATTCGTAAAGCAGATCAAGCATCCAATGGCGAGTCCTAAACCAACCGCTGTCGGAGTAAACTCAGGTTGAGAGCTCGGTGACATTGAAAACCCATCCCATTTCAAGGACCTGTAAAGTAGTCAGAGTAGTTTTATAGTAGATTGTTTCTTGTACTTACCGCAACCAGCGCTTAACATTCATGGATGCTATTCTGCATCCAGATTCCAGGAATCTTCTCAACTTTGTGGTCAATGGCTGAGCGAGTCGCAGTCGCGTGACGCATGTTGTTTGGCCCTATCGAGTCAGAGCCGAAAATAGCCTTGGCCATTCCATGCAGCGCGCTCAGCGCTGGGCCGGCTTTCTCTCATCCAGATCTTCCAGCTATATCATATCTTCCATCGTTCTCAGAAGAAATACAACAAGTTTGCAGATGGCGCAGAAGATTAGAGCTGACAGTGATGTCTTGCGGACGGTCCCTTTGCCAGGTTCGGCGACGAGCGCACCGTGCGTTGTTATCTGGTTTGCAAAGTTGATTAAGACTCTGATTGCCTATATAAAAGGCTCCCTAAGGAAGGGGAGAAGAATGTTTTGATTACTTCGGCTTTGCCCTATTGCAATAATGTTCCGCATCTTGGTAAGTTGAACGGGATCACCGTTGATCGCATTTAACCACTCCTAGGTAACATTATTGGCAGCACTTTGAGTGCGGACGTTTACAGCAGGTAGGTAGCTTCAAGACCATATCATATTTTCTCCTTATTTATTTCTTTTGCAGATATAGCCGTACATTCTTCCTTTTTTTTTGCCACCGCCTTGGCTAAGTATGAACAGGTACCAGGAATAGGAATACACTCTACGTTTGCGGAACCGATGAATATGGAACTGCCACAGAAACCCAAGCATTGAAGGAGGGTATCACACCTAGAGAGCTATGTGATAAATATCATGTGCTACACAAGGAAACCTACGAATGGTTTGATATCGGGTCAGTGTCATATCGTGGTATTATCAAATAAGTACTCATTCAACTCCAGTTTCGATTTTTTTGGACGCACTTCTACGCCTCTACACACAGAGTAAACTAATTGTCACCTAATTATGTCAACAACAAACTAACAAAAGATTGAAGAATTTGTCAAGAAATCTATATCAACTTGGGAAAAAACGGATTTCTCGAGAAGCAAGAAAAGGAGCAAACGTATTGCGAGAACTGCTCCAAGTACGACAACTTCTGTTCTCAAAACCAGCAGCTAACAAGATTACAGATTCCTGGCCGACCGCTTTGTTGAAGGAACATGTCCTCATTGTGGGTTCGACGACGCGCGAGGCGACCAGTGCGATGGCTGTAGCCGTACTCTTGACGCGATTGAACTTATCAGGCCTCGTTGCCTAATTGATAAAGCCCACAACGTTACAACGCGAACATCTTCTCACATGTATTTGAAGCTGAACGAAATCCAACCTAAGACTGAAGAATGGGTCAAAGCCTCTTGGAAAAAAGGACGATGGTCTCCAAATGCCGTCATCAACAACGACGGGGAGCTCGTTGATGCTCGGTTGAAAGCTGGATTATTGCCCACTCCGCTGACAAGAGACCTTCAATGGGGTGTTCCCGTTCCTATAGAGGGCGAAGACGTCTATGGTATGAAAGGAAAAGTACTATGTGCGTGCCTCCATCCCACTCGTACCCTGTACTAATGAACATCCATCTCTTAGACGTTTGGGTATGTGGACCTTCTTTTTAACTTCCAGGTGTTACTCATGTTCATGTAGTTCGACGCTCCCATTGGATACCCCAGTATAACCGCAAACTACATGCCAGAATGGAAAAAATGGTGGTTTAATCCCGATCACGTCGACTACTACGAGTTTATGGGCAAAGATAATGTCTATTTCCATGCTATTTACTTCCCATCCGTCGAGATTGGCGACGGCCGGAATTGGACAAAGGTTCATCACATCTCGACTACAGGTCCGCTTTGGCTTTATTGAACTCTGTCAGTGTCTTACACTTTGCAGAGTATCTCAACTACGAAGGAGGAAAGTTTTCAAAGAGCAAAAACCGTGGTGTCTTTGGCCCTGCAGCAAAGGAGACTGGCGTCCCGGCCTCGGTTTGGAGATTCTACTTGATATCGTCCCGGCCAGAAACAGCCGACGCGATGTTCTCTTGGGCGGATTGTGTTAGTACTTATTCTTTTGACATTTTTCTGCTTACTGAGTAAGCTTTAGATCGCCGCGAACAACAACGTGCTGTTGAATAAGTATGTGTGTCACTTAAGCTCTGTGTCGCCGAATGAGCTAATCTATTCTTCAGTTTTGGAAACTTCGTCAACCGAGCCCTGAAGTTTGTCTCCTCACAATACGATAGCGTCATCCCGGATAGCGAAGACGCACCTGGATCATTCTCGCCCAACGACGGCCTGGACGGAGAATTTATTACGAGCGTAAATGCTCTCCTCAAAGATTACATCGACGCCATGGACGCCGTCAAACTTCGTTTGGGTCTACAAACCGTTATGCTCATCTCGCAACGTGGAAACACCTACCTTCAATCTTCAGGTCTCAACAAAGCCCTTATTGCTTCCGATCCCCAACGATGTGCTCAAGTCATCAGTCGCGCCGTGAATCTGATCTACACTCTTTCAGCACTCATCTATCCTTTCATGCCCGCTACATCAGAATCGATACTCGCTCAGCTCAATGCTCCTGCTCGTACTGTGCCAGAGGTACTCTCCAACGACATCCTCGCGGGTCACACGATTGGTACTCCAGAGCACCTGTTCAAGAAGATTGAGGAGAACATGGTTGAAGTCTGGCGCCAGAAGTTCGGTGGGAATGAAACAACAACCTCTGCTGACGCTGCTGGAACACTCGATCCTTTGAAAGCTGCGCCTGGAACCAAGAAGAAAGGTGGGAAGAAAGATAAGGCTACACTTGTTCCTGATGGCCCAAAGTCGCCTGAAGCATCGGCATTAGAAGCAAAAGTAGCCGACCAAGGGCAGATTGTAAGAGAGCTCAAAGCGAAGACGCCCAAGACAGCGGAGCTTGACGTAGAGATCAAGACAGCAGTGGACGTTTTGAAAGGCTTGAAGGTTGCCCTGGATAAAGCTCTCAAAGCGTCTGTTTAATCTGTTTGCTCTTTATCTGCTCAGCATTGAATACCATACAACAAGAGGCTCTTGTGTCGAGGATGTTTCATTAGTACTATCAATGGTCACTACAGATACAGATGATAATTGAAAGACCGGAATATATACTGTTGGATTAGATACACTACATTCGTGAAGTTCATCGTGGTCGTTAAAGTAGTGGAGAAATGAGAAAGATAAATTAATTATCTGAGGCCCAAGTTCGTCATACTCCGATTGCTAGCCCCACTAACATCGTAACTTCTCCTACCCTGCGCAGCTGGCATACCCGCACCACCTCCAGGTCGAGCAAGTTTACCATCTTCCTGAGCACCGCCCAGTGCCGTTGTACTCAAATTCCTTTTCGAATCCAACGAGAAGAGGCCACTCCTCGATGGAGGTCCTCCGGAGATCCCGCTGCCAAGGGCATACGCACTACCAACGCTGTTATTACTCTGATGTTTCTTCGAGTCTGAGCTAAAGGCATTTCCAACAGGCATACTCAACCTCCTGATCCATCCCGTACCCAGCTTCGACTTCTCAGATCGCTGCCCTTTTGACTCGATGGAAGTTAGGGATGGTTGTTGTCGCGGTGTTCTTTGATCAGATGGTCCTGATCCTGAGGAACGATACTTGCTAACCGAGCAGGTTTCACAACCACAGGATGGAGCGTGGTCATTGCTGGGGCCATGATGTGAGGATGAATTGGCGTTGGAGTCCGCTCGGTATCTGTTAGAAGACGTTGGGTCGTATTGAAGCTCTTCGGATTGTAGCAGAGGCGAAGGAGGGTGTGATGGCTTGGGAGAATAAAGTGTCGCAGGCGGAGTGTGAAGGTTTGTTTGAGAAGGCGGAGATATCAGATGTTGTTGCTGTTGTTGAGCGCCGTACGAGTAATCGTGTGACTGAGGCCTTGGTCTTGATTGCATCTGGGGTTGCTGAGGAGATGAGGGGAAGCGATGCATCTGGTTGTATGATTGTTGCTGTTGCGTTGACGGAGGTGGTATTGTCATAGACTGTTGTGCCGCCAGCTCAGCTTCTTCATCTAGTTCCATCTGCGACAATGGTCTTTGCAGTTGACGCTTTAAAGAAACTCTCCGCTCCCTTGGACGAACGCCGAACTGGCCTTGTCCATTGGGATCTCTGGTGTCCCGGGAATAACCCGTTTCTTGACCGGTCAGGTCCTGGCCCTCTCGTAGAGTCTGCAACCTCATACGATCCCGATCCAATTCCCGTGCTCTCATTTCCAACTCTAATTCTCGTTCTTTCAGCTCTTGTTCTTTTTGCCTCTGCTGGACATCTGCAAGTTCTACCTGCCTTTGTGTCCTTCTCCGGTCCTCATCAGGACTCACCATTCCACCTTGTCGGTAAGAATCTTGGGCCTGACGAGAAGCGGTTTCAAGGAGAGGAAGAGACTGCTGACGTGACATCGGAGGTGAACCTGCCCTGTTCCTCGGAGACGCTGGCCCGTCGTTTCCTTGATATCGTGCGGCAATGTCTCCGACATTCATCGGTAGTCTAGGAAGTTCTCGTGGGGTCGGAGATGTTAAACCCGACTAGCAGTCCCAGTTGAGTCAATGAAGGTTTAGGAGAAGTCGAATAACATACCTGTCCATCGTACCGATTTCTCATAGCGGCGACAATACTCCCCGTACTCTGTCCTGTATCATTTCTCTCAATCGGTTTCGGATACCTGGAGTAATTCTCCGTCACTCGACTCCGAGAAGCTACAGGTGTTCCACTCCCACCGCCCAACACGCCAAACTCCTTGTTTGCATTCATCGAGTCCCGAGAATCTGCTCTGACATTCAGCGGCTTCACATCAATAGACGATGAAGTTCTATGTCCCGGAGGAGTCGGCCGACTACTGTTAATTTGGTATGTTGGCTCGGGCAAAGACGTCTGCGCTCGTTGTGGTGGAGGACGCTGGTATTCAGTTGATACCGCTTCTTGCCGTTGTTGAGCTTCAGGCTCGGGCTCATGCGCCTCTGGTATTGTTGGTGGTTGATGAAACCTCTGTTCAGGTGAAGGTGGAACCGAATTAGTGCTTTGGGTGGAACGGCTTGAGCCTGAAGCATGAGGAAGATCAAGATGCCCTCGTCCTTGTCTCGAAGCCGATGCATCCTTGTCGCCCAAATGCCCGGAATGAGACAGATCGTCGGTGGCAGACGTGGGCGATTCCGCCAGTTGATTTAAAGTTGAGGGGAATTCGAGATGTGACGTTTGTAAGGATTGTTGTCTCGAGGGTACAGGACGCGGCAGAGGGAAGTGTGTAGGAGGTGCTGGGAATGCAGACAGAGACCTCACAGACCCCGTATTTTGAGTACTGAGGTAAGGTGCTTTAGGAGCTTCCAGTGTTTCAAGCGCAGGCGTGGTTGGCGCCGATTCCGGGGCTGGAGCTGGCTTTAAAGGAACCTGTGGCTGCCTGTTCAGCGTCGGAGAGTCTCGAACAGGTCTATCACTCGTGCTTTGATCAGTTTGAGGGGCGTCGTTTACTGACACAGGTGCAGCAGCTTGTGGTGGTAATGGCGTACGAGGTTGTATTGGTGACCCTGAAGGTTCAGGCGTCGTCGATGTAGCTGGTGTCTGAAGCTGTCGAATGTCTTCTTCGTTGACTCTTAAAGTGGCATTTCGCTCGTCTCGAGGTGTTGAAACGCCGTTGGTGGGTGGGTTGATGTCTGGTAGGTCTGTAGGAAGAGGTCCTGCCCATCCGCCTTCACAAAGAGATCTGTACGTTCCAAGAGGACCAACAGTGGGAGAGAAGCGCCGTACACATTCGCAGGCCTTTTGCCATTCAAAGTCGGCCAGTCGGGCAAGGCAACCTGCTACACTAGCAGTTGTCGTGGAGTGCCGTTGACTCACATTGAGGGTGTGATTGCTGGGATTGTAGTTGAAGCACACAACCCGGAAACATGAACGTGAAGCTTACCATTTCTCCTGTGAAATCTCTGGCCCCAATGTGCTTATCAGGTGGATGTAGCGTGAATGCTCTTCACTAGCATCTGTCGTTTTCTTCTTCGACTTCTTCTCGTAAGCTTGTCCTGATATAAAGTAAGGCCAAGGCCAAAGAGTAAGGACTAGCAAACATACCAGCCTGCTTTATCCTCGCATTTGCATTAGCCATCTTCTCATCGTGTGTCCGTTCTTCCTTCTATGAAACAAATGAGCAAGCACAAACTTCCTGCCTTGAATAGACTTACGGCAAGTTTCTTGAACCACTTTTTCACTTCTGTGCTGACTAGATCATACTCCTTGTCGGCTATCTTCGAGAACTTGGTATCAACTTCCGAGAGAGACTCGAAAATATTTGCGCTGGCAAGCAAAGCATTCGCTAATCAATAGTAGTCATTTAGCTTAACTCCAATGCACAATCAATTCCTAGAACATACAAGCGATATCCCCCGTCACTTTCAAGTTCGCTGTTTCTTTGAGCACCTTCGCTAGCTTCTTTTGCAGCGCAACGACTGCTCCGGCCGCTTCACAATACTCGTTGAGTACATTCAAAAGCGTTTCTATGGATTTGCATGATTTATGAATGTCCGTACGTTCCGCGAGTACACCACCAGTTGATGGAGATGCCATGTCGGCGTAGAAAAAGCAGAAGTGTTGCCTAGTAGCAGATACGGAGCAGAAGTCAAGATGAACACATGCGTTTGATTTCAGAACAGAACCACCGACGATTCCATGGAGGAGAAGCGCATCAGCCAAACTGTTCTGGAAATGGTACGTGGTTCCCACGGCACTTTCTCAACTTCAGTAGCGCAGTACTGCAGTTCCACCGCTCGCCAGCACGCTTCAACATGTTTAAGTAGTGCATCGCTTAGTTGACCTTTTCTCTCACTATCTTGGACTCAGATCTGATTTTCTGACGGCTGAGTTCAAGATATGAAAAGATATCGATATTATTGTGTTCCGGGCATGAGAAGGCAGTCAAGTCACAAGGAGGTGAAACGGGGATTGAAATATGACTCTCAGTAGGATACACAGTTATGATACGCATGTTGCCTGTTTCCGTCCTCCTTGGATGAGATAGCTGTGTATGATAGGCTCCCAGACCAGTTATCTCCGCATCTGTGAATGGCTCACGATTTCAAAGTATTCAAAAGAAAGAAGATAACCGTCGGGTACGTATCTGCTCTAAAATCCAGAGCAATATACTCTTGCTGATGGATCTTGCCTTTCACTCAAGTTCGAGTCTGGAGAAGATCATTCAAGTTGTCAAGGGACTTGGCAGTGATGCGAACTGGTGCCCAATCGAGGAAAGCGTTCGTGAACTGTATTCCTACCATATACAGGTATCGTAAGGGATGTGAATGTCATTAGATAACTTTGAACTGGATCCTCGAGACACAGTAGTCGTGGTAATGGCGTGGCATCTGACACATCGATGAATGGACTCCATCAACCTCCAGTGGGAATCGATCGGTTCTGGAATTCAGAGAAAAAAGAGACGAAATAACCAAAGGTCAAGGGTTTGCTCTTCTAGACATGCCGAATGCTGCAGAAGACGATGCGTTGAGGTAAAGAAAGCACGAAGCGACTCTGTGAGATCGCAGATGACTTAAGAGCGGTGATCGGAGCTTATCTGATAAAGGCTGATGCGGCCATGCGGTTGATGCCGAGCCCCTTATTTATATCAGATAAACATTCAGTGCATTTGGCAGCCGAATTCAGAACACCCTTGCTACCTTCGTCGTCCTTGTCCACCGCTCCAACAACGTCCCGCACCCCGGGGTCGCGTTTTCCTGGTCAAAGGCATATTTTATTTCGTATTTTTCATCGTAGCCTCCTCTTTATTCAGTATCAAAGAGCTTGCTCACGTCCGGGGTCCGCCGAACTCGTGACTCCCATACGATGTCACCGCCGCAACGTTTACAGGAAGCCACAGAAGAAGACTCCCTCTTAGTGCACTCACAATCTGCTACAACGCGCAAGAGGCGCTCCGGAATGTGGAGACAAATGCGCTCTCTACGTCTTTCATGGGAGGCTCATCCATACTGGTGAGCGCGTCGCTGTTTCGCGTCATTGTACTGTACCTGAAGCTCGGCCCTGACGTTAGGCTCATCCCCGTTGTCCTCGTGATGTCCATGTCGGTATGGAACACAATGCAGATCTCCAAAAGAAGCTTGACTGAGGGTTTTCTGTAGCGGGGATTGACTCTGTCTCCCAGAATTCAAGTTTACAAAGCCATTGCCTGCCGTGCAATCAGCGAAGAGACTCCGGGTATGGTCCCAGACTTGGGCGCGTTCATGGAATGCGGCGATGCAGCAGTCCAGGCTAGAGCTGCGAAGATTAGTGCATGTATGCGCCTGGTCTCGACGCGATCTCGAATATTTCGCTAATGTTCTTTATAGCTATCGTCACATTAATGAGCGTCCTCAGTGCTATCTCTACCGGCTTCTGGAGTAGATTAGGGGACAAGCACGGTCGAAAGTTGATCCTTACAACTTTCCTAATTGGCGCCCTTTCGATGTTCGTCTCTGTGAAATGCAGCGTTTTCTATCACTTACCCATTTTCGCTATAGGGAGGCTGTTTTCGTTCTTGTTATGAAACCGAACTCATTCTTCGGCCAACATGCGGAGCGATTGATTCTCGTGGGCCCAATCCTAGAAGGCTTTGTTGGAGGCTTGTCCACCTTCAACGGTGTCGTGCATGCGTAGGTTGCGCCACTTTACATCTGCAGCATCGCTGACAACAGCACTTCGCCACTAGGTATATTTCTGACTGCACTCAACATGGTTCTCGGTTCGTTGTGGTTCTTGTTCGGCTTCCATGTCATCTAACAACACAATCCATCTATCTATAGCTCCAAAATCTTCTCTACTGTTCAAGGAATCATCTTTGTTGGATTAGCTATCGGTCCATGGGTTCGTGGTCTTCACATCATCTTCCAATCTTTGTACCACGATCTCACAGCTTGCTTAGATAGGCGGACTTTTCTTTCCTCCAAAGGGGTATAGCGACGGATTCTTCCTGGGAAGCATAAGCCTCATTACCATCACCATTCTATATGTTGCTTTCATCATGCCGGAGTCTCGAAAACCTGCAGCTAGAGAAGCGTCTCAACACAACGACGAGGAGATCTCGTTCAAGAAATCGCCAATCGAAGTTGCGCAGAGGGTGACGACGACTTTTTTGTCGGCTTTGTTGTTGCCCATTTCGATGTTCGCCCCGAGGAGGATACCCGGCAGCTCCAGAAGAAATTGGAATATGACTCTGTGTGGCTTAAGCTTGTTCCTGTACCTCGTGTCGACGGTAAGTCTTTCTTTGATTTGGATGTTCAAAATGCGTATACCAACTTTTCATAGGGTGTGTACTCTGCAAAGTATTTATATGCTCAACATGTCTATGAATGGACTACGGCGCAGGTAATATCTTTTTGTGATGCTTTCATAATGCACAGGAAACTCAATGCCCTTCTAGCTCGGCTACTACATGTCCACTCTCTGGATCACGCGTGCTATTAATTTGCTACTCTTCCTGCCCAGTAGGTGTTTCTCCATTTCACTTTGGATTGTCACATACTTAATGGGTTCGCAGTCATCCTGTCTTACCTGAAACCAAAGTCAACAAGCGCAGCTGGTGCAACTCCTACCTCTCGGGACATCTCCGCCGAAATGAACTTTGATCGCCAACTCGCCCGAATCTCAGTTGCTGTCGATGGTCTTGCGGACGGTCTTGTTGCTGTTACTGGCAGCAAATCTGAACCTTTGTTTTATACCTTCTCTTGCCTTTCGTCATTTACATCAGGAGGCAACCCTTCATTACACTCGCTCGGCGCTGTATGTCTTCATGCTTGTGGGCGAGGCTCAGAAGTAGGAGCGTTGTTTGGTGCAATGGGTGTGCTATCTGCCATTGCGCACATCGTCTCGGTATGTATTTTGCCGTACATCATATTCTTTCTTCTAATATTTGCTTTTTATAGCCATATGTTTACGCTTTGACGTACGGTGCGACAGTTGCTCGGTTCCCAGAAGCCATCTTCGTTCTGGCATTCTGCTTTTTATTCTCCGTCGTCTTCTTGCTCACGCAGCTTGATGTTGCGGAAGAGAAGATCGTGGCCGTAGATGATGCTGATCCAGCTGGACCATCAAGGCGGAACTCGAACAATTACACGTATCAGTCACTTGCGACTACCCTTACGGATGAAGAGCAACCTGTGACTGAATCGCGGAGGTCTGGGTCATGGTAGAATCTCCTGTCATTTTTTCTTGAAGATCCGCGAATCTTGTTATCGTAGCTATTCGAATTTCGAAGAGCAGATATTGTGTACGATTAATTTCTATTTCTCGCGTGTACTCTATTAGATGCACCCATCATGACCCAACTGCTATCTATTCATATGCATGTAGTATCCTTACTGTGGAATATAATTCAACCAATTTCCTATAGATCCAAGGTAACTTATCCTCAATAAAATCGGTATCTTTGTCATTTCACTCGTTGTCGTCGTGATCACAAGCAGGTGCGTAAATTTGGTAAGGAAAAGTCAAGTGCTCTCCATATTTATGTATGCCAGCATTGGTGAGCATGCTGCTGTTTGAATGGTGCGCCTTTCAATAGTACAAGTCATCATCACAACGACTCCAAGTGATCGTTTGCCAAGGTTCTCGAGAAAGAGTGCAGTTGAAACTTCAAGGGTCTTCGATGCTTGATCAAACTAGAAGAGCTTGGCGCTTCCGTTAATGAAGAAGCGAATACGCTTTGGACGATCGAGCAGCACTACAATTTGCTTGGCTGCTTCGATCTCGATAGCGATACACACTTGTCATAAACGATCATGCATCATGTGTCACTCATGGCTATCGTCGGTTGCGTGGCATCATAGCTAAATCAAGCAAATCGAATCCGCAAGATAAGAAGAACGAGAAGGTTTAGCAGATTAATGAGGTGCCTTAGCGTTGTTCATGGTGTCTTGGATTGCTATACTCAGCAAGCGAAATTCGAGAAGAGAATAGACGCTTGAGCTCTGCTCTTGGCGGTTGAAAGTAAAGGCATTTTATATTGTTACAAAATAAATTTTATGGGCTATCCGAATATCTTTGGTTTGTTTCAGTGTGGTCCTTAGCTCACTTGTTATCGCCTGCCATAATTTTGGTCGCGATAACATGAGGAAGAGTACTAAATGGGGCACGATTAACCGTCATATAAGCGTGTGGGTATGTGAAGATGCGCAAGTCAGCGCCGAAAAGCCGGCTGTAGTGAAATGACTCTGGCGCTACTTACGGGTCAGTCGCGGTTCTTACTTGAACAGCCAAGGTACAGTTTCTCAGTTCTCCTGATATCACCCACAAACGGCTGCTGGTCGTCTGTCTACCCGCCTGTCACCCCATTTTCATAACCACAAAGGTTCTCTTTGTGAAAGGGATAAAGGTTATCTTTCCTTGTTTCCATATCCTTGAGGCTTAAGGCTGAGGTCCGTTGGCTTGCCAAGCGGGATACTCATATATAACCCCAAACAGTATGTGGTACCGGGTTTGGCTATCCTCCAACCAAACGTACATCTGACCACCACCTTCATCACAGGTCTTTAGTCCTTGTGGAAGGGTCAACCTGAGCGATCAACTTTAGGCGGACAGGCGGAACAGACGACCCGGCATCGCTCCTCTTCCTTTTCTTCTTCTTCAAGCATATCTTCTGCCAGAGTTTTTGGTCTTCCAAGCTGGCATACGTGTCTTAACCTGCTTCAAATTATCATCCAACGCTCCTTTACTCTATTTCCTCTTTTTCCTTAAGCGTCCATCGTAACCGTCATACCGCCGGACGATCGCCAGCTATCATCGGAACGCTCTAAAGAGAGCACAAGTCTTACTCAGGGTTTTTTCTATTTCGCTTATTGAGCAGACCTCGATCAAGTTGAGCAAGTTGCTTTAATCCACCAAGGATGGTCGCCTCTACATCTATCGCGTCGTCGTCCTCTTCGCAGGTTACGATGCCTGTTGTTAGCAGCACGGATGAAACTGCGCCCCTTCTTGGCAAGGCCTCGACCTCAAAGGCGTCGGAGTCGAAGAAGAAACCTTTTTATCGAGCACGACCAATGTGGTAAGTCAGGTTTATGACATGAGACGTCAAGCCTCGTTATTTTTCATTTCAATGGCTGACAATGTTCACATATATCACTTCACAGGCTCGTTCCCTTTGCCATTGTCGCTTCTGTTGTCGTAAGTGCGCTTTGCATTTATCGCATGACTGTTCAGCTGACATGATTCATATGTAGCGCGGTATGACAATCGCGCCTCGAGTAGAAGTGTACACCCAACTTTCATGCAACAACCTCTATGGACGCCATGACTGGAACCATACCCAGCACACTGCGGTTTCATCGAAGCGATACCAAGTGCTTCTGGCAGAAGCGGATCCAGTTGGACCCCATCTTCATCACTTCTCCGCACACCTACCTTCCATACCGCAGCACTCCAAACCATTGCATGGCGCTTCGTCAAATTGGACCGTAGACCTACCTTCATCACCAGCACTGGTGCCTGCTCCAGATGACATTGAAATTACCCCAATTTCTCATTCTGCCCGGTTGCGCGCCCCTGCAGGGGAGATGGATCCGAGGCGACTTCCATCTAAACGATGTACTTCGGATCCGGCCGTTCAAGCTGGGGCAGCGAGGTTGCAGACAATAATGACGACTACAATGGGGTTGCTGTCGGCTTTGACGACTGGGTGGTGGGGTGGGTTCGGCGAGAGGCATGGAAGGACCCGAGTGTTGGCCATTTCGACTTTGGGGTTGTTGCTCACGTATGTGCTACTTTCATATCGGTGGAAAAACCCTGACTGACTCCAACGAATAGAGACCTTACATTCATCCTCGTTTCAACACCCGGCTCCATCCTTTCCAGACATGGCCACAAGCTCCTCATTGTCGCACCTGTTCTTGAAGGCCTTCTTGGTGGCTGGTCGACACTCCAATCCACAACCTCCGCGTATATTAGCGATTGCACATCTCCAGGATCCCGAGCACAGATCTTCTCTCGATTTACAGGTGTGTTTTATGTCGGATTCGCAGTTGGTCCGGCCGTTGGAGGGTGGCTCATCAGCGAAAGCGAGGTGTGGGGACCGAGTCTCGGTGCACCAGCACATGAACGGACAGTAACATTAGTGTTCTGGGCTGCCATCTGCTGCTCGATGATCAACTTCTTCTTGGTACTCCTGATTTTCCCGGAGTCGTTGGGCACGAAGACGAGGGAGAGCGCCGTCAAGGAGAGTCTCGAGAGGAAGAAGCTTGGTATGCCGGCAGGCACAAAGGTGAATGTGAAAGGGAAGCAGAGGATGGTACTCCCACTTTCAGCTGTAGACGAATGCGAAGTTGGGGCAGATCTTTTGGTGGCTGAGGAGGACTCTGTTGTGGCATCCAGTTCAAATAAGAGATTGGACTCCGAAGTTGACAGTGGCTCTGTCGGAAATGGAGGAGGGGTTATATCTCATTTCCTTCGCCCTCTTGCGGTATTTATGCCTATGGTTGTCTATGAACCCTCGTGGACTGGTATTGGGTTCAAGAAGCGAACAGATTGGAGCCTGACGATTTTGGCAGCGGCGTTATTTGGGCTGATGCTTTCTACTGTGAGTATTGAGCGCTTTCGGCCTTACCTGTGAAGATTAGGCTGATAATGATTCCTAGGGCGTCTATCAGATTAAATATTTGTATGCAGTTCATACGTATTCGTGGGGCGCGGAGAAGCTAGGCTATTATATTTCTATGATGGGAGGTCTGAGAGCCATATTCCTACTATTTTTACTTCCTAGTGAGTTTCTTCCCTTTTATTTTTGTTCGACATCTGACGTGTATGATCACAGTTATTATTGGATTTTTCAAACCTAAACCACCCACGAAAGGCAAAGCCACCAAGCAAGCCACAAACTCGTACGGTGTCGCCCAGGCAGCGATACTTGGGAGTACCTCCAGCTTGGCACTATCGATAGGTCCACCCAGTCCCTCCAAAGACACTTTTATCATTAAGCCGAAACCTACTCGCGCTCAGCTCGGAAGGGAGATAACGTTCGACCTCATGCTCACTCGGCTTTCATTAGTCATTGATATCATCGGACACTCTTTGGTAGCTTGTCTGCCTGCGCCGAATGCTGGGGGTCATCACCGTATGGTTAAAAATATGGATGTGGGTGGGTCTGGATCTGGGGAAGCTCTTACGCTATTGACCGTGAAACGTCCGGCAGTGGGGAATGAAGCGGCTTTTGTGCTGGCGAGTGCGTTGAATGGGTTTGGGGCTGGGAGTGTTCCTGCTATTCATAGTTTGGCGTTGTGTTTAATGCAGCTGAGGGTGCTTGGGCGGGAGGCTGCGAAGGCTGCGAAAGGGCATGTGTTTGGTGTTGAGGATGAGGAGTTGGATTTTGACGAGGACACGAGGTTGCCGGGGACTGGAGAGCTGTTTGGAGCGTTAGCGGTGTTGCAGGCTGTTGGGCAGATGATTCTTGGGGTATGTGTTACTTTGACTGTAGTGATCCACCATGATATTGAAGATTTTTGTGACAGCCAATGCTTTTTGGTCTCATTTACAGTGACACTGTTGCCGATTTTCCCAAGACGGTGTTCGTAGTCGCCTCCGCGATTTGTTTCCTGTCGCTGCTCTTGATATTCAGTCTCCATAATCCCGTCAGAGCCCCCAAGGGTAGTCCGTTTTCGAAGAGCAAGCCGATGCCGACAATGGTCCGAAGACGGCGGGACGGAGTGTTGGTTGAGAGAGGCAGATCGAGAGTAAGTAAGGATCTGAGAGGAGGCGCTATTCCATATTATCATATCACTTCTCCAATTTCCCCATCTTACGACGCGACGAGTAGTGCCACAGTAGATGCTACTCGTAGGGTTTAGAGTATTTTTGTATCATACTACACTGACGTATTTTAACGGATGATAATTGGAATACTGCATGAAGGTTCGGGTCTCTTGACGATGCAGCGCCAGATGTATAATACTAGAAAATAATTAGAGGGCGCAACGGCGTCATGAAACCAGCCCCAAAGTCGCATTAGATGAATCTTGAAACGAATCTAGCTTACAGGAGAAACAAATTAGCGCGCACTAGAGCGTAGCTGTGATCAGGGGGCATTCAAGTCGAAGACACACCAGCGACGCCATGAACACGACTGCTCATTCAAAGCTGGACCAACTCATGCTTCAATCGATTAGATCGAAACGCGTTCGTCAACTTCAGAAAACTGTTGAAAATTTACTCAAGCAGCGAAGCTTCTCCAGACCATCAAAATGTAAAAGTTTACCTGGGCCCGGTCAAAACATGTGCTCGCACTTCACTAGGCCCAGAAGATTATACTCCGGGGGATAAGATGTGCATTTTTAAACACTGAGGGATTCAGCGATTTGCCAACAGACTCATCCCCAAGTTTGACCGAGGAATGATGTCGTTTTGCAAGCTCTTTAGTTCACAGAACTCGGCTATTGGTTCTACTAGCTCTAGAGTATCGTTCCTTATACAATGATAATAATTACATTTCCCTCCGTTTTAGAGCTTGCTTGAGAACACCTGAGAACACAAACTGAACTTATCGGTCGGACCGGACATATGAATGGAGTGGCCAAACAAAGAAACAAACAGAGCCGGGGTCGTTTCAGTTGTTGGGCTGCTCTCTGATATCACCACCACCGACAACGACAACAACCCTCTTGTCATCGTTCGCAGCAACTCAACGGCAAACTCGTTGCCTTTGTCGCTGCTTTAGTTGCTGCTGTCCCTCTCAGCCAGGAAAGGATGGAGAATGCAGTGGCAGGCCCTTCCAGTTTAAACAGGCAAAGTCTTAATTCGACACCTTCCAACTCGGCGCCAGCGGCTGGTGCATCTTTGTCTTCACCAAATTCTAAGGGGCATCCTCCATTAACCTATCCTGTGGTCTACCTTCCTCCGCCAGGTATGTTGTCGCGTTCACTTCGATTTTTTTTAGTTGTTTGTGTTTTATTTCCGAGGAAAAGTGCTGTGCTTTCGCCCTGTCTAGATTGTTTGTGGCTCTCACATTGCTGAATCACTCTGCCGCAGGCATTCCACCCCCAAAACAACATCTTGCTAGCACACAAGACCTACTTGGACGATTACAACTTCACCCTGCATATGACAAGTATGTGCGGCCTTACATTCATCCCCAGCCATCAACAATACCAGGACATGTGCTATTACCGGACGGGACTACGTCCTCAAACCCTATAAATGGTGTCGATGGGAACACACCAGGTGCAGGTCCGGCGACGCCTGGAGGTGTTGGTGCCGTGGATAAGGGGAAGGGCAGGGAGGTTCCGATACCCGGTGGAGATGTCGATATGCACGATGCTGGGGACGGGGACGATGATGGAGATGGAACGGGAAAAGGAGAGAAGAAGAAAAAGAACAGTTACAAGCACTTGATTAAGGGTATTCCAGGTAAGCTGTCTTGGTCCTGGCCTTCTAATACAGTTCGTCGCTTACGCGTATGCCTTTTTACTTCAGGAAAGCACTCGATTAAGAAGGACGATTATTTAGTAACGATGATGCTGGTTCCTCCAAAACAACGGATGCGGATACGACGGTTTGACGAGAAGACCCAGGAAGATGCGTTTACGGTCAGCTTGGATGGGCTGAAGGGTGTATGTCACCATATTCCTTTAAACTCTTTTTCTAATCATTCATTCTAATCATTCTTCCCTTTAGTGGAATATAAACACGTTAGTGGTAGAATCTGCGCAGGCTCGAGAGGACCGGAAAAAACGGGTTCGTTATCTTCATCACCTCATTCATGGTGCATTCTCGGACAAGCACGCTGACGATGATTCTCTCATCATCACTTTGTCACAATCTATCTTACTTACAGAGAGAAGCGAAAAAAGCCGCAAAATTTGGACAGCTACCGTTTGGCGCCAATACTCCGTCAATACCTCAGCCCATTTCTTCGGCGCCTTTAGCGCATCCCCAACCACTACAAGCCGCTGCATCAACATCCACGGCGAAACCCGCAACCAGCACACCAAAACCAAGCGTAGGAACGCCTCGACCTGGGTCAAGGGCAACGAGTGGCAGTGGACCTGTAGTAGGAGGAGCGTCGGCAGTGACATCAGGACCCGGCGGGGGTGTTGCGGGAGGACCAAAGCCTCTAACATCTGTTCCCAGGCCTGGCTCCGCGGTTCCCAGACCAGGTTCCGCGGTGCCCAAGCCTGCTAATCAAGCACATGCACCATTAGGCCTGGCCGGTGTTCAGCGGCCAACGACCGCAACGGTGGCGGCAGGAGATGGCGATCAGCAGAGAGGAAAGAAGAGAGAACGAGACGAGGCGGGCCATGGAGGTATGAACGGTGTGCATGTGAATGGAACTGGAAATGGTTCGGCCCCTAGTGGTGGATATGTGAATGGTAATGGCGCTGGTAATGGTCATGCTGTCGTTGGGACGAATGGAGTGCAGCAAAAGGCACCGTTGCCACCATCGCAACACGGTGTTGCTCCTGCGATGGTGATGAATTCCAAAGCAGGGACGGGGAATGTTCGGCCTCGACCGATTAAGAAACAGAGGATGGTCGGTATCCCTTCCTTTGCTTCCTCTATAACTTTAACCTTATTTCTACATGAGGTTGACTTTGTTGATTTTCTAGGACATGCAAGGTCAATCTCGGGATGTTACTGCATCTGTCCAGCAACAACCGACTCCGCAGGGTGTATGATTTGGTTTTATGCGATGAGGATATGCTTGCATCCCGCTATGATATGGTGGCACCGTGCACATTTCTATGCGTATATGACTTTATCTTATGCTCTTGCTTTTTTAAACTTTTGGATCAATACACCTTGCTCGAAAAGCTTAGATTGGCTTTTGGACGAATGCAAGCCATTGATGACGATTATCGATTCGGTGTTTTGAACTTGCGGTTCGCTGCATCTTCGCTCCGATAACTTCCCCTTGTCCCAACCTCAGTTCCTACAATGCAGGATTGGCGATTCTTGGTACCTTCTGATGATTAAGACACGGAGTTGAGCCTCCTGATTCGAGCGAAGATCAAGGCCCCAACCCACGTTATCACGTTCCAGGCGTCTCCTTGATCAGCTATTTGATCTGATCGTGGACTCATCGGTATCCCTTCGACAGCGCTTGATGGAGAATTGAAATCGAAATGAACAATACACGAGGCTTACTGCTGGCATGTTCTTGTCCTACCACTCAGTAGGACGCCGTTTGCTTTGCGGAGCATGACTAACAGTTGTAAAGGGCTTGCACTACCTAGTACCTTTATCCCATGCCACGCCCATCGATCATAGAGTTCGACGCCCAGGACGAAGCCCTCAAACCCTTTGCTGATTGATGATCCGCCACACTACCTTTGCTTTTGCATACAGACGAACCTTAGGCGCGAGCTATTCATGTTCCAGTTAGATGCATCTCCTTCAATCTTCTGCTCCTACCTTTTTTATTGATAATTTCTACTTTCTTCACCTGGGCAATCTTTAGTGTCACGACTATTTTTTTTCTGAAGTTGAGATTTACGCACTTATTTTTGCGACAATGAGCCTACCGTTATTTGTACACTCATCTCCAATTCATCTTCATTTTTCTTTCCTACTCACTTTTTTAGTTTCTTCCTTTATCCACAGAGCCCGCAGTACATAATAGACGCTTTTCTGTGCAATGCTCTAAGCTGGTTGTTAGTAGCTTTTGACTAAACTTCCGAACCTCATAATGGACCTCATGAGTCTAGGCCTGGGTTTGATGTAATTACGTAATCTTTGGAGGCGAGGGCTTCGAGTTGGCGCTTTCTTTCTTTACCTTTTCGTATCTCGTATCTTTATAACTTACCAGGTTACCTTGACCCTGCTGCGGATGCCCTGACTCGAGGATATATAACATTACCAGACTGCGCAGCTTCTTTAAAGCCCAAGATACTTGTCGGCTTCAAAAGTGATAACTCGGTTCCTCTCGGGCTAGACCTGTGGACTGGCGGCCACTAAAACTCTCAGCTTTACTGCGACGGCTAAGATCGCTCAAATAGGACATAGCTAAACCGTCAAAAGTCGGCGGACCTCAAATTCGGCTTTTTTCGTGGTGGTCTCGAAGAACTCTCAATTTGCTTTCTATTTTGCCAGTGACCATCCTTGCTGTCGTCTCGCTTTTTATATCTTAACTGTCAATAACTACTTCTCAGACGCTTCTGGTTACTGCTGGTTATCTGACGCTCCTCGAACCTGCTTTCAACTGTCTAGACCGCTCCGAAAGGTGCCGCATCCCTTCTAAGGTTCGAACGCACTACTTTCCTGGAAGGACACTAAAATGTCCGATTACGTGGTACAAAATTATACACTTCTTGATCAGAACGCAAGTAACAAATATTTTGAATCGTAGGCTGGCAAGAAAATGCGTTCAGGTGCCATTGATCCTTGTCTGGGCTACTATATGCACTCTCGAAAAAAACGAGCTAGAGGCCATCCTGAAAACATGCTTTCTGGACAGCTGGGGACGACTTGGGATACTTTATGTGTTCCAACGTTCTTCGATGCAGAAAAGGAGTTGGAACTGCCTGTGAATTTGTTTTCTCCATCGGATCTCGAGGTGTCTATGGAATCTGAAGAACTCGCCGGTCAAACAGCTGATTTCTGTAAAGAAACGCTCGCTCTCATCTCGGCAACAGGTGCTGCTGGTCATCAACAGATAGTAAACCACTCTTCTATCCGCCTTGCCAAATGTGCCGAAGCTGTGACTGTCGAATCGTTCCTGAACCACTCCACAAAGTTGCGAACGTCTCGTGCCAGGAAACGTCCAACAAAGGAATTAGATGCTTTGCCGAATGATGACCAGGAAGACGCATTAGTACGCAGACGGCCTCGCCCAGTTCCGCGTATACTCTCCGACGACGATAGCGATTTCGGGAAAGAGTCCCAACAATCTCTCTCTGCGAAACACCCTAAAATGAGGCGCCGAAGAAAACGTAAACCTTGGAAGGATCGGCTGTATGAAGCTGCAATCGCCACATATTGCGTCCCAGATGACTGCTTCATACAGAACCTTCAAGGCGATGGAGATCCTGCAGACCAAACTCGTGCACCACTTCACTTTGTACCCTGCTCACCCGAAAGTCCTCGTGCCGTAAATCTCACGAGTCATTCCTCCAGTCGTTTGTCCAGCACGAAGAGGAAAATTGACTCTCAGAGAACAAGGACGATCATGCACACATCTACATTCTCTGATCGCCATCTACGGTTTACTGATGCTGGTGTACTCGTTAATTCACTGGATCGGTTGCCTTTGTCAAAATGGCGTCTCGATCTTGACAATAGGAACCAAATTGGTGTCAATGAAGCTCAGTCGAAGATAACAAAGAGTTATAACAAGAAGATCACCCGTGCTACGAACATGGCTACACGCGACGTCGCTTACCCTCCCTTGACGTTTATATCATTGAATGAAGCCGAAATCAAATACAAGACCATGTTTGCTGGCCATGGGTATGTAACCATCATGCGACCGTCCAGGCTTCGTGTAGTTAATAAACTGGCCTTTCAGTGCTCGCAACCCCAGCGATCAAACCCCTGATGAGTCAGGCTTAAAGCTCATTCAAGTCAATGAAGCCGTAAGGTGCGGTCCACTTCTCTTGCTTGACAGTGAGATGTGGTACTTAATATTTCCATTGACTAACAGCTCGGCAACCCATACCTTCGCAGCCTCGCCTGTGCATCTGTCAGATCCTTCAGAGGATCAACCTAGGTGTCATGAAGAGGGCTTGTCCCCCATTGTGTGCTTACCACAATCACCGGTTGTGCCTACAGCAAGCGATTTAGCTGGTCCTTCTAGCTCTGCAGCAGGTAAACTCTCCTTAGGGAAAGATCCCCTTCGAGAGACGGGCGCAATAACCGTGCTTATTTCTTTAGAAGGAAAAATTCGCCTGAATGAAGTGAGTGAACCCCCGCTGTCCCCCGAACATCGCGTGCTTGCTCGGAATGAGCAACTTCAAAAGGATCAGCAGGCCAAGTATCGCCATCTTAAGCCACTTGGTTACTTAACGGATGACTTTTTGTCGAACATCCGAATCGTCAGCAGACCCCAGGATTCAGGACAGCCAAACTTTTTACCTCATAAATAAAGATCGAGAATCGAGGATCTGACTTTTGTGCAAGTCAGATAACAGCTGCCTTCCAGCCCTGCAAATTTCCACAACAGCTACCTACGTGATTGAAAAGCCTTGTCATCTCTATGTGTATTATGTCCCACGTTTACAATTTGTATTTCATTGCACTTCCAATGTGGCTATCGTTATACAATACAAGCCAAGACCATTAGTACAACCAATGCTAAAATAAAATAATTGAATGCATCGTTCAACCATGGAACCGAAAGCAATAATAATTTATGACTGAAGGGTATCGGTGCCACAGGATCAAGAATCGCCAGACCGTGAACGACTTTCGACCTTGTAACATCGCATGTTGGGGTATCGCAGCACCAAACCTCGACTTGTCATTTGCGCCCGTATTTCTTCGAACTAAGATTTGTCAGCAAGGGTAAACTCGAGCTTTGGAGAATGAGACATACTCTCGTTCCTTCTGGTAGTGGCAATGTTCGATGAAACATCTTCCTGACGTGCTCCCGTAGAACGACACCATCTTCCTCCTCCCATTCATTTATCTCTCCCGACTCCCAGGTAAGTACGAGCTTGTTCCGTTGAAAGCTGACATGAATATCCTCTTTCGCAACATCGGGAAGCTCAAACGTGGCAACTATAGCACGACCGTCTGTTGATTCACGGAATTCGGATCTGGAGGTGGAAGGTATGAGTGAGATGAAGAGGTGCTCGATGGAATACTCACACAGACTTCTGTTTCCGCGGACCCGACAACGGTGGAGATTCCATAAGAGGTATCTGTAGAGGGGTATGCTCTACTGCCAGCAAGTCCTGGGCCATCTCCTCGAGTGACTGGACCTTGGGTCGTTCTTTAGCCATTTTCTTCTCCTTCTCTTGTCGGATGTTACCCCATAGTAGATCAAGTGATCGAGCGTCGGCAGGGGGTTCGACATCTTCAATGGTCGACCCGGCAATATTAGGGTGTGTGTAGAGTCTACGCCCGGTAGGCCGGGGGGCATGGTAAGATTCAAGCTCTGTCGACGCGTCCTCAGTCCTTGGATAAACGATACCTGTTACAGCAGGGGTAACAGGGGATGGAGATGGTCTGACGTCTCTACGGGTGACATTATAAGGGGGCATTGTGTAAAGAGGTGGGGTAAGACGTTGACCGAAGTCAGAGTTAAGCGAAAATAGGGGGGTTGAGGAGGGATTATAAGGAAGATCGGAGTCTAGTAGAGCAGGGTTATAAGGGAGTAAGGGTCAAAAAGGAGAGACACATGTCGTGTGTCACTCACGAGGTGGAGGACTTGAGGATGTTGTGCAAGTGCGTCACTGAACGGAGATACCGACCTGGTTGCTGTTTTCGCTTTGCCGCGAATATGAACAATCTTCAAGTATCCAACTCAAGGAAGGATCATGAGCTGGCCGAACGAACTGTATCGCGATAATCTATAAATCAGAACCTGAAGGAATAGCTAGAATGGCACAAACAGACCTGAAACCCAAAACGCTCCGTAAGCCGATTTGCCTCGCCTTGTACATGAGGCAACACAGGTTCGACATGGACGTTCAAGAATATCAGATCCATTTCTCCGGAAGGATGCTCCGGCAGTTCCCGAGAGTGGGTCAACGCCCGTTCGAAAACTTCTTTCTGCTTTCCATGAGTCCCTTCGAGGCTCTCATGTAATTGTCATCTGTGAGTGTTCGTCGTCGGTTTTCTGGATATGATGGGTCTTTAGGCCGATAGTCAATAGCATGTTAGACTGCCAACGCACCGCATTTTGTGGTCCTGCGGAAATTTTTGACTCCTGAACTTGCTTGCTTTCCATGTGTCGCTTGCAATTAGTTTGCTGACTTTTCTTTTGTTAGACAAATGCACGTGTAGACTTTGTCTTTGGAGTTGCCGATCGTAGCGTCTTTTTATCGGTTGACAACGCCTGTCGAAGGCAAGCTGATGGCTCCGCTTTGAGAGGGTGCACGCATACAGCTCTGGATTATGCTTCTTCTCATCCCACCGAGTGTCCTTCCGGAGTGAAGCGCCTCTGATTTCATTCCAAGTCTACACCTCGATCTCACGATCAGTCTTGTCTGGCATCTTTTCGGAAGATCGCCAACCTGATTCCTCAGATCTATCTTCAATGCCATAGGCTGGTCGAAGCTGACCCGCGAAGTAGGACTGTCAACTGTCACTGCGAGGTACGGATAAAGCAGATTGTATATGATAGTGTGATATTACAGGATGGTGTATTAGGCAAACTTTAGAATTCTGTAAAACAATGAGACCTAATCTAATCAAACGGAAGAAGTAAATGAACGCACAGATTACATGAGAGGTTTAAATTTCTTGTTGGAATATCCAGTATAGCCGCGTCCCATGCCTAAACGCCGCTTCACGCCGGTGGTTTGGGCGACATTCTCGGTGGTTGAGGAGCCTTGCTTCATGGGTGAAGGTTGTGTCCGCGGTGGAACAGTTGCTACACTTGGAAGGTTGGTCACGACTGGAAGGCGAGAAGACGGTGTGCGCGCTGGGGAAGACGCCACATCAAGCTGACTGGAGTTCGTTGATGAAATATTTGCGGGAGAATTTGGCAAACTAGAGAATCGCTTCCTGGGATCTTGATCAAGCAAGACGGGATTCAGACGAGAGCTAGGTTCGCCTGGAGGATGATTCTCGTCGTACTGTGGGGGCGACGACGACCTAGTGAGATCAATATCCACTGTCATTGGAGTATTTTTTGGACGGTTAGTCTTCGAGGAACTTCCGGTGGATGACATCAAGCGGCTTGTTCCATTGGCACCGTTAATCGAAGCTGGCTGCGATAGGTATGTCTTGGACGACGTTGCGGTTTGAGCTTGTGACATGTCGAAGAAGCTTCTTGGTCGCTCCGGTCGTGATTTCTCTGAGACCGCATTTGGCAATACATCTTGACGGAAAGAAGTCAAGTTGGTCATATGTGTTCGCGGGGTAGGTACACTTTGATGACCAACAGGAAGTTGCACCGTCAGAGCTGCGGACGAATAAAGTTCGGACATCGGAACAAACGCAGACATTCCAGGGCGCTGAAAGCTCGCAGGAGGCTTGCCAAATGGAACTTTGGGGTTGTAATCCCTCGTGAATGAGGCCGAGATAGCAGCGAGCGCAGAAGGCGATGCATACATTGAGGAAAGGCCCCCTGGGGGTTGGATGAGACAGCTGAACTGTGCACGCGCCAGAAACAACATACCAGCACCCACAGGTACATTAAGCACGGAAGATCGTGTACCATCTAACGCGACGGTGGCCATCTGGCCTGAAGGTGTCTGAGGTGTGGGCTGGACGAACTCTCGGGATTCTTCACTAAATTGAAGTGAGCATTGTTTAGCACAGCATACATCGTATTTCACTCACAGTTCTTTCACTCGCCGTTGGATCTCTGCCTCGTCAGGAAGTTCGCGACTCAAAACCTGACAAATAACGGCACGATCGTTGGCTCGAAATTGGGGCACGGTCTGACTAAATAAACCCTAACATACGATGAGACTTCACAGCGGGTGATTGGGTGATAAATCCTCACAGGGTTCTTTTCCAACGGGACGGAAACAAAGGGCGAAAGACCCTTGTCTTTTGCCTTCCCAGCAACCTGTCGCTTTGAAGAGTACAGCAGGTAAAGTAAACTCTGGGCTCGCGTACAGGCTACGTAGAGCAGCCGTCTACAATCCCAATAAGCGTTCGTTCAAGATCTGTGGATATATGCGTACCTTTCCTCCTCTATATCGTCGGTTCGGTAGAACGGAAATATCTCACTGTCCACTGTGAAATCGTGAAACAGACGTTAGATTGGAAGTTCAACGAAACTGTACCTGCTGGAACAATCACAACTGGCCATTCCAAACCCTTCGCCGCGTGGCATGTCGATATAGTCACTTTCTGCTCCACCGTCAACCACCGATAAAGCTTGTTTCAACCGAGCCACACACCTCCTTGTTCTGTTCTTCCGATTCGTTATCTCCTGCAGACGAAAGCGTGGAGCATTGGAGGAAGTGCCGTAACTTTGATCTGTAAAGCAGGACATTCAGTTTGTAGAACTTGTGGGGCAGAAATGATACCCACTGCTTCGCCGGGGCATCAGGACCAGCTTGAGCTTCGGGAACATTTGTCTCTCGGGCAATCATTTCCGCTTCTATTTCGCTTGCAAAAGTAATCAACTCTTGAACGTTCTCCCATCGACTCTCCCAGTCTTGCTGCGTTTTCTTCAAATGGTCCTCATAGCCGATCAGGTTAACCAGCTTTCGAATGATCTCTGATGGAAGTGTTTCCTATTTGCAGTTAACATATGTCCAGTCAATACAGGGATAGAATTACCTCTTCATTGAATCTTCGAAGAGCCTTAAAGACTTTTACGAAGGGAGTGACTTTCTTTTTGACTGGTGGCTTTGTATCTGGGGTTTTATTATCAACGATTTTTTCCACCAACTTCAGCTGAGAATTTTTGCTCCTCTCTGCGCCCAAGGAAATTTCTTCGAGTGACTGTACAGCCATGAGTATTTCATCTGTATTTCATCCATGATCTTACCTTGTCTCCTACCCCTCGTGACGGAGCTTTGATGGCGCGCACAAACGCGGGGTTGAACCCCGGGTTGTCAAGGAGCTGAAGGTAGGCAATGATGTCTTTGACCTGCCGATGGGTTAGAGCTGAAATAAGCTGGTCAAAAAAAAGTGTATACCTCCATACGTTCAAAGAACTTGTGTCCTCCCAAAATTCTACACGGGATGCCATTCTTCTGCAGTGCACTTTCAATTGGACGGGAGAGGGCATTGAATCTGACTTGAAAATAAAGGTTGAGAGAAGAAAAGTGTGGAGAGAGAAGAACTTTACGAAGGATGGCAAAGTCACCCCATTTCAAGACACCACCCATGTATGCAACGGAACGTTTGATTTCGAAGGCGATCATTTCCGACTCATCTTTCTCGTTAGCCGTCACACCCAGAAAAGGTGTCGTTCCAAGAGGGTGGGATGTGTGTAATGATTTGGGAATACGTTTCTTGTCTGTCAACCAAGGAGAACTCAGTTGAGATATTGACGGCATGCTAGATGGGAGTACCTTCTTCGACGATCGCGAGAGACGTCCTCAAAATTGCGCCACTCGATCGATAGTTACGTTCGAGGTAAATCTGACGTGTGTTGGGAAAGTCTACCAAACAGATCAATGTGCATCAAAATTTCGGGGACTAAATGCGAACCTTTCCGCATCTTCGCTAGATTTGTGACTTCGGCCGAACGCCATCCATAGACTAAAGTCGGGTATGAGAGTCAGTGTTGAACTCGAGCTAACGGTGGTTATATTTATTACTAGATTGGTCTGGGTCACCAACTATGGAAACACAGCGTCGAACTCCCAGGCATCTCATCAGTTGATACTGCATCGTGTTGGTGTCCTGACTAGAAAAAGGGTACCATAAGGATAGAGACAGGCCCAGAGAATAAAGACCCTACAATTCATCGACAAGAACATGTCGACACCACAAGACTGCCTGCTCATGGGTGCCAAACAGTTTGACGCCATAAACAAGCAAATCGTCGAAGTCTAAGGCGTTGTTGTTCTTCAAAACTTCCTCATAAGCAATATAGATCTCGGCGAGGATTCTTTCAAATGACTTGTACCCTTCCAGACGTTGATTTGGCATCCGGGGGTTGTTTCGATTGGCACGCTCCATTTCGTTAACGTCTTTTAAAAACTCGGCGGCTGATTGACCTTTCGCCTTTGCCGCGGAGATTTTGGAGAGAATAGACCCCTCTGTGATAGCAATGTCATTCTCAATGATGTAATCCTTGTACGGCTTCATCAATGCCATGACTAATTTCTTGCTGTTTTGGGGTGGCGTGAGTTCGTTGGCTGTTATACAACTGCATCAAACACACCTCTCGTCGGAATCGCATATAGTAAAGTTGTCTTCCAACCCAACAACGCTCGAGTGCATTCTTAGATATCTGACACAAATTGAGTGGAATGTCCCCATTTGCAACGCTGTCGTTCTTGATTTGCCTATTAGCTTATTCAGTCGTTCGCGCATTTCGTTTGCAGCTTTATTCGTGAATGTAACGGCACAGATAGAAGAGGGTGCCACTTTATGGACCAAAATCAAATGCGCGATGCGCGATGTCAGGACCTGAGGAACATTTAATAGTGAGCTGAACGAGAACACGCTGAAAACATTACCTTCGTCTTTCCACTTCCTGGTCCAGCGAGAATTTGCAGAGGAATCTTTGGATCATGAGTAACAGCTAGAGGTGTACGTCAGCTAAGCCAGAATTCACAAAAACTGTGCCAGTAACCTTGGTGTTGAGCGGGATTCAGACTAGCAAGAAGACCGTCCAAGTCAATGGCAGGCACATCGGCGTTACCGTCAGTGGCATTGTTGTTTGAGTTTGAACAGGCGCCTCTATTGTTTCTGGATGTCGCTTGAGGTGGCATACAGACAATTTGCAAGCGCTTTGGGCGTAAATGCGGCGGTGTCAAGCACCCAACGGACGAAGAACTGACACTCAGAGTGTGAGAACAACTCAAGCGCGCTGTCGCGTGGGAGTCACATGATATGTGACTCACCGCGTCTGTGATTATTTGTCACGCATTAGTATTGTAAGTCATACCGAACTAGATCTAGCAGGATAGGTTATTGTACAACGCGATGGTGCTCTCTAATCTCTATCTATCTCTTCAACTATAAGAGGTAATCGCGGAGGACTAGAATCCGTGTCTCCAATGACACAGGGACTCACAATACCCATCATGTTCCAATAAATCTCCTTGTCCGGTGGGAGGGTGAACCTGAATCTCTGTAGTAGAAGAGAAAGAATGACTTCTAAAACACTTTTAATATATGTAAATCAAAGAGGGCAAATTGACAGCTCACTCATCTCTAGCTGAGAGAAGTTAAAACCACTACTAATTTTAGCATATGCCAAATCGTTCGCTATGTCACGGGCTTACATGCACGATCGAGCCCCTCCACCAAAGGTCATCCTACCAGGCCAATTACTCAGCCAAAAGGCGCGTGAGTAGCAATAATGATTATACGCACAAATTTGAGTAGACACCAGGAATGCGGGCATCGGTAACAAACTCTGGAAGATCATTCCATCGGTTTGGTTTAAACTCGTCAGCATCTTGTCCCCATATGGCTGGATTACGATTACAGTTGAAAACACTGATTATAATATTAGTTCCCTTTGGTACCAAAACTTCGTGCATGGGTTGACCATCCAAGCCTGTCGCGGGGGACTGCAAAGGTAGCACTGTGTCTTGTAGAGCTCTGTTCTGAAATGAGTTGTCTGTGCGTTATCATGAATTTGTTGACTTACATCCTTACAAGTGCTGGTACAGGCGGGTATCTATAAAATGTTATTCGAGGATTGTCTCACAGTGTGTGAGACAATAATTACAACCGCAGCAAGTCTCGGCAAACTGCGTCGGGAGACTTCAGCCCAGCTAGATCGTCGTATGAGAGCGTATCCTTTCCTGACAGCAACATTGCATCGCAAAGCTCTGCTTGAAGTGTATTTTGCACATCTTGTTGTTGGCTGAGAAGCCACAGCGTGCGTGATATTGCTGTCGAGGTTGTGTCTGTTGCTGCAAACGTGAACGTACTGTGGAATTTGAGCTGCCACTGATGACAAAAACATTTGATTAGGGCTCACGACATTTGGGCAATGACTTGGCTTTCAGATAGCCTCTTGTCTTTTGAGGCGCTCAGATTGTTTTTCACTACGTCAAGAAGAGTTAGCGGAGTGCATTTTCAATCGAACTGGAGTCTAAGGTACTCAAAATACTAATGAGATCGTTCCCTTGAGCAATGTGATCTTTAAAGGCACCGTCCCCTTGAGCAAGTGCATCCTTTTTGGATTGATAGATTTTGACAGAGGTGTCATGCATTAAATCAGAGATTTGTAGGGCTTCTTGAAATGTTTCAGAAGGAAGTCGCTCAAGGATAGCGCGCCAAAATTTTGGTGTTCCTATTTTCAACACATAAGGTAACACATAGATTCGAAACATAACAGTTTTTCCAAGGACAATGCTATGAAAGATTTCAGCTTGGGTAGCAGAAACAGTTTCAGCCATACACAATTCGTTTTGCAGCATTCACAAATGGATGTGGTACAGCACCTTCGGTGAACGAGTCAAATGATGAACCTAGTCCTGACTGTGCAATCAATTCAAGTGCCGTCCTGCCAGACCAAGATAGGACGTCGATCTAAAACCTGGTTTAGCAGAAAGAAAAATACAACATCCACACTCTAATACAGACCTCTTGAGGTCCGTTCTTGACCTTTTCGGCAAAAGCATTCTCGAGCTACCAAATATAAGAGGCAGCTGTGAAGAATAAATGTTGCCAATTACCTTGTGTCCGATGTCATAAAATAAAGGCACTATGCAAGTATATGTCAACGATTGAGACGCAAATATGAGAGAACCTACCCATATTTCGCATATGTGCGGCCGAAAAGATTGGCGCCAACATTTTTCTCTGCTTCTTATGACCATCTCCTAGTTGAAGTCCATTCAAAATTAATCTCTGAAAGCCATATGCAATTTTTTGAGTAGGTCCCACCCCATGTTCCAAGAAGTCCTTCTCCTAAGACTAAGTGCGTTTCCCTACAAAATTATATTAATGTAAGGCTGGAAATAGGGCAAAATTCTCACTGAATAGTGCTCGGAGCTGGTGCATAGGAGTTTTGGTCCTGTGTCGGGAAACACACAGACGGATTGATGGACTGATAGCTATAAGATTGTAAGAAGCGCACCTTGAGAAGAATATGATGCATAGCAAGGGGATCAAAAACATAGAGTAGTTTATCCTATGCAATGATAAGTTTATTTGGCCTCGAAGACAACAATGACCCAACAAACCCCTAGTAGCCCATTTATCTTGGCGACAGATCCATCTAAAGCGAAGTTATGAGAATGGTTGTGAAGCACGAAGAAGCACCAACATCTCTGAGCCAACTTGCGGTGAAATCCCCAGGATTTGAACCCAAAAATTTCTGAGACGGAGCCTAGAGGACAAGGAAGGTACATCAATTGGATGTGATAGAGAGGAAAGCAGTGTTAGCTGGTTTACCTTGTAAAAGCAAATTTCCCCGCGGCCCAGGAATATTGTCAAGAGGGGAACAAGCTAAGAATCTTTTGAAAAGAAGATGTGAGAGACGTAGCAGGGCATAGAATGAAAAAGTAGATATGAGAAGGTTGAGGCTTATCATATTCGGAAAATTGGACTTGTCCAGCCAAGAAATGTTCGACAAGATCCTCAATGTTATAAGGGTTTTAAATTGCCCATAGGAGCTTCTTCTAAAAGTTTCCGGCCGGCTGACATCCCATGAATTGTCACAGTTAAAAATATAGTTGACGCACTCTGAGCTGGTTTTAGCCGCCCAGCCACTCTTGAATTTCAGAAGTTAGAGATGACCACGGCCACCAGATGCCTCAAAACATGCTGCATCACTTGATCAGTCTTGGCCATTCGGTGAATGGTTCACCGATTGCCAACGCATAAAAGCCTCTGGCTTCATTGGGGTAACAATATCGGGCAAGTGGTTTCTCGAATGAATGTCGAACCGGGTTATTGAACCCAACAGAGAGGTGATATTGAAAACCTTAATAAGGGTCGAACAGCATGGTGAAAGAGACCATTGAGCAGGGTCAGCTGATGTAAAATATCATGGGTGAAGGTCGGTCCCAGAAATTGCCTGCAATTTGCTCATAATCACAAAGCTGATATTAAGTCGTGCCAGTATTAGTGAATCAATATCAATCTCAGTCTCCGACAAGGAGCGAGTAGGACTCTGGTGCTAGACTTGGTGTAGGATTGCAACTCCATGCAATGATTCGATGCGACTTGAAGTGACCTTTCTCGGTGTATCGATGGGGAAAGGTCGTTGCTGTGTGCTTCCAAAGTGGGCTTGATGCGGTAATAATGCGTACCTGACAACAATAGTACAAGATTAGCAATAGCAGCGTTTTCAATGCTTAACAAGCCTTACAAAGCGCAGTGCAGCTTGTGCCAACGAGAATTTGTTGTACAAACCAGGCTCAATCACAGACGTAATCTCTTTGGTACTGTAACTTCAGCAGTTAGCTGATGTGTATACTTCCATATAAATGTTCAAGGGCCACCAAAACCGGGCTCCTGAAGTCAATAATGTGAATGGATGCTGCATAAAGAAATTTACCGGATATAGGCGCATCACAGTGGGTAAGTATAAAACTGTGGCGTTAAAGGCAGTTAATTTGGCAGCCTTTACAAGGTGCGAGAGGGGCAGAAATGGGGTCGTTTATAGCCATTGTTTGATGAGTCGATCGAACGCCTTGCTTTCCCAGCTCCGACACTCTTTCCAATGTTCTGCACAGCCACGACAACATGAATGCACCACCTCTCAGCTACGAGGTAAAAATTCCGGACTCATGTATCTTTCTAAGTCAGGGTTCAACCTGAGGAGCCGTCGTTCGGTTGCCCGAAGCCTCAAACCCAGAGATCAGTGTAAATACACCTTTGCTCACTGCAAACTAATGGCAGTCCTGGAAAGTTGGAACGGGAAGGGATATTCTGATATATGCGTCGAAAAATTGGAGAAAATAGTTCGCTTCAATACCCTACATCAACACCGTTTGCTCACCATTTTCTAGAATACTCCGTCACCCTCATGCACCAGGGATCTAGGACTATGATTCCCATACTCCCAGACAAGACTTTGATGACCAGATATGAGGAAACCTTAGGATATTCAGGGCTCCAAGCTGCAAACAATGCACCTGAGGGACAATATTGGCACTTTGATTCAAGGTCAAGAACGCACACAGCTGAAATTTCAAATTCTAAGTCTTTTCGTTGGCTGACACACAGTTGCGTTCATCAACTTGAAGTTGATCATTGGAAAGAGCATTTTTGAGGGCCGGAACGGCAACTTGAGGCAACAACAGCGCAGAGTTTCTCGTCTTTGATTGAATATTGCAGACAACCAACATGAGGGTAATATGGTCACACAAGCTTTCAGGGATATTTTCCTGGCGCAAAGACAATAAGCGTTTCTTGATACCATTATTTAATGGCAGTCTTGGGCAAACTCTTGGTGCGTCAAGACAATATCGTATTTTTTGAGCAAATCGGGAAGTGTTGTTTCAGTCAACATTCAATTCTTTGAGTACGATACAAAGTTGAATTTCTGAACACACTGCCAAGGTGATTTTGCTTGTTGGTCAAAAATGAAAATGAAAATTGACTGGTGTTCGTACTTGCGACCGTAATAACGCACCTGTCACGATGATCCCATTGCAGAGGCCAGGCAAGGACTCAGGGAACCGATGAGAAATTGTCAAAGAGCAATAAGGTCGTTCAGACCAGAATAGAGCGGAGATGGGAGGTATTTACAGAGTCACTCTCCAGTGCCAGTTTGGGACGCTCAAATCTCGAGGAGGCTCGTTGAACTGTTGATTGGCAAGCAAATTCTTCCATTGAATACGCCCAAGGAAGACATCAATTTTGTAGTGCAACGTGCTGTCAGGAGTTACTTGGAAAGAAGACACCAAAACACCATCTTTGGTCTCCAATAACAAGGGCCCACATATGGTAGTACTGTGTTTATAAATAACCAGACAGTTGACCCGAAGATCAAAAACTGATGGATCACACAGGGCACCCGATTCAGCCGAAATTAGCCAAATATAGCAGTGCAGACAGGGCAGCCGAAGCAGCAATATATAGGTGTGTGAGACAAACCACCCGCTTTGGGTACAGATGTGCAGGTCGCCTTTGGCGCAATCAAAAGCACCATTGGTGGCTTTATTAACACCGCTGGCCTGCCTAGTGAAGGCTGCCGGCGCTTTGCTCTAAGATTTTCTCAACTGAAAGACAAGTGCTAGTGTCATGGTATAATAACTAGTATATATGGACATAATTTCATAATTTACTGAAGTTATGGGGCTTATAGACACTGGGTAAAGAGCCGTCGGTGGTGATTCAAGCCTCACCAGCATTTTTTCAATAAAAATTCACATTTGAATATACACTGGTATATCTCACAAGATGCCGCATCCAATTGCCTAATCAAAATAAAAGTAATGGTTAATCAATTATCATTGGTTGTTTACATTCACATGTATGAAATTGATGGCACCCGCCGGCGGCTCTCTGAAGTATACAGTAAATAGATATAAGTTTGTCTCTAATGTGAACACATCTTTCTTTCTCAAAATAACTGTGGGCCATAAGCAGGAAAAAAAGCGGTGGAAGAGAAAATGCTGTCAAACAAACTTGGAGATCAACTCAGCCACCAGCGGTGCACTCTATTATTTAGCACCGACGGTGGGAAAAATAGATTTGCAGGTTTTGAAAGCTTGCATGCTTAAAAGTTGATCAATTGTTTAATTCTCGGCATTTTTTGCCAGTGTGTTAAGAATAAATACAAGACCTAGCAATACTTCACATCACCGCCGGCACTTGGGGAATGCAGCCGGCAGTGGATGCAATCCAGAATAACTTGTGTTTAAGAAGAAAATTAGTGGCACAGAAATATCTATAGTACTGATACAAGAAGAAATAGATTACATCAGTAAGTTCCAACCACCGCCGGTGCTCTGAAATGCTACCAGCAGCAAAGAGAAATTAGTGCTTGTGTTCTTCAATAAGCGCAAAGTTAGCTTATGGGCTGAACTAAATTTATTTCACAGTAGGAGCACCAATGGTAGTAAAGAAAAAAGATTGCATCAGTAAGGTCACAGTTCAACCACCGCCGGCGCTTCAATATGCTAGCGGCGGTGGAGATAATTGTTTAATATTTTATAGTCTCAAAATCCGCATTTTTCAACAACGAGCTGATTATTTTCAGTTACAATAGATACTGGTGTTCAAAGTGGTCAATTACAAAGGTTATTTATAGGTTTAGCAGCCGCCGGCGCCTCAGAGCTACCACCAGCGGTGGTTACAAGTCAAATCAACTGCCGACGGGGGTGGAAATCAAATGACTTGTGTTTTTCTCATTGTAAATTGATTTTTTCACTGAAGTATTCCCAATGAACTTTAAATGGATGGCTGGTCAAATATACATCTAATTTGACCTTCGAATGCACCCTAAGCACATAGGCAACCATCCAGAATTGACTTCAAAATCAAAGAAATATTAAAGCAGGTTTAAATGGTCAAAAAAGCGAAGTTGAGTACAGCCATCTACCCTATGGATTGGTTTTAAACAAGTTGGCCATTCAACTCTTTATGTACTAATCAGAGGCCGGCGGTAGTCTGGATTTTGGAGGAATTGCCGTTGGCGCTTTTGCAGAACGAGCTGTGCTTGCAGTTGGAGGGGAAAAAACTCTCGGTGGAGTCAAAGAACGCATGCGCTTCCTGGAAATCTCGACAAAAGGTTTTTGTCTGAAGTTAGGTTGGGCTGGTATTGTCGAAGTCAAAGAAAGCGAGCCTTCCACCTTAGAATTACGATAGAGAGGTGGCAGTGGGGGAAATTCTTCATGTTCTTCAACTTGAGGATTACGAAAAGGGGGGAGAGCTGCCGGCGACTCCGCATCGTCAACATCGTAAAGTCTAGGATGTTGGATCAGAGGTGGCCGACGAAGTGTATCTTGATCAAAATCCAGCAACAAATGTTGAGTAGATGGCAATGATGCTTCATCAAAAGGTTCAACTTTTGGATTGCGTTTCAAAGGGGGATGAATTGGGAAATCTTCATCAGTGGAATGAGATCCAGAGTCATCGGTGTTGCCGTCGGCGGTTAAATCAATGTCAACACGTGGAATTGATGCATCCACGGTGTTCTTCCCTTTCTGGAATTGAGAGTCTTTTTCCAATCAGTTAGCTGAACTACAAGAAATGAAAATTGAATTACGCACTACTGTTTTTTCTCATACGGACCCTGATTTCAACTCCAAGTTTCAGTAAATAATCAAGGTTTTAACAATGAGTGAGGAACAAGGAGCTGGCAGGGTAAATGTACAATGGAAATTTTTAGAGTATCGGTGGAAATACGAATAATGGTGTACGCGCGTCGAAACGAGTACAAGCCTCAAATAATTGAGGTCGACGAACTGCAAATAGTAGTCAACTCACGTGAGAAGTTCGATTGCAAGGCCGCGTAATTTTCATCTCGCACCTGTAATCTCATCATCTTGATCTTTCACTATGCCTCAGACTCCAGCGCAGACAAAAGAAATTGAGGAAACGGTAGGCCTCATTTGCACGTACAAGCAGGAACTCCAAAAAGACTTCAAATCATTGGATTCGAAGGAAATGAACCGGAAATACAATACCTACTGGTGGGAAAAATTCGTAAGTGCAGACTGAGATGAGTGCGAGTAGAGATTGAAAATGCTTTTACACAGGGTAAACTCATTCAAAAGATGGACAAGTATACCATCTTCCAAACATGAGAGCTAGACGCCGTCATTGCATATTTCAGCGACAACCACCGTGTCGAGATAACGAAGCTTCGAGAACTGGCCGCAAAATGGCGTGAAGACAGCCCGCCTCCACAACTGTAAGGGGAAGAGTAGCCCAGAAGCCAAGTTGATAATCAGGTGGGGGATCAGTATGATCCACCACCAGCCTATATACTACATCGGATAAACTATCTACCGGTATGTATGGCATAGTGACATCATATGACATCAGGGATGATGTCATAGGTGGAGAGTGACATAACTACAATGGAGAGAGATGGGATGATGCAATGATGATGCAATGGGCAGACCTAACAATGTCATAGATAAGGAGAACATATGTACGCATAACCATGCTAGAATAGGGACTCAGGTTGTCCCCTGACAACGACCACAATTAGAGTGTAGGCCACGACGTTCAGACAGTAAACAACCAGCCGACGGCGCTTGGACAGGTCAACTCGAGGGAGCATTGGCGCCCCATGGTGATAACGAAGGGAGAGAGCAGAGAGGGAGGAAAGACAAACGAGATGTCGAGGGACCGCCGGCGGCTGCACCAGCGGGAGCTACGAAGGACAACAAGAGGCGAAGGGAGCTCGATGAGGACGAGGAAGAGAATGGGGAGATGGTTATCGTAAAGAGAGCGGCGGCCAGGAAGAAGACAAAACCAGCAGAAGTGGACAAGAGTGTTGAAGAGGCGGCGCAGATACAGACGGCTGCGAAGCCACTCAGAGCAGCGACAACGACGAGGAGAAGACAGGGGGACCCGCCCAAGGCAAATTCTAAGGCAAAGGGGAAGCAGAAAGCGGAGAGAGTGAGTGACGATGAAATGAGTGTTGACGAGGAAGCTGGTAAGGTGGTGATTAAGCCACGTCCGAGTAATCGAAAGCAAGTCAAAAGCGCCGAGACTATCGAATCTGAGGAGGACAAGCAACCAGAAGACCAAGACGACAACAAGAACAAATATGAAGACGACTCCGACCCGGTGAAGGGGAAGGCAAAGGAAAAACCACCTGTGAAAGCCCCTGAAGCAGCAAAACCAAAGGGTAACACGAGTAATGCTGCAAAGAAGTCTACAGGAAAGAAGACTTCTGAAGGTCAATCATCAGGCGCCACCAGCGGTAAGAAGAAGCCGCCGGCGCAGTCAACCGTCGCTCGCAACGCTAGGGCTGATGGCATGGAGTGGGTGCTGGCCCCAGTCCCTTGCACATTATGTGCTCGACTAGAGCTTGAGTGCAACGTTCGCAAGGTGAACACCAGCGAGAACTCTTGTGAGCACTGCTACCGGACGAA